>PVIA01000424.1:0-76670 GCA_004024845.1 Tonatia bakeri
AGGGCTCTGTGGGCACAGCCCCCTGACATAAATCATGTAAGGCCTAAGTAGGAAACAGCGCCTTCATTTGGGTCATTTACAAAGATGTAAATGGGGTTTAAGGAAACCACCAGGGACTGTGCAATAACTTTGGGGAACTATTAGTACTCATAAACCTAAGGGCAAGGGGTGGAGGCAATTTTCCAGAACCCAAAGACACAAAAAGCTATGTGTAGAGAATCCTTGGATGGGACCTATGACCTTCCAGCAAGGCATATAACCAGGTAGGAACAACTGCACAGGGCGAGAGGTGGGGCAACAGAATCCCCACCCTCACCTCTCCCTCTCTTGATCTCCAGCTGGTGTCAGCAGTGACTGAAACTAACCAGAAGCCAGAGAACAAGGGAACCTTTATTGCCAGTCAGCAAGGCGCTGCAGTGTAGGCAAGGGTGAAGAGTAAGTCCGGAGGGGCAGACAGATGTTTCCCACTGTCCCTTTTGCAAAAATAACTTTGTTTATTGCTATTATATAGGAATGCAAATAATTTCTGCATTTGTACTTTATATCCACTAGTTTTGCTGAATTCCTTTTAAAATTCTATTTATTTATAGAATCTCTTCAGTTTTCTATGCTCATGAACACTTTTTCTTTTCTTTCCTCTGAATACCATTAATTTTTTTCTTCTCTATTGAACTGGCTAAAACCTACAATAAAATTATAAATAGAACTAACAGGTACATCCTTGACTTACATATTTGACATTTCACTTGTAAGTATAATGTTTGCTGTATTTTTTTTGTTTTTGCTTTTATTATCGCAAAAGCAGTACATGTACATCGTAAAAAAGGATATACAGATAACTAGTACAACTAGTTCATTGTATTTCTATCACCCAGAGATTACAACTATTAACACCTTAGGAAACTACACATATATTTACAGATGTTTAACAAATACTATAACATACACAGTATCAGCTAACAGTTACATGCTGTAAACTGCTTTTCACACTGTTTTATTACCTTGCTTGTGAAGAATTTTCTTCCTAAACGGGAATTCAATTTTATCAATTTATTTTTATATTTAAAGAATACATTTTCTCTGATTAATCAGTTAATGTCCATCACAATGGTTCTAATAACATTCTTCCTTGGTTGTTTTGTGAGAGTAGGTGTGGTCTGGGCTTATAATATGCCCAGAAAGCTTGCTAGCTAGTTCAGTTAACCTTGGGTACACTTATTCCGAAATATACTGTGTTAAATAGAAAATACCTTCATCTTATTTGTCTTATAATTTTTATTCCTTCATTTCTTTAATAAGTTTAAACAAAGTTTATTGTGTTTGATAATTTCATAAGATAAAGTTCTCAGAGATCTAAATTTTGCTATTAGATTTTTCTGCTGACTCCCACAATTGGTGATTATTTCCTTGGATATTTATAATTTTGGATCATGAGCTCATCTTTACAGAAGCATTATTTGTGGAAATACTCTGAGGCCTAGGTTGCAGATATTTCCACTAACAGGAATATTCTTGTTTGTTCCAGGAACCCTACCACTTTTTTAAAGATTTTATTTATTTTTTAGAAAGAGGGGAAGGGAAAGAAAGAGAGAGGAACATTGATGTGTGAGAGAAACATTGATTGGTTGCCTCTTGTGTGCCCCCAACCAGGGACCTGGCCTGCAACCCAAACATGTGCTCCTACCAGGAATCGAACCGGCAACCCCTTGGTATGCAGGAGGACACCCAACCCACTGAGCCATACCAGCCAAGGCCTGACCACTTTTTAAATGCTTGTTTTTAGGCCTTTTTTTTAAGGTATCTGGAACAAATGGATGTGAATAAAGCAGAGAAAATATGGAAATATCACAGTAGGTAACAGTTATTTCACATTTTAAATTACCCTTACACAAGCACAATCAGGTGTGAATTATGTACAAATATTTGTCTCTGTGCTTACCCTTTTTTCGTTTTTTGGCACAAATAGATCATCTGATATTGTGGGGACGTGGGAACGGGCCGCATGTCACCGGAATAATGCGGCGGCTCACAAACAACGGGGACATCTGTGAAACTGCAGGTGTACGTGCGGGAGCCGCATGCAAAAGAATAAAGTTGGACCCTTACGCGACATACAAAACTTCATCCAAAATGAATCAGAGACCAAAATATAAGAGTCAAAATGTAAAACTGTTCGAAGAAAACATAGGGAAAGATGTTCACAATATTGAGTTTCACAATGATTTCTTGGACATGACACCAAATGCCCAGGCAACAAGTGAAAACAGTAAGTGACTACGCCAAAATAAAAAACTTGTGTGCCAAGGACGGAGTGGGAGAAAATATTTGCAAATTATACATCTGATATAATATCCAGAGAACTGACAATGCAACAACAACAAAAAGACATTTTTTAAATGGGTAAAGGATTTGAATAGGCATTTTTTCAAAGAATAGATACAAACAGTCAAGATACACATGAAAAGATACTTAACATCATGAATCATTAGTCACTAGAGAATCAAAATGATGAGATACCACTTCCCATCCCTTAACTGGGATAACTACTGTTTAAAAAAAAAATGAAACAAAACCAGGAAACAATTATTGGCAGGGATATGACAAAATCAGAACCCTTGAGCACAGCAACAATGGAAAACTTTGATGCTACCTTAAGAAATTGAAAAATAGAACTATATGATCTGGCAATTTCATGTCTGGAAATATACCCAAAATAATTGAAAGCAGGGTCTTTTTTTTAAAAGATTTTATTTATTATTAGAGGAGAAAGGAAGGAGAAAGAGAGGGAGAGAACATGAATGTGTGGTTGCCTCTTGTGCACCTCCTGCTGGGGACCCGGCCTGCAACCCAGGCACGTGCCCTGACTGGGAATCAAACTAGTGACCCTTTGGTTCACAGGCCAGCACTCAATCCACTGAGCCACATCAGCCAGGGTAAAAGTGGGGTCTTGAAGAGATATCTATATATTGAAGTTCATAGCAGCATTATTCACAATGGTCAAAACGTAGAAGCAACTCAAGTGTCCATTAATGGATTAATAGATAAACACAATGTAGTATATATCCACAATGGAATATTATTCAGCCTCAAAAAGGAATTACATTCTGACACATGCTACAACATGGATGAACCCTGAGGATATCATGCTAAGTGAAATAAGCCAGTCACTAAAGGACAAATACTGTATGATTCCACTTACATGAGCTACCTAGAGTAGTCAAGTTCATAAAGACAGAAAGTAGAATGGTGGTTGCAAGAGGGAGGAGGGATGAGGAGGTTAGACTTTCAGTTTTGTAAGATGAAAAGAGCTCTGGAGATGGATAGTGGTGAGAGTTGCACAAAAATGTGAATATACTTAATATAACTGGTTCGTTGTGGCATTCAATGAATACTTGTTGAATTAATAAATATGGAGTTTGTTCAACTAGAAAAAGCAATATAGTGTGCAAGAAACACTTCTCTAAAACATAAAACCAATAGGCATTCTAACATGGAAGTTGTAAGTTCCCAAATAAAATACCTACAAGGTATAAGAACAACACTGGAAACGTATTAGGTTTCACAGAGAACTTTCCTCCTGTCCAGTTACTAAAACAGTGGAGCAGAGCCTAAGCTGGCTTCCAGATCAAAATTTGATGTTCTGATCTTGAGGGATTTTTTGACAAATAAGTAAACTATTACTTATGTAATCAGTACTTTCTTGTGAGAAAAGCAGGTTGTTGAGGTTGGCAAGGCCACATCTTATTCTGCTCAGCTAGAGGAGGTTTTTTGGCATAGGAAAGTCTAATTCCTTGACTGAGTTGTGTCTTTTGTGGTTGACAGAAATGTGTTCCAGGACTTCCACTGACAGCAATAGCCACTACTACCTTAATATTTAATACTACTTTTATTATTGTTACGTTGGTTTAATCCAGCTCCCACTGTTACATCTAACTTTAAAGAGGGAATCTATCTCATTGGTTTCATCTCTGCATGGAAACTATTCTTCTTCATTGCTATTTTATATACTTCAAATAATTATCAGCTCAACCAAGGCCAACACCCCCTCTCTATGTCTCAGAAATTGTCCACATAATTCTTAACCTACTCTTATACCTATGAACTCATTTCTAGCAAATAATAAGCTCTAATGTTTACTGGTTTTACTATGCATCACCAGTACTTCATATGTAGCATCTAATGGAATCATTCTAACTCCTCTGGGAATAGGCACTATGGTGACTGTCAATTTAGAGAGGAAGAAAATAAGGACCAAAGCAGATAATTTAGATGCCTAAGATAATACCACTATTAAGCGATGAAGCCAGGAGCTGATAGTGACATGTCAAGCCACTGGACCATACTGCATTCCAACAAAACACTGAGTACAGTACCCTCAGCAATAAACTGAAGCTGTGAGGAAGCAGGTGAATATCTCCCATTATTCCCAGATGCAGGGAGTAGTGCGGGGGGTTGGGCCCAGGAAGCACCTGACACTGACTCCTCGTCCCAACCACATCAGAACTCCAGGCAAGCACACCATCTCTAATAAGAATCTATCATATGCTTAATGCTTTCTCAGACATTTATAGAATTTACTAAGTATAACTTCCTTGCCCTTTCATGTTCACGTGTTCTGCAGGGATGAACAAGGTAAGGTATAATTTAGTCTTATTTCAGAGACTAAATTTTCCAGGGCAGAAAAACCATAGTAGAAAGAAGGTCCTTTTGTTTTTGCCCACTGACTAGGCCTGAGCAGTAAAGCCCACAATCATGGGTCCTCAGTGCCTCAGTCACACAATAAGGATCATTTTTCCCACTCACGTGGGCTGTCTCAGTTTTATTTCCCACCTCTGAGCCACAAAACACATTAAATCTCATTAATGCTTTACTCAAGGCCCAGATCTGAAGTCCTTACATACACAAAACTACAATGGGAAGCCTAAATAATTAGTTCCTCCAACATCGTGTAGGCTGAGGGATTCATTTTGTTTGTTTGTTTGTTTATTTTAAGGAAAACTCCTGGGAGTTAGATTCAAATGAGTCTACAGAATTAGAGTGGAATCTTATCTTCCTAATCAGCCAGACTGGCCACTGCAATAGCTAAAAAACAAGTTCAGGAGCCTCGCGCATCCTGTGAGTTCTTCCCAAAATGTTAAATAAGAATGACAGTAACATCAGAAAAAAACACTCTTATCTGCATATGATGATAGCACATATTAGGGGTAGAAAAGTGAAAGCATTTCAGAAGCAGAGCATTAACAAGATTCCTCTGTAGTAAAGCCAACTCAGTGGAGACTCTTAGTATATAATTTATCCAACTACCTTGCAATAGACACTCAGAGTAACGTTAGCAACCAAAAAGCAATATCAATGTGAAGACACTAGGTATAATGGATGCTGTGCCATGTTTCCCAAATTTGTCTTCAGGTTGAAGTACTTATTTCCCTTTATTGTTGACAGTGCTGTCAGATAGTTCTCAGGTCTCAGTCCTCTCTAGAACTTGTCTGTGACTACAGAGCAACCTCTCTCACCCAGGATTAGCTTGTATCTAATCCCTAGTTAATGTGGGTGTGTGAAAGCTTAGATGCCACATTGCAAGGGGAGTCAACTCTCACAGGCCATCCCAGCTCTTTGGACGAGATCCCTAGGGTGGAGCTGAGGCCTTTGTTGAGATTGCTTTGAGCTCAGCTTTTGCCTCTGCCCAGTCCTGCCTCCTTCCCTTCCATAAATGTTGATCTCATTGGGTACTTCCTAATACAGGGTCTGCATGCTAATTAATCTCTGTCTGAGTCTGCTTCTTGGAGAACCCAGATTGGAATGCTAGGAAAATCAAATTCGTTGTTTCTAAGATGTTGTTATGTTTTTAACCAGAAGTTAATAGTATAACATTGTTTAGGTATTTTAAAACCACCTGCTACAGAACTATTTTCCTCTGGATACATGTAAGGCTCATTGATTTCATGTGATAGAAAAACATTCAGGGGCCCTGACTGGCATGGCTCAGCTGGTTTAGCATTGCCCTGCACAACTAAAGATTATTGGTTCAACTCCTAATCGGGACACACAATTGGGTTGTGGGCTGGTCCCCAGTTGGGACATGTGTGAGAGGCAACCAGTAAGTTTCTCTCCCTTTCTCCCTCCCTTCTCTCTGTCCAAAAATAAGAAAATAAGAGGAGATAAGATGGAGGCCAAGTAGGTGGATGCTGAGCCCACTTGCTTGTGCTCTCAGCACAGATTTTTAGCTGATCTTTCAACAAGCAACCAGAACAATCAACAGAATCTCAGCTGGTGTGAGTTTTTGAAACTGAGCAATACAGAGGATGCTTTGCACCATCCGTACCTGTACAACAATGTACATGATGTGGTGGGAAGAGTGACTCTCAATCAGCCAGCGAGGGGGAAGAACCCAACAAAATGACCCAACAACAACCAAAACCCAGTTACAACAAGAGAGTCTGCATAAAAGTCATAAAAGGCATCCCAAGAGCATACAAGCTCAGGAGATCAAGGAGACTGCACCAATGAATCTCCTACAACAGAAGGACATCCCATGAAGACAGGGAGTCAAAACAGATCAATCTAATACACAGAAACAAACAAAAAAGAATCACCTAAAATGGGGAGACAAAGAAACAACCCCCAATCAAAAGGAAATGAGGAATCCACAGAAAGAATGCTAAATGAAATTGAGGCAAACAATCTATCAGACATAGAGTTCAAAATAATGATTAGAAGATACTCATGGAACTCAGTGAGAACTAGAAGGAACTTTTTGGGAGCTACAAGGAACTTAGTGGGAATTACATCAAAATTAAAAAGGACATAGAAACTATGAATAAGAGCAAGGAGGAAATGAAGAATACAATATCTGAAATGAAGAATACACGAGAAGGAATTAAAAAGCAGGTTAGATGAAGCAGAGGATCGAATCAGCGAGTTGGAAGACAAGGTAGGAAAAAACACCAGTCAGATCAACAGTTAAAAAAAGACACAAAGAGAATGAAGATAATTTAAGGGAGCTGCAGGACAACATGAAACGTAACAATACTTGAATAAGAGAGATACCAGAAGGAGAAGAAAAGGAGCAAGGAATAGAAAACCTGTTTGAAAAAGTAATGACAGAAACCTTTCCTAACTTGGTGAGGAGAAAAATCTTGCAAATCCTGGAAGCAGAGGGGTAGGGTGCCAGTCCAGATGAACCCAAAGAGGCCCACTCTAAGACATATCATAATTAAAACGGCAACATTTAAAGACAAAGGGAGAATTTTAAGGGCAGCAAGGAGAAACAGCTAGTAACATACAAGGGAGCTCTAATAAGGCTATCAGCTGATTTCTCAACAAAAACATAACAAATCAAAAAGAATGGCATGAAATACTCCAAATAATGAAAAGCAAAGACTTGTGTGGGATGCCCTGTCCTGTAGAGTTCTCCCAGTAGTGGAAGAAATGAGTTGTCCCAGGTATAATCCGTTGTTCTGGTAGGAAAGGGGGTGGTGATTCCCTCTAGTGGAGAATGCCCTGAGCCTTTCTCTGAAATGGCTTTTGTTGCTCAGTATGCACAGGGGTATACAGTATTCATGCAAAGCTCATCAATCAATATCTAAATGCCATAGTTACAGAAAACAGATATTGTTTATAGGTAACAGTCAAAGGAACACAGAGATTGCCTCAGGTCAGGGTCTGTTAGACACACTGATGCCAGGTGATCATTAAGGCATGGTTCATGAGTTCAGGAATTCATTCCTTCTGCTTTGGACTTAGATATACAATTCATGGCGACAGGGCTATACAAAGCAAAGCAAGGAGTATAATGCATTCTTTAGGCCTGATTTCCCATGGGAACCCTTGGTGCTAGTATTGGATTATGCCTCCCTCCAGCATTCCCAGCATTTCGGTTGAGACTTTCAGGCCTCTTTCAAGGTCATGCCTGAGTAGGGCTACAGTCTCCGATACTACACAAAGTGGTTCCCAAGAGACCTGCAACCAAGACTACTCTACCCAGCAAGGCTCTCACTTAAAAAGGAAGGGGAAATAAGGAGCCTCCCAGACAAAAAAAAGGCTAAAATAATACATCTTGGACTTGCAGCCAAGATGGAGACATAGGTAGATACACTTTGCCTCCTTGCACAACCAAAAGAAGGACAACAACAAATTAAAAAACAAAAAATAAGAACTGCCAGAAAACCAAACTGTATGGAAGTCCGACAACCAAGGAGTTCAAGAAGAAACAGTCATCCAAACTGGTAGGAGGGGCAGAGATAGGCAACCCGGGTGGAGGGGATGCTCCACAAGGAGGCAGCTGGTGGACTGGGCAGTCCCACATTTGTGTGTGGATAACCGGGAAGAACAACTAGGGAGTAAGACAGACTGCACAACCCAAGGTCCCAGCATGGGGAAATAAAGCCTCGAAACCTCTGGCTGACAGAACCTGTGGTGGGGGCAGTTGAGGTGGCAGGAGAAACTCCCAGCTTCACAGGAGAGTTCATTGGAGAGACTCACAGGGTCTCCAATGTATACAAACTCACCCACCTGGGAATCAGCACCAGAAGGGCCCAATTTGCTTGTGAATAGTGGAGAAAGTGACTGAAAGCCGGCTGAGAGCTGAGCAAGCAGTACTGTTCTGTCTTGGACCCACCTGTCCCCTCCCCCGCCACACACACACAGCCCAGCGACATGGGGTGCTCTACCCTGGCGAATACCTAAGAGTCCACCCCTTACTATGTAACAGGTACACTGACAACTGTAATAGCATAATCAATAAATTAAAAACATAAAACCACAATGAGATATCACCGCACACCTTTGAGATTGGGTTCAGGTGCTACTATTTCCATAAACCACCCTTTTGTTCCTCAGCTGACCCTTTATCTCCCTCACCTGAGATCCCTCGGATTTATTTTTACATTCCTTGTGGGTTTCCACCTTTGGTGATGGAGCACATGACCTGTTCTTCACATCATTGAAAGGTCCTTGAGAGCTGGACACACCTCTTGCATGTCTGTCTCTTCCACTGCACCCAGCAAGTGACTTTGAAGTTGCACTAGACCCTTGTGGCATGAACAAAGGAGCAATTTGTTTCTGGGTCTGTTTCCCATTTTGTGAAAGGAGGAAGCTATATTAGCTTTCCTGTTGACCATAACTTCCTGAATTACAAATTTAAATTATTAGACACCTAACTGCTCATCTGATATGTGTTTTTCCCATTTCTGAGTAAAAGACACAAGTATGATTTTCAGGGAGGGGGGGAAGCAACACACACAGAACAGTTATCTTATAAACTGAATACAATAAAATGTTAGTTATGAGCAACAGAAAATAACAAGGGAGCTCACAGAGTGAGGCGATGCATGTGATGAAGGGTCAACGAGGAGGGTGAAGCAGCAGAGAAGTTGGTTGAACTGGGCTCTGCGTCCCCATTTAAGTAGAGTTAAGCCCTGGGCATTTTAAGCCTGAAACAAAGGCTGAGCCAGGGACACTAGAGGGAGCCAAGGCCTGCAATCAGAAGAGAAAGCTTTCCAGCTCAGCTGGCTTTGGGTTCACAGACTCTGAAACATTTGCTTAAATTGAGAATGATGATACTCTTTGCCACACATTCAAATTATTCTACAGGACAATTGGAAAAATGAAAACTATTTTCAGTTTTTCCTAGTGTTATACTTCTTTTTGAGGGGATAAGCATTCAGTGTTTGATGTCTGTGCATTCCATGCCATTTTTGCCAGTGAATAGCTCCTGAATCTTAACTGTGAGCTAATCTGACACTGAACAACCCCGAGTGGGGTTGTTGGGTTATGAAGTAGAGAGGAATTTGGTAGCAGCCTGTTCCAAAGACCTCCCTGCCCACTCAGACTGGCCCGGAGCTGGGCTGCTGTGACCACAGGTTCCCAGAGGTGGCAGACCTTATCTCCAGGCCAGGAGGGTGGAGGTTGCTGCCTGTGCTTTCGAATACCAGCTCCTGAGGCTGATTACCAAAGGTCACCCCTGTAAACTTTCACTTGATCCAAATCCACAGAAAACCTTAAACAAGAGTTTTAAAGTTCCTGGAAGTTGGGGGGCAGAAGTGTGAGCTCAGTCTGGCTAACACCAGCATTGTCAGTGCCTGCTGACCGACAGAAGGACGGAACGGACAGACGGCTAAGGCCGAGGCTTTCATCTCGGGGCAGGTGATAAAGAGTGAGGAGTATTTGGAAGGTGGAAAAAAGCAGCTTGGGCACAGCCCTATCTCATTGCCTCATCTACCAAAGGAATACAACCAGGTCATATTTTGGGCCACGTACAAGTGTTTACTTGTGCTAAATTCTGGCATAAAGGAATGTAAAAAGAAAGGTAAAAAGGATATCCCAACTCTAAAGAAGTAGCGAACTATGGCTTGCCCCAGCCTAGGGCAGAAGCCCCAGGGCCACCACCAGAGAGAAGCCTAAAGAATCAGAAGGCGGGAGTGTCTCACCAGCTTCTGGCGGACTCAAGACACTCACTCCTTTTCATCCAGGTGCTGCTTTCAGAACTCCTCTTGATGTGGCTGTCACCAGTTTGCAGTTAAGTTGAGGGCAGGACTCCAAAGAGCCAGGTCTAGAGGAAAGAACGCAGAAGAAATTGTGGGGAGGCTTTGAAGTTAAGAAGGGAGGTGCACTATCCAGCATCTCTGTGCCCCCTCCCAGAAGCTGCTATCCGGGCATTGTAATGCTTCCTCTCTGCCCCTAAATCCAAAGGGATTAAGGGAAGGGAGATAAAAGAAAGAAAGCCACTGTGGAGGGTGGAACTTGCTGGGGGCTGGAGAAGCCCAGTGAGGATGAGCCAGGGGAGCTGGGTGAGCCTGGTAAGCAGAAGTGACAACAGGCTGAAATGGCTACTCCTGGGGGTGGGGTAGGACAGAACCAAGTGCCACGCAGGGTCAGGGAGAGTGACCAGGAGCATCGGGCTTGGACAAAGAAGGGCTCTCTGTGCAGACTGGATGAAGGCTGTGGGGCGCCCACCTGAAGGAGGAGCAAGGGGTGGTAGGGGCCTGAGGGGAGCCAGGTCCGATGCTCTACTGCGCAGTCTGAGCCAGCCTGGCTTCCCTCCATGGAGAGCACAAACCCTGGAGGCAGAGTGCAGGCAGGACTGAGAGTACCCTGTCCTCTCTCCAGTGGCACACATTGAGCCCTGCGATAATCAAGGCCAGGCCGAGGCAGGAGCATAAATGCTCCCCACGTGTGGGCAGTGAGGAGCTGGCCCACAGGTGAGCCTTGGTTTAGTGGGCTGGCGCTGGGACTGACGGGAAAGGCTCAGGGTTCTATTTCAGACAGTCCACTGGCCAAGGCAAGTAGAACTAGTAGAAGTTTCCTTGCATTTGGAGGGGGGTGACAAAAGGGGGCAATTGAAACTGGAAAAAAAAAGGAAAGAGACAGTTCTCTTTGTGTATGGGGAGCTGGGGACAGCCACATGGAGAAGCTCTGATTCTGGTGGATGGAAAGTCCTCTTTCAGCAAACCCTCACTGTGGTTGGTAGCCACAATCGCAGCTGCCCCAGCTGACCCCTGTGGTCTGGTTTTGAGTTGGATGTAAAGCTTGGTGAAGGCCAAAATGCATTCACACTTGAATACTGCTCCCCCATTCCTACATAGCAAGTCCTTCAAGATCAGGTTCAGGTGCCACAGTCTCCATAAAACCACCGTTTCATTCCTCAGCCAACCCTTTATCTTTCTCACCTGAGATCCCTCAGATTTATTTTTACCTTCCTTGTGGATTTCCACCTTTGGAGATTGGGGCAAATGACCTGTTTTTATGCCCCACTGGACTTATCTTTTAGACGTCCATCTCCACAGCACCCAGCCAAGTGACTCATTAGACATTTGTGGCATGAATAAAGCAGCAATTCTAGAAATCTGTTCCTTATTCTGTGAAAGTAGGAAGATTTCTACATGCTCTTGTTTTCTGATTCTTAGTTTAGATCAAGTATTGGACACCTGCTACATTTCTGATACTGTGTGTCTCATTTTAAAGAAGTGAAAAACACAAATGTGATCTTATTGTGAGACTGAATATAATGAAATGCCAAATAGTACATTGTAAGAGTAACTCAGAGAAGGGAGGGATGCATGAGGTCCAGTAAAGGCTTGGAGGGCTGAAAGGAAGAGTGGTTCACTAAACCGGGCTTTGGGATGGGTGGGTCTGTAGGCGTCAGCAGCCACACAGGTGTTGCAGCCCTTGCCCTTAATTCACTGCTGCCACGACCACTGAGTGTGCTAGAGGCAGGACGGGAGCCCCAAGGGGCTCCTGGCAAAATATAACACCACCTCCTTGGCTGTCCTGTCCTCTTGGTCTTCAAGCCTCCGGGGCAGAAGTTGCAATCCTGGAGAAGGGCCAACCATCAGGACTCCTCCTGGATTTCTGCGACTCATACCTTGGGAAAACTGGGGAGTGGTGGCTGGGAGTCTTCCTTGACCTTATCCTCCTTCTCAGTCAGGAAGAAGTGACCTTCACAGTAACAATTTCACACACACCTTGCCCTGATCATCCAGAATGAAAGCTTCCAACTTTTGATGGGACTGCCCATATACATTTACTGTTGTCACTACCCGTGGGGTGCTTTTTTCAGTTCTCATTATGCAGGTATTGGAAAGTGATTATGATGCTTAGCTGGTGGTTTGGGGAACACCTGTCCTCAGCTCGGTCATCCAAGATGCCTGTAAGCCCCCTACCTGAGAAGTGAGTCTTTCCTTCTCCAGACTGTTGTCTGTATCTGGTTTACTAGGCAGGAAAAGTCATGCAACCTCAGGGGTAGGCTTGCTGCCTTATCTGTCAACAGGAGGCAGGGCAGGGACAGAGCTGCCTAGAAAACAGTCTCGGGCCCTGGTGTTGCTTTACCATTCTGATATAATAATTGCTCTGGGATGATGTGGTCTGTGAGTCCCACAATCAGACACACACTGAACTCAGTACACGGGCTGCCATCATGAAAGTGGCCTGCTTTACAGCTTCCCCTGCAGCCTCCCTGCGTTCCCTCCCCATGTGTATCACCCTGTCTCAAGTGCGTAGCACAGGGCCTGGCACACAGAAAACATCCCATCAATGATGCTGAACCCTTAGGGAGACACTTGGCGGGTGAATGACACTAGCTGATGCAGCCTTAAATATATAGCATGACACAGTGATAAAAGTAGATATCCTCTATCTCATTTTACAACAGAAAATGTGAAACCTGATCTTTCAGAAAAGCATTATCTCCACCATGACACCCACATCAAGGTTCCTGCTTATCAGATTCTGTTGAGCGAGTGTGGAAAGAGAAGCTCTCTGTCATCTATTTACCTTAAGGAGCTCAGTCACGTGCAAGCTCGCTGCCCGTTTATCAGGATGAAGGATGCTCTCCAGAGACAGCAGACAGCAGGACAGGCCGAGCTCAGATGACAGTCTGCCCTGTGGAGATTGACTTTAATGAAGCACAGAATAAACAGGAAGATTAAGAGGGTGCAAAAATCCATGACAAGTTTTGAGTTCACCTCTCAGTAGGGAGTGAGAGGTTCTCCGTACAGCTGAGAGCTGACTCTGGGTTATGGATGGGGGCATCTCCCTGGTCACTAATGATCCCACACTACCGAGACCAGCCTCTGTGCGAGGAAGAAAGCATCTTCTCTTAATTCACAGGCCTGCTCCTGTGCAATTTAAGTTTACCTGTGATGGGATTTGCTCTACAATGTGTAGAAAGATTAGTTATTGAAAGGTTTGAGAAATTATTTAATAGGCTAAAATGTTAGCCTGAAAAACAGGAACTGACTTTTTTTCCTCTTTTATATGTCCCTGCAAGTTGTGTGGAGAAGTCGTGAGCACTCAGAGGTTTGGGACTCAAAGGTGTTGTCAGAACTGTAGATACGGCTCACTCAATGGAAGGACTAAGTTCATGGAAAAAACAAACACAAAAACCAGTCTTCCTCATTAAACGGTGCAATTTCCAAGGGAACTTAATGACTGAGACATTTTATTTTATATCATTTTAGTTCCTTATTTCATATATGATTTTTTTCAATAAATAGAAAGAAAAGGTTGCAAAACACCCAGAGGACATAGCCTACAATGCACACCCATTTTTTGGAAATGATGGTTTCATTTAGAGGGTTCAAATGGGGATCATTTCTTGTTTCATTGTCATTTCTTTCTTGAGAACATAGATCTTACTAAGATACTGATTTGATATAGAGTAATTCTTATTCTCTAATCAAACGGTGAGAACTTGTGTGGGTGTGCATATACATGAATTGAATACGTACCTTCATTAGCCAGAATATAGTCACGTTGATAATATTGTGGCTTTTTTACCAGTAGATGGCACTCTGTTTCAGATTGATATTCTAAACTTCCCATTGTCCAGAAGTAACATTTATTGAGTGGTAACTGTGAGGAAGACACTGTACTAATCAGCTGCACCCAAGTGAAAATGTGTGGCAACACAAAAGTAACAAAACCGTATTTGCACACTATTTTAGGGAAGCTGACATGTATAAGGACACAGGGCACAGTCACAGTGGAGGGCCCAGAATGCCTGGAACTAGATGGGATTGGTTGAGAGCTCCTTTTCGGCAGAGCTTCCTAAGGTAGGGTGTTTTGAATGGAGTGGAAGGGACCTGAGGACGCAAGAAGCAGATGTTCTTAGTCGGAGACGTAGAAAGGTTTCTTAGAAGCCAGAGACGTGCAGATGAGGAATATGGAGCAGTCTGAGTCTACTCTGAGAAAGGTATCTGATGCAGGCTGAGAGTCAGTAGCTAAGCTTCATAAAAGGAGGAGGTTGCAGGGAAGGCAAGGAGGGAGAGCAAGGGAAATACCCAGCTTTGCAAAAATAAACAAATAAAACGTGCTCAGCAAAAGTTATATGACTTGCATCTGATTTTCTCTTTCGATTATTTATCCCAATATGTAAAATTCAAATCAGCCAACTGAACCAATATCTTTAATTTCTGGTTTTATACAAGTGTAAGTACTGACATTTATATTTTACATTATGTAATTCTGGAGATGGTGGAACTTGTATTCGCCAAATTAAATGTTGAGTTTTCTACCTTAACTTCGAACTCTGGCTGGATCATCTCCAGCATCTCCAGAAGCCATCTGTTTGACTTTAATTTTTTGTTACCTCAACAATTTCATAGCCTCCTGGCTATCTCCTCCCACAAATTTTTAGGTACTATTTATTTTGCCTAAGCTTAGATAACAGAAAGGTCAGAGTGCAAAGAGAGAAATGTATTTGTGGTTGGGTTTTATATATTTGAGCTTATATCTATTTTTGGAGCATTTGAGGCAATAGAGGAATCTTAATTGGCATTGTACTTTCTATGTAAATTCAAAGTTAAAACAGTAAGGAGGGGTTTTAAATAATTCAGCAGAAACTGCACCAAATGAACAGTTAAATTGCTTTAAGTTCTCGAGTATAGTAAACCATTAATGGGAACTATGTTGCTTAATCTACAGAAAGTGTTTTCCATTCACCATATGTTACCAGGACTACCATTAAAATAGTAATTTATTATGAGGATGAGTCTTTAAAATGCTGTGCTGAGGCCCCAGGTTTTGGAGCCGCTGGCTGGGTCAGCACTTTGTGATTTTAAGCAGTGATGTGCCGCGGGTAAGAACAAGAGAATGAGGTTCATTAATTCTCAATGTGCCTTAAACACAGAAATACTGTACTTTTTTTTTTCCTGGAAGGGGGAAACCACCCTTAAACAAATAGGTCAGATACCCTGATTGGTTAGTTTTCCTCAAGATTAACAAAGTCTCCCTTTCATTGCGAATAGATGTTCCCAACAAGCTGTCATCAGGACAGGGCTTTGTGATTTGCCAGAGGGAGGGGGTTTTATGTGGTGCCTGCTGCAGTCTCCACGCTGACCAACAGAAACAGTCTGCTAGATGTCTAGGTGAAGCTCAGTGTTCAGTCTGGCAGAAATAAGTACAGGAAATGGAACTGTCATGCTGAGGCCATGACTAGAGCCTTGGTAGACCACTGTTCTCTCTCACCTTTTTTTTTTCTTTAATCTGCACCAGAGGATAAGTTTACTGATTTTAGAGAGCAAAGGAGGGAGGGAGAGAGTGGGGAGGGAGGGAGAGAGAGACATCAATTAGTTGCCTCCCATTCACACCCTAACAGGTGATTGAACCTGCAACCTAGGTATTTGCCCTGACTGGGAATTTAACCCCCAACTTTTTGGTGTTTGGAATGATGCTCCAACCAGCTGAGCCACCAGCCAGCGCCACCCACCACTCTTTAGCTCTGCCAGTCTCAGCCCCTCTGAGTTTCTGTGATGCCCCCATTGTACTGCAGGCTTGCTGGCCTTATTAGTTGAAGATAGTCTCTAGGCCATATTCCTTGAATGGTGAAAATGCCTGTCCTGTTCAGGTAAGCTGTGTGGCTGGAGGGAGGTGTGGAACTGAATGAGAAGTGGTGAAAGGCTAATCTAGAAAGACAGGAAGAAAGACAATCCCACTGTGGAGTGCCGTGGACCCTAGAATTTTGGTCTTCTAGAACCAAGTCTGGGGTCAAGGCCATACACACACACATTTACTCCTAGTTGTTGACATACTTGCCAAAGCCGTTGCAACATAGCTTTTTTATTTCCAACCATAACCCATGAAAATAATCTTACAGCCCCTAAAATATTCACGTTATTGCTACTGCATGCTCATGCTAACATTTCAGGGCTTGCCTTCAGCTATACCTTAGCATAAAAGAAATGGTAGTAAAAATAATTGGCATAAAGCCATCAACTTGCTCATTTGCTGTCTTTCACTGTAAGACAATAAAGGAATTAAATGATGTCTCATTTGGCTTCATACATTTGCATACTTAAATATTTGGATACTTTCTACTAAATAAATTGGGTCTGATCAGAGAAGCTGGTAGTGGGTGAATACCTAAAATTTTCAAATGTATTCATTCTTTCTGTCTGTGGATTGCTAGTAATATTCTTACTGACTATTATACTGTATCAATGCTGTATTCCAATGGATGAAGCAGTTAACAAAGCTGTATGCTACTTGTGAAAAAAGTTGTATGCATGCTACATACATTACATTTTTCTAGATACATATAAAATAACAATATCCATACACACATATTTTAAAAACCAGTATGCCAAATTAAGTCACATTAACACTTAATGCCCAAAATGTAATGGCCTTGAGCTCTTTCCCTGCTTTTATTCAGTCTTTTACAAAGTCCGCTTCCCGAAATATTTCTGAGTGCTCCAGGGGAGCTCACATGCATTAAAAATATTAGTTTCAGGCCAAATGATCCTATTAATGTGAAACTACATTTCTACACTTCTGCCAGGTTTGAGCTTTGTTCACACAAAACAAGAACAATGAAGAAACGTGGTTCGGATGTAGTTACCCTTCCTGCCAACCACAGCACAGAGCTTTCTGGTGTGGTCTAGGAAGCAGCAGTTCGAAGGTAATGGCAAAGAACTCTCTCTCTCTCTGTTTCCCCACCACACAAGAAGTCCCAAACGAAGCAGTTCGGTTTCCACATGAAAGGTACATACTCATGCATGCTCACATGGATATACCCACATTACCTTTCTTCAGGCTGTAAGCCATCCGCAGGGCCTAAACTGGAGCAACTGCAGTCTCATTCCACTGTGAGAACCTCAGTAAGCTCTTTCCTTCACTCTCTACTTCTACTCCTCTTAAAACCGTCAATAGAATACATGTCTCCATAAGAAGAAATTATCAGCATAGAACACTCAAATTGGATACAGAGGGTTGAAAAAGCAAACTCCCTCCCCCATCACCCAGCTCGAGCCCACTTTTGTTTTATTGACACTCACTCAACCCTAGATAAGGAGATTTTTAAGTCCATGTGGCCAATTTTTGTTCAGATTTTTAAAAATTAAATATAAAGGAGGTTTAAGTAAGAAAATTAAGAATCTGAGTCTATCTGCCCTACCTAGCCTCTATCTGAGTATAGACACCGTAGCTATCATGTATCCATCACCACTAAGAAAGAATACACTTCTTCAAGCACATATGAAACACTTACAAATCAGCCATGCAATAGACATGGCAAACCCATAATAAATGCCAAAGAATCAAATGATACGGTATTATCTGACCATATGAAATAAAATAAGAAATCAGTAAAAAGAAAAGAAACTTTAAAATATACATGTCTGGAAACTAAAAACTATATGAAAATCCTTTGATCTTTTCAAGATAAAACTTAAAATTAAATGGTCTTAAAAGTGAAATAAGCTAGTCAGAGAAAGACAAGGACCACACGATTTCACTCATATGTGGAATCTACTGAACAAACTGAACTGAAAAGGAAATGGGACAGACTCACAGCGAGCAGGCCGACAGCTGTCAGGAGGTGAAACTTGGCGGGGAGAGTGGATGCATTGAGGAAAAGCGAGAAAAAACTCAAAATATACAGGTAGAAATTTGTAGGACAAACTGAATCACTACATAGAATGAAATCTGTAGATTTAATAAACTTATACTTACCAAAAAACAAGAATTATTGAAAACTGAGTTAAGTTCTTACCTCAGGAGGTTGGAGATTGAACAACAGAAAAAGCCCAGACAAATGTATAGGAAGGAAATAGTGAAGATGAGATGTCAAAATACTGAGCAACAGCAACACCAAAAAAATAGAGAAGTTTAAAGTGAGATCTGGATTTTTTTTTAATCAATGAAATAGATAAGCTTCTGGTAAGAATGATAAAGGGAAAAAAGAAATTGGAAATAAACAAAGTACAGAAAAATTGGAATTTCAAAATTACACACTCACATGTATACAGACCAATATATTTGAAAACCTAGACAAAAGGAATAAATATCTACAAAAGTATACAAAAGCCAAAAATGAGGCAATATGAAACCTGAAATGTGAATAGATCAAAACCACAAATGAAACCAGAGAAATACTGGTTTCAAATTTACCATAAAAAGAATTAAAATCTTATATCCCTAGGCTATTACAAAGTAAATTCTCCCAAATAATTCTAGAAATATACAGTTCTTACCATGTGCAAGTCATTCCAGAATGGAGAAAGAAAGCTAAAGTTTCTCAACTCACTTTATGAAGTCAGTAAAACCTGAATTCCAATACAAAATAATGGTAATAAAAGAAAATGATACCTATATCATCTATAAAAATGTGTGTGAAATCCTAAAAAAATAAAAACCCTCAACAGCTCACTAAATCTAGCAGTGCTTTAAAATAATGCATAGTAATAAAATTTATCCTAGGAATAAAGAATAATTTTATAACAGAAAACCTGTCAATGTAAATCATCATATCAATGAACTAAAAAGGAAAAATTACACAATTACTTCATAGAAGCCTAAAAAACATTTGATAAAAACAACTATTTGTAATGTAAAATTACAAACTCTGAGAGAACTAGGAATAGAAGGGAAGTTCTACATTGCCACCTGCAGCAAACATCATACTTACTAGAAATACTTTAAATGCAGCCATTTTAAGAAAATCAGGAACAAGGCAAGAAAACAGCAATCATCACTATTGTTCAGCATAATTTTGGAAGCCCTGACAGGTGCAACAAAACAGAAAAATAAATAAGGAGTAAAAATATTGAAAGGGAAGAGAATTTATTGCATCACCATTTGCCGATAGCATGATTACCTACATGGCAAAGTCTCAGAATCAACAACCTGTCAGAATGAGAGCTAGTGTTTTTATTACACTAACAATTAAAGACAAATGTTGTTTAAAAAATGACACCATTCACAATAATAACAACACCTATAAAATATCTAGGAATGAAATATTAAAGCATGTATAAGACAACTATGGAAAAATCTGAAACTTTTAAAGGGTATAAAAAAGAATCTAAATAAATGTAGAGATTTTTCATGATAATGGGTGAAATGACTTACACATTTTAAAATATTAGTTCTCCCCAAATTAAGTTGTAAATGCAAAGGAATTCCAATTTAAATTTCAGCAGCAATTTTTGAGGAGTATGACAAGTATTCCAAAATTTACATAGAAGCATACAAGTCCACAAGTAACATCAATTTTGAAAAAGAAGGATGGGGTTGGGAGACTTTTACCCTATCAGAAGTAGATACCATAGGACACATGGGAAAAAAAAAAGAAATAGATACTGTAAAGCACTGTGGTAATGCTGTAGAAATAGGCAGATTGAACCATGGAACAAAACAAAGTCCTCAGAAATAAACCCATGGATGTACAGGTATCAGATAAATGAAAACGGTGACACCTCGTATCAGTGGGAAGACATGGCTTCTTTAGTGGATGGGGCTGGGGTAGTGCTGGAGGGGGTCAACGAGAGGACACGACTGTCGGCTGACCCAAGATCTGGACCCAGGCAGTCAGAGGCTCCTCACCCCTTTCCTGTCCTTGGAATGTATGAGCTATTTCAAGGACTAAGCACTGGGAAAATAAGGTGTTGTTCAGACCATCTGGACTGAACACCGACTAACCCCAGTGAAGGCCTCTATGCAAACTTCTAAGATTCGAATAGGCAGATGTGGAGACCCACTTATCTTGCGGCTACCCAAGACAAGCCTCTTATGGAAGTTCCCTTGCTTATTGAAACTTCCATCTGCCAGTCTGGAGTGATCGCTCCTTTCTTTGATTTCTTCTTGCCCTTTATGCACAGGGGTCAGTTTGCTAAACAATGGGTAACTTTCTCACTATTTGAAGAAAAATAAATCTAAGCCCCTACCTTACACCATACACAAAAGTAAACTTCAAATCAAAAAAAGAATAAAACTGTAGGGCCAAAAGAAGAAAAATGTAAAAGAGTGTATTTGTCCATTTGGAGGTTAGAGAGAATTTCTTAAATGAGACCTAAAAAGTGTATATCATAAGGAACAGAGAAAAGCCTGATGGATTTGACTTTATCAAAACTGAGCATTTCTGTTAAATGAAGAACACTATAAATAAAATTAACAGGTGACACCTTGGGAAAATATGTTTGCAGTTACTAACAGAGCCAACTGATTAATATTTAAATATACAAGGAATATTTGTAAATAAGAAAGAAAACTCCGCAGAAAAATAGGCAAAGAACATAAATGAGAAATTCACATAAAGGGAAATCTAAACAGTTACCAAATTGTTGAAGAGATGTTCAACCACATTTGCAATCAGAGTATATATTAAAATAGAATTCTACTTGACATATTTAAGTTTGGTAAAAAACTACGCCATCAGAAAATACTGTATGTCGTTGAAGATGAAGAGACCGCTGAAGGCACTCTCACGCATTGTTAGTGGGAGCAGAAACAGGAGCGTTATCAGCCAGTAACTGGTCAACCAAGGATTCATAAAGCTCATATCTGCAACTCCAGTCTTGATTACATATCCTAAAGAAATTCCTGCCCAGATCCATAACAGGACATATATTGGGATGTTTATTGCTTCACAGTTTGTTCTAGAGGGCTGTGTACCTCTTATTCAACTTTAGGGGAAAGGATCAGAAAAATATGAGTAGATTCTGTGGGATGTCATACAGAGGTAGGAAGCAATTAAATATGCATAGAGTCACAAGATAGTTAAAAAAACATAGTGTTGAATAAAAAAACGTTACATCACAATACCATTTGTGTGAATGAGAAACACACATGTAAAAAAAGCAGAGCATAAGTCACAGGGATACATAAATATCTGAGAATATCTGCCGCATTCATCTGAGTGGACGCCTCTGTTTGAAGCAAGGAATGGATGGGGAGTTCATGGGTGAAAAAAGAAAAATAAAATAGAATAGAATACAATGAAATAAATGAGGGGCTGTGCATAGACCCATGTCACAGGGTGTCGTGAACCAGAAGTGTGAGTAACTTAGCTCTTGGCACCTGAGAGGAAGTGGGTCATGGAAAGAAAGACAGTGCAGAGCACCAACCTTACCTGAGATTAATCTCTATCTATACTTCATAGTCAAAATGTGTCAGCAGTGACCAGAGGGGAAGGGGAGGGGGTAACGGGGGAAAGAAGGGGAAGGGTCAAGTCAAGGAACATATATAAAGGACACGTGGACAAGGACAATGTGGGGAGGGCTGAATGTGGGACAGGAGGGTAGGCAGGGCAGGGGAGAGTAATGAGGAAATATGGGGATGACTGTAACTGAAAAATTTTTTTAAAAATGCAAATGTCACCTGAAAAAAAATGTGTCAGAAATTCAACCTCCTATCACCTACAAAATATCATCCAAGCTCCTTAGCGAAACATTCAAAACTTTTCATCATTGGACTCTGCTCTCTTCAAACTCATGAAAATTTTCTATCCATCTGTCCCCTGAGGAGGCCTTGGACTGTTGAATTCCTCTGGGCCTTTGCACTGCTCTTCCCACAGCTTGGCTTTTCCCCACCTATCCAGCTGAGAAACTCCTATTCATTCAGCATGCTCCCCTCTGTGAACACCTTCCTTGAACTTCCTCCTCCTTCCTCACTCTTACCTCCATACATGCATCTATCAGGGCGTTCATCACACAGCTCTGTAATCACTTGTTCACATCTTTCTCTCCTGGATTAGATTGTGAAGACATGCTTCTGTTTTATTTCAGCAGTCTTAGAACATGGCTAGAATATGTAGGCATCCTGTAACTATTTTTTAAATTTTATTTTAATCATTGTTCAAGTACAGTTTTCTCCCCTTTACTCCCAATCCAGCCCACCCACCCCAAGCATCCTATAACTATTAATTGAACAAATACATGCTCAGTTATGGGACTTTGCAGAGATTCTTAATGAGCATCTATCTTTTGGCCCAGAGAACCTCATAAAAAAGTGTTAGGAAAACACCACTGTGCAGTGTTCCAAAGGCTGGAATAGTGACAGAGGAAGACTGTTTAGCTAAAGGTGTGGGAAAGTTCCAACTTGTATCAACGACCCTGCCACCTCCTCTCCTTTTTGTGGAATTCTACCTCTACTACTCTATAAATAGCAGCAGGCACTATGTGAGGACACACACTTTCTAGCATCTTTGACCACTTGATTTTCCCTCAGTGCACCGCTGCTATGACTGCCATCTCCTCTGTGCCCTCCTGTCCTGCCGTCTTCCCTAAGCCTTTCAACTTTAACCTCATCAGACTTAAACTTGATATTCTGATGATGCATGACCCAGGATGCTTCGTCACTTAGATTAAACAGGTATGACTTGAGGGGCTCTGATCTTTCAGTGCAGCTGCCTGTCCTCAATGATCCACTCAACTGATTGACTTCCTCTCTATTAGAATCAGGCAAGTCCCAGGCTACGCAAACCCTTGCTGTAGACATTAAAGGTAGTGCCTTGTAGACACCAACATATTCATGACCACTATCAGATCATCCCATTAGCAATCCCACTACCTGGGCCAGGGATCCAGAAGTACATCTTAATGAGGCTGAAGCAAATGGCAGATGAGAAGGAGAGGTTAGGGGAGGCGCCCCTCAGCCAGGCATAGGCACCTAGCAGAAGGGTACAGAGCCTCAGAATAAAGAGAGAATGGGCTTAGGATGGACCAAGGATGTATTGTGCATTTCCCAAATTTATTCCCTGTTTTCCATACTTCTTCCATTCTTACTATGATGTTCTGACCTGGGCAGCCTCTTTGTGTATAGTTTTTCTTCTCTTTTGTATACTTCCTCATTTTCATAGACAAAGGGTCTCCTCAAAGACATCATTTCACTTCTGTGCTGGAGTTTTTTCATTATGAAACTCACTTGAATCCCACCTCCCATATCCTCAGTAAACTTTCAAGTCAAGGGACATGTATAAATGATGCATGGACATGGACAACAGTGTGGGGACTGACTGAGGGAGTGGGGGTTGGGCGGGGCAGGGGAGAGCAACAGGGGAAAAATTGGGACAACTGTAATTGAACAACAATAACAAAAATTTTAAAAAACCTGATTGGGCTGAAGGTCAGTCACATTACACTTAAATAAGCATAGACAGTATCAAAAACATTAGGAAACACAGTACAGATGTCTGCAGCTACACTTTGATAAGCGCAGCAGCTGTGGCCATTTGAACTCTCTCATGGGAATTAAGAAACTAAAATCCATAAAACAATCTCCAGGCAATAACATTGAGTCCGCCTCCCCACAGAGAATAGGAATCAACGGAGTGAGACAGCATCAGTGAGCTTGGTACCGAATCTAATGATCTGGTGTGAATTTGTTGTGGGAAATGTGTTGTAACACTTGCTACTGACCTTTAAACACTTCTGAATCTATTTATTATTTGACCTAATTTAACAATGCATTTCCCAGTATTATTGAGAATGAAGCCAAAAATTGGCAGGGGGTAGGGGGCACAAGTTTATCTTGCCTGTTGCAAAAGGGACAATCAGAACTCTTAAAACCATTGAATTGCTTATACATATCTGAAACCGACTTGTTTCTTGACATGAACTGCAAGGTCTAAAAGTCAGTGTGGTCAATTACAGTGGTATGTTCTGTTGGTGTGTTTATTCCTTGCCAAGAATTATGATTTAAGAAAGGAAAAGGCAAAAACATTAAAAGAAAGAAAAGACAACTATATGCAATTCTTATCACAAATGGTAATCAAAATCCAGTACAAAACAATGCGTCACTACTTCTCTCTGACAGAGGTCACCTATAAAGAGTGAAGAGACACAGTCTAAGGTAGCAGAGATCTATGGAGGCATTGTCCAATTCGATCAAAGTTCAATTCAACTCCCTAAAAACCCTTCACACGACCACAGAGATTACAAAACAGGGTTGTGACTATCCACTAGTTTGACTGAATTAAAGGCATTTTAGACTTCTACTGATGTAGCTTTAGCCATCAAAGTCCATTTACTGAACATGTACTAGATACATACAAGCTCTATGCTAGGTGGTTGTGTTTACATTAAATATTATAAAGCTAATTTTAGATATAAGGAACATTAGACTCAGGAACAGTAAAGAACTAGGCCATGATTTCGTAGCAATCGTGGGCAAAGCAGAGGATGGCAATGCAGTTCTGTAAGTCCCTAAAGCATAAGCTCTTTCCTCCGCTCCACACTCTTTCAGAAGTGACTTAGAGCCAGCCACCTGCGCATGTTTTTGACATCCTTGGACAGGAAACACAAATATTTGAGACTATATTCGATAGCAAACAGCCCGGAGTCATTTGGAGCTCCACCTGCTGTGTTAGCTGAATGATAATACTGATTTGAATAAAAAAATAGAACAACTATTTATGAATGAGGCTGCTTTTCTGGTGTGTCTTATACAGCCACCTTATTTTGCTTCTTCTTTCACTTGTCACAAAAGTAGAATTTAGAAAAAAAAATATTAATGTCCCTTTCTCATTTGCTTCCTTGAACACTTCCACTAGAGGCCTCCTGTGCATTTGCTGGAGGTGGTGGCTCCAAAAGGCAGACACAGAGAGTGAACGGTGAATACTTAACTTTTGATATTCAAAATATAATTTTGCAGAAAATTGTTAGACCCAAAGCTGGATGATTTTCTCAAGGCAACAGTTCCAAAATTTCTTTCTTTCCCCTTGAACATATTAAGAACTATGAAAGTACCGACTCAAAGAGTTCTCTCATCTTACAGAGAAGATAGTCCCTCCACTATTGCAGCTAGGCCCAGAAGCTTCCTGTTCTGTGGGAAGAGTAAGAATAGGGTAAACAAAGAGTAAAGGTCAGGAGAGAAAAAAATACAGGTCTGGCGGAAGTAATGTCTCCTTGAGTGTGATTGGTAGGGTAGTAATATGGGTGTAATATTTGTAGTTTTAATTTGAACATTTCACCTAAAATGTCATATGGTATGCTTGAGTGTGATATTGTTATTTTACAGAATTACATGCTTATGATCTTGTAATAAAAAAGAGGCATTATTTGTGTCAGACCCTGTACATTTCTCTGACCATAAGGGATGATGGAAGAAGAGAACTAGAGACAGTGGGCCCAGAGTTCCCATGTTTTCTCTCCCTTCTTGGGGAAAAGCTTAAAGACAGGGTGTCTATGGAAAGTCCAACTAAACTGAGGGGAATACACTAGACAGTGAGGAGTACAGCAGAAAGAGACTGGAGCCTTTGTCCCATGTGCCCTGGTTCTGAGTTGGGGGACCTGTGGGCTGACCCTGGAATTGGTGAGGTGACCTCACAGCAGAGACTTGAAGTGGACCTCTCAGGCCAGGGTTGTAGGTGGAGCCAGGTGGAGCCCTGAGTGGTAAGAATGTACACAGGGGCTACGTGAGTGACAGTGAGGGGAAGGCAAGTCAGCCATGGATCCTCTAGACCAGGGGTCAGCAAACTGTGGTCCATGGGTCCAATCCAACCTAGTGGTTGGTTTTGTAAATAAAGTAAACACCCATTTGTTTACATGTTGCCTATGGGAATTGTGACAGAGGCTGTAGGGTCCCCAAAGCCTAAAATATTTATGATCTGGTCATTGATAGAAAATGTTTGCTGGCTTCTGCCCTAGACATCATGAAAGGCTGCAGGACAAGTTGCAACAAAGCAAGCAAGAGATGGAAGATAAGAGAAACCAGAAGATACCAAGGAAACGCAAGGACTCAGAGTCCTTTCCTTAGTCATCAAGTCACATAACATATGTCAGTGCCCTCCTTCCATGCACCTGGAGGCTATCCTGTAAAAAAGCTGGAAAAGAAGTAAAGACTGAATTAAGAAATTCAAGAGGCTGAGTGTTTTTTAAATTATTTTTTTAAATTTTATTTTAATTGTTTTTGCAGTACAATTTTCTATCTTTTACTCCCATCCCAGCCCACCCACTCAGCCCTCCCCTCCTCCCTCCTATTTCCACCCACCCCTGGTTTTTTATCCATGTGTCCTTTATACTTCTTCCTGTAAACCCTTCCCCCTTTCCCCTGAAATTCCCTCCCCTCTCCCCTCTGAACACTGTCAGTCTGTTCTCTATTTCAGTGTCTTTGGTTATATTTTGCTTGTTTCTTTGTTTTGTTGTTTAGGTTCCTGTTAAAGGTGAGATCATATGGTATTTGTCTTTCACCGCCTGGCTTATTTCACTTAGCATAATGCTCTCCAGTTCCATCCATGCTGTTGCAAAGGGTAGGAGCTCCTTCTTTCTTTCTGAGGCTGAGTGTTTTTATCTAGAGAGACTGAATAGTACCTAAAAGGATAGTTCTATTATTTTATTAGATTGGCCTGGATATAGTTTCTTCAACACTAAAGGGTTGAGATTCATGAGCAAATCCAGATCAGTCACAGATAAAGAAATTATATTTCCTCTGAACATCACATAATGTGATTGAAGCATTAGAGATAATTTAAACCTTTTTTTTCCTCATTGTATAAATAAGGAAATACTGTTCTGGAAGTTAGGTAAAGGGTGAACTGAGACTAGAATCCAAGTCCCCTGGTCCAGTTGTTCCAAATACCAAATGTTCAGCGGGGATTATTAGTGCTGTATCCTCAAGGTCTTGGTAGGAAAGAACACAGTCAAACATAAAAGAAATGAAGAGAGTTTGATAAGGAAACTGTTTACAAAGGTGTGGTCAGGGGTTAGGTATACCAACAGGGAGAGTGCAGTATGCCAGGGCTAGCAATAGTGGGAGCTCTTACGGTCCAGGGACTGGGGCAAGGGGAGGTGGTTAGTTTAAGAAACAACTTCAACAAGAGTGGAAGGATACAGCTAGCTGACACAGAAACCCACTAGGGAAAAATCTAAGGAAATAAGTCTCCTGGCTGCACTCTTTTTCTATACTTTTATCTTTTTGCTAGTTTATTACATTCACTGAATCCAACTACACAGAAACCCTACAGAGAAGTTTGTAAAATGCAGCCTTCCAAAATACACAAAAGGGTGAAAAAAGTATCTACAGGAGAAAATGCGGGGGGGGGGGGGAGTACCATCATATAAAACAGGATCTGGAAATATGTCTGGCATATGGCTAGGTGCTCAAATATTTTTGAATGTTTGACTTGATGAATGAATCAATGAAATTTACTGCTGCTCAAGACATCCTTATGAACTTTTTCATGATTCATGTCAAATACAACATCAGGCCGACAGACCATTCATACCAGTAGGAAAGTTGTAAGAAAGACATCTCTTCCCCACCACCGAATATGGAGTGCGCAGCACACCAGGGTCATCAGAGGTGGACTTGTGCCTGTGGGATTGTATTGGTTTCCTATTGCTACATGACAAACTACTAAAAATTTAGCATATTAAAACAGCACAAATTTATTATGTCATAGTTTCTACAGATTAGGAGTCCAGGCATGGGAAAACTGGTTTCTTTGCTCAGGATCTCACAGGGATGAAATCAAGGTGTGGCTAGGGCTGGGGTCCCATCTGGAGATTGGGGCCTCTTTCAAGCTCATTCTGATCGTTTCCAGGATTCATTTCCTTGTAGCTGTCGGACTGAGGGTCCTGTGTTGCTGGCCGTTGGCCAGGAGTCGCTCTCAGCTCCTAGAGGCTGCCTGCCCTCAGATTTGCCTGTGGGTCACCTTCCATATGTCCTCTCACAGGTCCAGTCTCTCAGGCCCACCCACATATTCTCCCTTTTGCTAAACTAAAAGTCAATTTCTTAGTAACCTGGTATGTGATATCCCATATTTACAGGTTCTGCCCATGTTCAAAGGGCAGGGATTTATGGGGGATGTGCTCCAGAGGGCAAGAGTCTTGAAGGCCACTGCAGAGTTCTGTTTTCCACAGTGATGCAAGTTCTAGTGCTCTTCAAAGTTCCTAGATATTTTTTCAAGGAAACAATCTGTTTGTATTTGTCATCCTGACCCAGAATCTTTCCATTTTAGAGTGTTTTGTTTTATTTTAACTTGGGAATACAGCCAGGCCATTTGTATTGTCAGGGACGCATGCTGAGGAGACTGGGGTATCAGTGCCTGTGCTTGCATTTTAGAGCCACTTCTGATGAGGGAGGACAGTGATCTGATGTCATTCACAAAACAAGAAAGAAGAGAGAATGGTGGCTTTAAATTGTGAAAATGTGATTACTCGAAGCACCAAGTGCCTGAGATCCCGATCGTATTTCTTTACATACTTAGCCACATGTGCTTGGCTCCAATCTTCACAAATAAGATAGCCAGAGTCTACAATCATTTGTAGATAAAGCCATGAAGAATTAAACTAACTACAGGCCATTTACAACCAAAGCAAGACAGCATTAGTAGACTGAATGTTTAAACTTAATACCAAAAATAAAAGCATTTTAATGCTTTCCTGATAATATCTGTGAGATAAAAGCATTTATGCAAATGGACAGATTAGATGCTTTTTGAAGATTTTTTTTTAACTTAAAAATTACAGCCCTGGCTGGTGTGGCTCAGTGGATTGAGTGTTGGCCTGTAAACCAAAAGGTTGCTGGTTCGATTCCCAGTCAGGGCACATGCCTGGGTTGCAGGCCGGGCCCCCAGTAGTGGGTGCATGAGAGGCAACCACAGATTAATGCTTTTCTCGCTCTTTTTCTCCCTCCCTTACCCTCTGTCTAAAGATAAATAAATAAAATCTTTTAAAAAATGAAGAAAAATTCCTACTAATCAGTACTTACAGAAATTCAACTCCAGAACTTTACCCTCTTCACATCTTAAAAACAACCTAGGTTTTGAACAAGGTGAAATCATTATTTGATTGCACACTTTTTAGAACTTTAAGGAGGAATGTATCAGACAAGTTATTTTCCATAAAAAATTTTACTGCATATTCTCTTTGGATTTTGTGAGAAGAGATTATGAATTTCAGTGTCCACTAAAGGTTTTCCTCTATGATTTCTGCTATTATACTGAGACCAGGGAGGGAAGTGGGGGGCGAGGGGTGGGGCTGTGGGATGGTTTTGGTAATAGTGTCCCCACTGAAGCCATCATCTGGCATGGACTGATGTTTTTACTGCCATGATCACACTTGGAGAAAAGTCCATTGATAGATGCAGTTTGATCATAAGGTAAGATGAGGCAAGAAGGAGAAATTGCTCTGATTGGTCTGTAAACATCCTGCTCCCCCCACTCTCCTAATATCTCAGTGGCCCTTTCCTTCAATGTCAAGCACAGAAACTGCAGCAGAAAGAAGAAAGGAGAACAGGGAAAAGAGAGAGAAGAGAAGTACTGTGGGGAGTGCTATGGGAACCACTCTGGAGCGGTTTTTACCTCCCCATAAATGGGATAAAAAGAAAGTCTTCAAATACATAACTGGAGAGTGTTCCAACAGTTTCCACTTCTTTGTACATCCTAAATTCAATCAAGTGACCCGGCTAAGTCAGGGAGCTGCCCTCATCACAATACGCTACTACTGACCACTGGGTTAGGCAATATATTTAGGGAGGTATATTCCACAAAGGTAGAAGACTTTTCAGAAACAAATTCAGGGAGCTTTCCGCTTACAATCTAGACAAACAATAGCTTCCCTGAAGGCCCCACTGAGTTCACTTTCTCTTGCACCTCATTAAGCAGAACTGGATCACATGACTACCCCTAGCTATAAGAAAGAGATTTTTTAGAAACTGGCACATGGCTGCCCCAAATCAAAATAGGATTCTATTAATATAAGACAGAGATCAGCAAACCTTTCTGCTAAGGGCCATATAGCAAGTATTTTAGACTTTGTGGGCCAGAAGGCATCTGCTGTAACTGCTCAGTTCTGCCCTCAAAGCATGAAAGCAGCCACAAGCAATGAATACAGGCTGAGGCTGCGTTCCAGGAACACACTATGTATAAAAACAGGCAGCAGGCTGGATTTAGCTTGCAGACCGTAGTTTACTCACTCTTGATGTAGGAAAAAGACATTAGGCAAGCAACTATCAGGGTCTTTCATCCCACCTGTCTGGTTTCATGTGTGTGTGTTTTAAAGAAAATGCAAAATTTATTTCAGCTCTACATAACAGATGTCTTTTCTAATATAAAACAAGCATTTCGTTGCCATATGCAGCCACAAACCAGATCTGCATGCCGCAGATGCCACGCAGCACTCGGGGTGCATCCCACTGAACCTTCCGCGGCAGTCGCCCACTAACATGGCATTCCCGTTCTCAGATAAAAAGCACAATATGTAGGTGTATTTTTCATGGTACCATACTGCTATATACACATTCCTGTATTTTGGCAATTTTATGCAAAACCCATAACCAATATAGCTTATATACCTGTAGCCAGTGTTAGTCAGCAGGAACAGTTTAGGCCATTTGCAAAGTGCCTGATAATGAATGACCTCAACCTACCTTCCAGTAGAACCTGGAGTGCAGATTCTTCATCCTCTCATTATAATACTAACTGTACACGGAGATAGTACAGAGTTACATAAACGTAGGATTCTCATATCAACATGACTAAAGTTCCATGAAGCAGAAACGCAGCCTTTTGGGCGCCATTATCACCACTGCGGCAGAGGAGTGGCGCTTAGGCCTGCCGCACTAACACTTCCCACCCTGCCACCAGAGCCGACAATGTCAGACATTCAAAACAAATCTAAGCCAACAAAAAGCCTGGTTATTATCCTCTAGCGATCTTAGCAACAAGAAAAATCATGGTCAAAAATGGTTTTAACTGTACAGAAAAGGAATGATGGGAAAGTGCCAAAACTTTGGTGTATTCTGCTGCTTAGTGTTCCATTGTGTACATTTACACAAGGGAAAGCTACACAGCAGCAGGAAAGAAGGAACTCCTACCCTTAGCGACAGCATGGATGGAAGTGGAGAGCATTGTGCTAAGTGAAATAAGCCAGGCTGTGAAAGACAAATACCATATGATCTCACCTATAAGTGGAACCTAATGAACAAAACAAACAAATGAGTGAAATAGAACCAGAGGCATGGAAACAAGGAACAGATTGACAGTGATCAGAGGGGAGTGGGGAGGGAATAATGAAGGGAAGAAGAGGAAGGGTCTAGTCTAGGAACAGGTATAAAGGACCCACAGACATGGACAACAGGGTGGGGATTGACTGTGGGAGGTAGGGGTGGGTGGGACAGGGGAGAACAACTCGGGACAAATTGGGAAAACTGTAATAAAACAATAAAATATTTTTATAAAACCTTCTATAAGCAGGATACTGTACTAGAAATATGAAAATAAATAGCACACACACACACACAAAAAGCAGGAATCACTTTGAGGGTCACTGCTTTCAGGAATCTATTTGAGGGACCTAAACATGAAAAAGAATTTAGGATAACTTATAAAACATTGCACAGTTTTTTGACATTTATAAGTGTTACCCATCATCTCTCAAAAATATTTAATTAATATTTAATATTCAAAATTAATATTTAAAAATACTTCACAGCACATAAATTTCTCTTTAAAATAAAATAAGGTAGAACTGAAATTTTTAAAAAAGAAAACGAGAATATCTCATTATGACAACCTAAATGATACTCGGTGTTAAAAAAATCCAAGTGCAGCAATTGTACTTTGATGCTGAGACACACACAGCACCTGCCATGGGCCACCCAAGGTTACTAGGGTGTAACACAGGCATCCATACCAATGTACCAATGGTTACAGTCTCACCTGTGTGCTTTTAAGAACCACTCCTGACTCCCTTTCCCATCCTGAATTCCAGTTCTTGAACATACCCAGAGAATAGGGAAAAGCAAACATGGCATTTCACATTTGGGAGCAGCCCAGTTTCGGGACTGTCACAAGATTTGGTGGCTAATCCTTTCCTGACATAGGTGTGTGTGCTTCTACGCAAAGTAGAACACAGTTACCCTGCAATCTTAGTTGTGCCATTCACTCCAGTGCAAGAGGGCCCCACAGCACCAGCGTCTAGAAGTTACAAGCGAAAGTGAAGAAGTGGCTGTCATGAGATGATGAATGGCTGCCCTTGGAAGTTTTGATTTGGATTCTAAGTGACAAAACCAGACCAACCAAGGAAACTTGGTAATTTTCTCTGCTGCAGAGCAGCCACCTGGCGAATATCACATTGCAACCACCAACCCTTGGCAGAGGCTGGAACAGCAGCTCTAATTATAAAGAGCGGGGAGGAGACTTTAAAAGTCTCTTCTGAGTGGCAAAAATTCTGAAAATCAAGATAATTACAACACTAGCTCATCCTGATTTGCTTGGCTATTTATAGAGGAAGAGAAGCTGATACACTGAGAGCTTTTTCTTTTTTTTCTCCTTTTCTATTTGCATTAAATCCTGTGTGGCTCCTCTTTGAAATGTGTGCATATGCTGAGTCCATGTGAGATGCCACCACTGGCACTTGTCATAAGAATTAAATCCCTCTCAAGCTTGTTTACAGCTCAGCACTTGTCATACGGCTCCCTTGAGCTTCATGGCTGGTTGGGTTCTTTTTTTCCCCAGCTCTGCGGAAGATTTAATTTCTTTTTTGTTTATGTGTGTACTTACCCTTGCAGGTGCAGGAAAGAAAAAAAATTGTTGTGCCCAGATGTTTTGAAGCTGCAGTAGCATACATACAACTCAGATTAAGTGGAAAAATTGCATAAGATAAGGCAGGCACTTAAAGTACATTATCCTATAGGGTATTTAATAACCTATCATGTTTTCTTGACAATAAGACTCTTGAATATAACTTTAGGACTAGGGGAATATTTTAACACACTATTGGCTCAATTCATTTATTCATGATTTTACAACAAGATTTGTCATTTTTGAGTGGGGCCCATTACATTTATTCCATTTTCAACTTAGAAAATATCTTCCCGGAACAGAACAGTCTGGGAATTGGGTAGAAATATCACCTATCAAGCTGTCTCAGTTCATTACGGAATTAGTTGGGCCTCAGGGACCTGAGGCCAGATTTCACCTCAGTTTTGGAACACAGTGAACATAAGCCAAGCACAAACAACCCTCTTGCTGCTCATTGAGCCCTGTACTGCTGTGCAAAAGCCCTGCCCAAGCCGCAGATGGATAATGCTTCTGTGGCCCCTCAGTTTGGATTTTCCTTCACCCGAGGCGATGGGGTAGCCTGCTTTGCAATAGCGGCTCTCCAGCGGGGGGAGGAGTTCAGCTCAGGAGAAATAATGCTCAAACTTCTCCCCACTCTATGGCGCCAGCCTCCAGCAATCGTTTCCCACGACTGCACGGAGGCAGCTCATCATCTGTGGCAAGGAGCAGTTTTGAATATTCCCTTGCAGCTACAGCCTAGATCATGATGCTTGCAGTGAGGGCTGCACAATATACCTACCCTGCTATGTGACATCTCTGTCCCCTTGAGGGCCCTGGGAGCCTGTTACTCTTTTTGCCTTTCCTGGGAGGAGTTCCCCGGCTGACCTGTTTACAATGTTGATTTTTAAAACAAAGTTTCCATTTCCCTTTGCTCCTGAAGCTTAAGACCCTCCGTAGAAACAGGAAAAGAGGGCCATAGGCCTCTGTGTCTTTGTAGGGAGGAAAGAGGTTGTGCAATTAGCCAGTCAGAAAAAGGCAAATACCATATAATCTCACTTATATGTGGAATCTAATGGAGAAAATAAACTGATGAACAAAATAGAAACAGAGGCATGGATACATGAAACACTGACAGCTGTCAGAGGGGAGGGAGGAAGGGAGGACTGGGTGAAAGGTGAAGGGATTAGCCAAAGAACATATATGCATGACCCACAGACACAGACAACAGTGTGGTGATGGCCACACTGCGGGCAGGGGCGAGGGGAGGGCTGGGTGGAGGTGGGCAAAGGGGAGGAAAATGGGGACATCTTTAATTGTGTCAACAATAAAAATAAAGTTAAGAGGGAGAGAGAGAGAGAGAAGCTCTTACACTTTAATTTGAGTCTTACTCCTGAGCTAGCAAAGCCTTTTATAGTCAGTTCTTGGCCCAGCATTCTGCATCTGCAAGATCAGAGCTTATTAGTATCATCTCTTACTCCTGCCTCCCAGTGCTGCCACCAGAGACTGTAAAAGGCTTAGACTACACTTACTCAAGGCAAACGGCTCTTCCTTAACTACCACAGTGCAGGTTTTTGCTTGCACTGAAAAGCTTCCATTCCCCTAGCCATACTGATAATATTAAACACTCCCTTAAGCCCAATATCTCCCAGAACCTCCACATACAACATCATGAATATACAATATTAGAAATCTATACCTCCTATAATGGGTTGTGCATGAAAGACAGAATGGTAAGATGCAGGAAGCATCCTTAGTTTCATAGAATATGATGCATCTGCTTATAGGTCACTGATCAGTTCTGGCAACAAAGCCATCATATAACTTATAACCTTGTCAGCTTGTCCTTTCTTTAATTTGTTCGGTGCGTCCCAATAAACACCAGTTATTCTCAAGGCAGGAAGCCTACAGATACAGTGGAACTTCAAGACTGAAATCTGTTGTGGTAGTGATTTTGCTAGTGTAAATAATTCACTACATCTTTAACAGGTAGTAATTATAAATATTTTAACACGTGAATCTATTACATTGAAGCTCTAATCAAATATAGCTGCCCACCTCCAGACTACAGGTGGCAGGACCACAACTACCCCAGCCACTAAGGCAGTTGGGTTAGATGTGGCCAGGGGCTGACTTTCAGTGAGTGTGAACCCACGTGATGACTTCAGCAGGCTCAAAATTACCTGCTCCCCTCCTCCTCTAAAGTCTTAACAAATACACACACAGCACACATCCCGTCCTTGTCAAATCCAAAAATTACTTTGTGTAAAACCTTGAACATAGGTTTTGAATGTGTCTATCAGATTCATTTGAGATGGAGCAAAGTGATGAAGAAGGCCATCTGCTGTCAAACTCTGTTAGATTAGCAAAACAAAAGAAGCGAGAAAGAAATCTGTAGATTGGTTATTCTTGGGAAGAGTGGAGGAGAAGCAGAAAGGAGGCAGAAGTGAAAGTGGCCATCATCAAAAACTCAAGAGATAACAAACACCGGTGAGACAACAGGGAAAAGGGGACCCTTGTGCAGTTGGTGGGAGTTTAACCTGGTGCAGCCACTATGGAAAACAGTATGAAGGCTCCTTAAAAAGTTAAAAATAGAACTACCATATGATCCAGAAATTTCACTGGTGGGACTATATCCAGAAGAAATAAAAACATTACCTCGAAAGACATCGCACCCCCACATTAACAGCAGTGTTATTTACAGCATCCAGGACACGGAAACAACCTGTCCCGGATCCATTTGCGACAGTGCCGATGGACCTTGAGGGCATTATGCTGAGGGAAACAAGTCAGACAGAGAAAGACAAATATCATATGACCTCACATAAGTGTGGAATGTGAAACAAAACAACAACAACAAAAAATAACCCCACCAAACTCATAGAAAAAGAGAGTTGTGGTTCCCAGAGGTGGATATGGGAGAAGGGAGAATTGAAGAAAGGTGGTCTAAAGGTACAAACTTCCAGGTGTAAGTACTAGATAGGCGATGCACAGTATGGTGACACAGCTAACACTGCTGTATGATATATAGGAAAGTTATTAAGAGACTAAACCCTAAGAATTCTCATTACAAGGAGAAAATTTCTTTCTTTGTATTGTATCTGTAGGAAATGAGGAGATTTTTGTTAACTAAATCAATCGTAATCACTTCACAGTACATGTAAATCAAATCATCACGGTGCACACGTTAAACTTTCACAGTGATGTACGTCAAATATTTCCCAGTAAAGCTGGGGAAAAGCAGAGGGATATCCCGTCCTTCACCTGCTTCAAAATGTTGCCTGGGAAATGACAGGGCTCGTAGGAAGCCAAGCTTAGTGTTACCTACAGGCAACTCCATTGGCTCTGAACCCACCAGTTCCGAGAGGCTAAAGCTTTTGATGCAGTGATTTGTTTACCCTTTTCTATAGAGCAGCTCCAACCTACTTTTCCAGCTTGTCTCCTGCCACTCAGACTTTGCCTAAACCTAGTCACCTTTCTCGAACATTTCATGCAATTCTGTGCCTTCGTATGTCAGCTCAAGCTGTTTGCTCTCTTTGGAAAGCTCTTCTCCACCCTTCTGCATTTGAAAACTGCTCATCTTTTAGAACCAAGCTCAAAGGTGTTGTCCATTTTGACATCTTTGTCTGGTAGATCAGTCAGTTCCTGCACTGTGTTTCCAATGTACGACTTAAACATTTATTGCCTTGTATTAGGGTTGTTTGAGTGCTGCGCTCCGTCAAGATTGAATTCCCAGAGAGCAGTGATGGCATTGGATCATCTATGTATCCTCAATGTTTAGTTCACGGTAGGCGCCCAATATATGTTTAATGAAAGAATGGACGGATGGTGCATTGCAATTTTTTAAAGATTTTATTTACTTTTTTTTATTTCTAGAGAAAGGAGAAGAGAGGGAGAAAGATAAGAAGAGAAATATTGATGTGAGAGAGAAACATTGATCAGCTGCCTCTTGAACATGCCCCAGCCAGGGACCAAACCCACAATCCAGACATGTGTCCTGACCAGGAATTGAATCAGCAACCTTCCGCTTTGTGGGACAACACCCAACCAAGCCACACCAGTCAGGGTGCTTTGCAATTTTTAAGAGAAGAAAAAAAGAGCCTGAGGAATTAGCAGGCACAAAAGTTCCAGGTGCTGATCAAAACTCCAGCCACTTTCTCACAGAATCTCATCTTTCACTTCCAAACTAGACTCTCAACACTTCTACCCTTTCCGACTCGGAGCTGTAACCCAGGCAAGTATCAAAGCTTAGAAAAACCATAGGAAAAATCTTTGGATCCTGATAATTTGAAGATGAATTTAAACTTCACTGAAGTACCAACGTTCTTGCTTATGTTATTTCCTTATGTACTTAATAGAGTGCTTACCTTTCAAAACTTGGCTGTGGCTTGCTCTTACATTTTCTTCACACTTGCTTCCACACCTGTTAACCACAACACTGGGGCTGCCTGTCCCGGCTTTATCTTGCTGTCTGACTGTTGCTATGACAGTATAACCGTGGCTCTGCAGCTGCTATGTTGGCAGCCATTCCAAGGCCTAGGGCTTGTCTCTGGCCCTGGGGTGCTTTAGCAGCCACACAGGTTCTTGTTGCAAGAGATGCCTCCCTCCCTCTTCTGGGTCCCATAGCCCTTTTCTCATCCCACCCTTATAGACCACATTGCCACTTCAGAGTAGTCGGCTTCTGTGTATTGAGCACCCTCGCTGGGCTGCAAATTCTGTGGGAGAGAGACCACGACCTGCTTATTACTGTTTCTCTCACACTGACCAGGGCCTGGCACTGGAAAGCAAGAATGCAGAGTGGAGAATGAATGAAAATGTTCTCATTAAAATTCTTTGTTGGAACTTGAATTAAGTCACTGATCACTCCTGTTAGTTGTTATTGCCCCCCAATGATGCTTCTGATGAATGTAATTGGTTGTTTTTTTTTCCCTTTTGCTATAATACAAAAATAGAAAATCAAAATCTAGGCATGGTATAAACCTGCTAACGCTTCCTCTCTGAGAGCTATCTCTGTACATCTCTAAATCACATTTAATAATTTGATTTCCTCAGCATTTCAGGCCAGCTGGACGTGTGTGCCCTGCTTATGCCACTCAGTGTATCTAATGCCATCGGTGCCACAGACGAAATGGCCTGGCATTTTAAAAATACTACTTGTCATGATTTAATTTGAAGAATGGAGTGTTTCTACTCTTGGATCTTAAGAGACAAGTGTATCTCTGGAGTCTTTGGGAAATTAAGAAATATACTGAAACTTTATAACACCTTTTACTAGTAGCAATGCCAAACAGATGGCTCTTCCCACTTGAATGAGCTCTTGACTCACCTAAACTGAATTTTTCATTCCCAAGTGAGGAGCACTCCCGGGCGCAGTGTTGAGGGCCTGGGCTCAGAGCTGACGGCGCCGGCTGGGCAGCCTGGCCACACGCTATCAAACTCCTTTCCCTTCACGTCTGTGAAACAGGGTAATGATGTCGACAACACAAGGTTCCTATGAACTTAAAAGGGAACACTGCATGCATTAGTTCGTAGCCGAATTTTATGAGCAGCACTTCTCTGTTGATGTCAGTGCCCTTCCTTTCCTGACTAGCTGGTCTCCACAGTATTGCTCTTCCCAGCAGGGGGCACTGCGGTGCCAGTGAACACACACCACGTCGGCAGCAGAAAGAAGTCCGGAGCTGGGTGCTTCATACAGCGATACAGTTGAGGCAAATGGTAAAAATGATTTCACAATATTTTGATGTTTTTCACTCCACAGATTTCTCTTCTAAAGCTCAGTTTTGGGGGCTGTTGATCTTCCTACTTCACCCACATTCCTTTGCAGCTCTGCCTGAGCAAACACTGCTGTTTTCAGACTTTAACACTCTTTTTGATAGGGTATCGCCCCCACTTCTCTACTTGGTCATTTTGTTTAATTCTTCTCTGGACCTTTAGTTATCTAAGAACACACCTTAGCTCATCACAATCACTCTCATTCACCACCATTTTAACCTCCTTAGAGTCCTGTGGAAAATCCCAGGGATTTCCTTCCACAGGACTAACCAGTGACCATAGTCCAAGACACTTCTACAGCCAAAGAAGACCGCTGCCTCTGAAAGTTGTTCTTCATCTTCCTTACGAAGGTGAAACTAGTGCAGACCGCACATTTATGCTTTGTTGCACCTACTAGTTCCACCTTTAACTAACTAGTTTCCTTTCAATTAACAGTTGGGAGAAAGAAGATTTCAGTATTAGAATGTTAGTTTTTCTCTTAAAAATTTTTTATTGTCTGGCTGCTGTGGCTCAGTGGATTGAGTGCTGGGCTGCAAACCAAAGGGTCGCTGGTTTGATCCCCAGTCAGGGCACATGCCTGGGTTGTGGGCCAGGGTCCCAACGGGGACGCGCACAAAGGGCAACCACACACTGATGTTTCTCTCCGTCTCTTTCTCCCTCCCTTCCCCTCTGTCTAAAAATAAATAAATAAAATCTTTACAAAAAAGTCCAGTAAAGAGACATGATCAAAATTTTCTTAAAAAGATGTCAATAATTTAAAGAAATTATTGTCAAAATGTACAAACCAGACCTAACCACTGCCAACTATTTCGTATCTCTTATACACAACTGTGTATCTTTATGCTACAAAATCGCCACACAAATTTGTTTTATAATATTTTTGGTTTTAGAAACAATTTCCATTTATTTAGGACTTTAATTTCTTTCAACAATGTTTTATAGTTTTCTGTGTACAGATCTTGCCCTTTCATTAACTTTATTTCTCATATTTTTATTCCTTTGCACGCTATTGTGAATGGTGTTCTTGTCATGTTATTGGATTGCTAACTTGTTCTCACATCATGTGGCTTTGCTTCCCAGTTCTGTAAAGTATTTTATTTTGTCTTGTTTTGTGTTTACTAGATTCCCTAGAGTTCTTGCAGGGTGAAGGGGAAGGAGACTCAAGTTTCTCCATGAAGAAAAATCCCTCCTTAACCCAACAGCAGCCTTAACTGCTCCAGTATCATCTTTTTGATATGTTGAGGTTCAGCTTAAAGAGCCACTTGAATATAAATAATCTATTTTACTCTCCTTTCATTTTTCAGAGGAGGAAACTAACTAACCTCAGAATCACTAAGTAAAGTTGATGTGTAGTTTAAAATGAAGTGAAAAATTACAAAGGCAAAATAAGGTATGACATGGATGTACAAAAGAAGTAAGTGAATCAGTAAAATTGCAGCCAGTCTTGTTCCTAATGAAACATTTTATTCTCTCACTATAAATATTAATTCATGGCAGATACAACCCTTCAGCTTTATGCAAATTTCATAGAAGAAATATATGTAGATTTGTCATTTTTCTTATCTCAAATTGAAGCCGCATTTGAAAAGGTTAAAAGGCTGCATAATTACACTGTTATTAAATGTCACATGAACTGATATTGTGCAGGTTAGGCCAAGTGGCTCTGTAACTTGAGTGTTAATTATTTGCAAACTGGCGTATGGGGGCCCCCAAGGATATTACTACTGCAGTGCCAGCCCTTCTTCGGCTTCACCGCTGTTGCTGTCAGCAAGGCCAGCGAATCTCTCTGTTGTTTCATAGAGGGTACAGTGGGATTTTAGCAATATTCTTGCTTTTCATGTGTAATTGTTTCTACTTTTGGACTTTTACCTCATGCAACATTTTAATAATCTTTTCCTTTCAGAGCTCACTTAAACTGTATAAAAGCCAACTTGTTGTTAAGTCTTTCTGACAGAGAGAAATTAGTGAGCAATGAATACAAGTGGAGAAAGAAAGCCACCAGGATTTTCAATTATTAATAGAAGTATGAGTTTAACTGGAGACTTTTTTGATACAAGATACAGGTATTGAAAGGTCTTGTTTTAAGTAGCATGGGAAAAAGGACATAAAAATGCTCTGCAAATTCCAAGTAAAATGGTGGAAACAAGAGAATTCATGTCCATATTTGAAAAAATATTTGGAAAAGTCTTCCACTTAACTGTGAAGAAAGCTAATCAAAGTTGTTACCCAGTAATTACAAACTACTGAATTTTTGTCATTTACTTAACTATACTTACATACTGTAAGCATGAAGTGTCTTCAGCTACCTATTGTAAAGTATAACATGAAGGTTGCTGTTCCAGAATCTACCTTTTTGGTGTTATGTCAGGAGGGCCTCAGGAAGTACCTGAAAAGGAGAAATTGGGCCATTGCTACACAGTTAAGATCCTAGAAATTTTAACACAGCCTGAGTATTTTCATTTAGAAACAGCTTTATAATTGGGGATTTGTGTGACTGGCAATATATGTATAGAACTATAACCCTCCATTGTATATTAAAATAGAAAATACATGCTGAAGACTCAAAGAAATTTTTATAAACATATTCACACAGTGAATCACAACATATCATGAATTACATATGTAGTACATGAAGAATACAGATATAATTAATGTACTTTAAACTGATTGCAAAAAAATATTTTCTCCAGTCACTTCAGAATTTAGAAACACTTTGGTAGCATTTGGTGGCCTAGGGACCATTTAACATCTATTGAAATCGGGGCAACCACGCCTTTCTTTCCTTCTGATCCATTTCCCTACAGCAAGAAAAAATATAAGAGGTGGTTCCCTTGACCCTAAAGCTGTGTTCAAGTTATTTTATGACGGTGGTGTTTTTTCTTATTACTATGCATTTTAACAAGTACATACTGTCTTGCTGAGCCTCCCGCAGGGGAGAGGTCCACTGCCAAGCAACACACATTTAAAATGGTGCCGCCTCTGCAAGGCAGCTCCTGCACATCAAAGCAAGCAAGCGTCTGCATCTGGTGGTCAAGTGTTGGCTCTGTCCCTTCTAATCCTGTGAACTTGGGCAATTTACTTGATCTCCTCTAAACTTAGTTTCGTCAGTTTCACAGGGTGCGCAACACCGACTCCTGGGATTATCTGGAGGATTGAAATGTAAACAAAAGACCGGGCCCGAGATCAGTGGTAGCTGCGTGGTAACGATGTCTTGTTCATCAGTATGTCGGGACCAGGAGATAAAACCTTCGCGGGCAGAGTATAGAAATAATGAAAACTTGTGTCTGCTCTATTTTTTGCTTGCCCTCTGTCTCCTGTGTATCTCCTCACTGCAGTGAGTAGTAGCAAAGGCTAAAGGAAGTTCTGGAATGTTGACCTGAGCCACAGCCAGACTCCAGCTTACCTTGGTGTTGGCTCCAGGGTTCCAGGGGAAGGGTGGAGGAGATCATGGAGTTTATGCCCTGGCCACTGCATTGGGGTCACAAAGCAGACAAAGACAGGGTCAGAAGTTCAGTTAGGAGAGCAGACCACAAACTGGGCCACTGAGTCTTCTGTGTTGCATCTCCTAAGGAGTCTAAGAGCAATCTGTGACCAGACAGGCTGCAGATCCAGAACCCGACACAACTCTTGAACCTATTAAATTAGTGAAAGTAATTTTTAAAATTTCTAAAACCATGTGTGGGTCAGCAATGGGGATGTAGGGTCACTCATACACTTCTGATGACACTACAAAAGAGTAAATTTTCAGGAGAGTAAATTGAATGAAACTTAGGGGAAAATTATAAAACTAATCATATTAATCAAGACTTCCTTACTTAAGGAAAAAATTCATTCTTCTGTACCTTTGAAGCATTCAAATTGCAAACATCACTAAAGATGGAGCTGTTGACCATGTTCTAAGGCTTACACTGCACATCTCAAGATTCAAAAGAAAGAGAGGACTACCTTTCTCTTTCTAGCTTGGGCATTTATTGGACAGGCTCAGGTCACATGTCCTCCCACCAACAAACCAGTCACTGCTCAGAGGAATGCAGGACAATGACAGACTCGCCAGTGAAGCCAGACACCGTGAATGGCCACGCTCTCCAGGCTGTGAATTCTCCTCCTTCTTATGAATCCTCCAAAGGAAGGGGGATGATGGCACCAGATGACAAAGGATGAAGAAGTGTCCTTGATAAAATAAAAGTTACTACAATCCAATATTCTAATCATGTCCTTTGCTGGGATAATACTATTCCTGGGACTATATCCCAAAAAAGTAGAAACAGGAGTAGGGGAGGGTCTATGTGATTACTGTGCCAATATGTCATAGAGGTGTACATTTTAAAGACAAAACAAAACACAACAAGACAAAACAAAATGAAACCCAACCTGGAAATGGCCCAAATGTTCAAATGCCGAGGAATGGTAAAGGTGCTTTGGCGTATTTTAGTGATAAAACATAATACCCAGTTAAATTTATTAAAAATTGAGAGTGGACTTGGTCCAACAGTAGTGGGAACACAGGATGGATAAGACGTGGTCCCCCCACCTTTCAGCAGTCACTAGGTGGTATTAGTGGTAACAGCAATGAGCGTTTGTGAGCGCTCACCTATTGATAGGCAGTGAGTCATGTGCTGCATTACTACAGATTCAATCCTCTGAACAATGTTTTGAGATAGGCACTTTGGTTGCCTCCATTTTATCGATGATGAAAACTGATTTTAACTTCCCTAACGTCACACAGCTAATAAGTGATGAGAAAGGGACTCCATTCAAGGCCTTCCACTTCCGAAGCTCATACTGTAATAGAAGTTTAAAACAAAACTGTAGGAACGCAGAATGACTATTTTTACAGTGTTACTGAATTACAATTTGACATGCAATAAACTGCGCACATTTAAAGCACACAATCTGATACGCATTGAAATGCAACTGTGAAGTCATCTGATCTGTTTTCTGGGACTACAGATTAATGTGAATTTCTAGAATTCTATTTGTGTTTAACTTCTGTGACTCGGCCTAATGATACTGAGGTTCATCATACTGTTGCATGTATCAAAAGTTCAGTTGTTTTTATTACTGAGTAGTATTCTGTTGTTTGGATATACCATATATGTTTATTCATTCACCTGCTGAAGGAGACATGAGTTGTTTCCAGTTTTAGGATATTACAAATAAGATTGTTATGAACAGTCATGTACAAGTCTTTATACAGCCAATGCTTTCAGTTCTCTTGGATAAATACCTAACAGTGGAAAATGTGTATCATATGGTAGATGTATATTCAACTTTTTCTTAAGTTAAACTTTTTAGTTTGAGACAATTGAAGATCCAAATGCAATTGCAGAAATGAAACAGAGGTCCTGTGTAACTTTTACCCAGCTTTCCCCCAACAGTAACAGCTTGCAAAACTACACTGTCAAAACCAAGATTTTAACATTGATAAAGTCAAAATACAGAATGTTTCTATTACACAAAAATTCCTCATGTTGCCCTTATGTAGCTTCATCCACTTCCCTCCTGAACCTCCCCTCATAACAAAACACTAATTAGTTCTCCATTTCTAGAATTCATTTCGAGAATATTATGTAAATAGAAGCATATATTATGTAACCTTTGGGGGTTAGCTTTCATCACTCAGAATAATTCTCTGGAGATTTATCCAGGGCGTTGCATGCATACTACTCAGCAATAAACAGGAATGAACTGCTGATACATGCAATAGCAGTTAAAAGCATTATGATAAATGAGAAAAGCAAAATATAAAAGGCAATGATATTTCATGAAAGGCAAAATTACACAGGGACAGAAAATATGGTTGTCAAGGGCTGGGGGTGAAGGAGAGAGATTTACTTTAAGGAGGCAGGAGGGGACTTTTGGGGTTAATGAAAATGGAAATTTTAATTGTAGTGGTAGCTATATGACTACATGTTTGTCAAAACTCATCAAAGTTAATATTTTAAAGGAATAAATTTTATTGTAGGTAAATTATACCTCAATACATCTGACAAAAGTTATTTATATAGCCACATTTTGCTACATCAGTTACAAGGAATTTAAATTTGCTTCCCGAGGTTATGAGAGCTCCTGTACCTCTACCTCCTGCAGACAGGGGTAAGAGTAAACAGACTTTTTCATCATTGCTAAAATTATAAGTAAAAAATAGTATCTCATTGCTCTTTTTACTTTTAATCATTTTATTTAATTAATTAATTAATTAATTTTTATCCTCACCCAAGGACATGTTTATTGATTCTTAGAGAGAGAGAGAAGAGAAACACCAATGTGAGAGAAACATCAATCGGTTGCCTCTCGCATGTGCCCCTAACTGAGACTGAACCTGCAACTTAGGCTCAGGCCTTGACCAGGGAACCTGTGACCTTTTGGTTTACGGGATGATGTTCCAACCAACTGAGCCACACTGACCAGGGCTACTTTTATCTTTTAAAGTATGCACTGAGTTAGCATTTATTTTTACTCTTACTATATATGATATATAAAGTGACTTTTCATATCATTTCCCATATTCTATGTGTGGTGTCCATTTTCTCCTCGTAAATTGTAAAGCCTTAATGTAGATTTTAAAACAGCATTTTGTTATCTATATATATACAAATGTTTTTTGCCAATATGTTTTTAATTTTACTATATATAGTTTTCATGGAAATGCCACTAATTTTTATGCAAATTTACTTCTTCTTTTCCTTTATATAATCCTGGTTTTACACCGTACAAAGAAAGGCCATCCCTACTCCAAGATTATATACATATAATAATCTGTTTTCTTCTAGTACCTTAAGGAGTAATTTTTATTAGCAAATTTTGCTTTGTGCATACTTTATTTTGGTGTAAATTGCCTGAACATGATTTATTTGAAGAATCTGACTTTCCCCCCACTAATGTCACCGTCATCGTGTACCAATTCCTGTATCTGTTGGACTTTATGTATGGATTGTATTCTGTTCCATTAGTATTTCTGGTCATATGCAATATTCTTTTTAAGTGTGGAAAACATTCACAATCTTGCCCTGAGAAATGAGTGCATCTACTTCTATCTGCCCCTTATCATGAGAAAGATAATGCTCAACTTAACATTTTAATAAACCCAAAGCAAAATATCAGTCTTTCAAATATACTATTTAATACCTATTACTGAGTGTTATATTTGTATTAGATCAAAATAACAACTCTAAAAGTTTAATTATGTAGAATACTAGGGAAATTAATATTTTAACATCCACGAATTAATGCACAGCACCATCTTTACTTACCCAAATTGGGACTGCTAACACAAAATCTTTTTGTAGTTCTAAGGTCTCCTCCAAGGAATGATTGGTAATGAGGCTTAGTGTAGCAGTGATTTCCTGATTGCAATGCAGCTCTAGTTCATTAGGACTGAGCTAGAATGAGCTTGCACGTTTTGAATTAGACTACACAAGTGTGCAAGCAGTACATGCATCTGGTGCCATTTCCAGATTGGCATGTGAAAACCCAAAAGGCACCCTTTGTCCACAGTCACGTTTTCAAACAATGAAGAATTAATAATGCTTCTCTTTAAATGAACATGTTAACATTGGAAGAGTGGAAAGCAACTCTTTTCATAACAGGGTCAGTAAACACGAATCATCCTTTGCCTATGGATCCAGCAGATTGTAAGAGCAGAGTGAGTGTGTCGGCCCATCCCCAACCCCCCCCCCCCCCCCCCCCCCCCCCCCCCCCCCCCGCCCCATGTCACAGGAGCAACAAGGACCGCAAGTCCTCGTCCTTCAGGTGTCAGATATTTGGATTTGTTCCAGACCATATTGTATTGTTTTCCATTTTCTGTGCTTTTTATTTGTTCTTCCTCCTACTTTGCTTGCTTTATTTATTTATTTAGTTGATTGCATTTTCTTTACTCACTTTTTTCTTTACTAATTTATGAGTTTCTGATTATCCTTGACCAAAAATATAAAATTAGTCAATATCCCTTCTTTCTTAAAATGTGAGGACACTGATTTATATGTTTATTCATTTTCTTAGCTTTGCCTTATCTCTCCATTCTACAATAGTAATTCTTCCTTTCTTTTTCTTTGTTATATAATCGGCTGTTAATTTGATTTATTCACATCGTATGCTCATATTATCCTTACCGCCCACATCTTACTTGGGTTTAAATTTTCTAAAATAGATACTTTTATAAATAGTGATCCGAGTGTTATAAATTTATTCTTTGCTTCTTTAGAAGGGGTATTACTTTTGGTTTATTCTTTTTTCCCCCAAATCAAAATGGCTTTTATTGCATTGTTAACTTATCTCAAATAAGACTCAGGAATCATTCAGCCTCTTGGTGTTTCTATAGCTGGACAATTTATATCTTATTTATCAGTCTGCTGAACTCTTTATTTTTCAGAAAAAGATACTATCCCAAAATTTTCTGATAGCTTTGTTTTTAACTGTTGTGTCTTGCTGAATCAAAGCAGCTGAATTTCATTCGAGTTCAATGTCATTTCCTTCAAGAATCAACTCATCTTTTTGAGTTTGAGATACTGAACAAGCAACACCTGACCTCAACCAAACCCTGAAGATGTACTTTTTGCCCAAGAAGTTTCTGATTTGAACAAGAGAAGCATTCTCCTGGATAATGACATTGATGGGGAGGAGAGTGTACATAGACCTCATCTTGTAATGGAAGTCCAGTGTTTCACCCCTGCTCATGTTCTGTATGTGAGTGCAGACAGTGTTTTTCATAGTTTTGAAGAGCTTGTATGGAAAACTTAGAGTCCAGGACTTAACTGAAGGTCTTCTGAGACCCAGGATATCTCAAGTCTTGAGATTGGAGGATAGTAATTTGAGATGGCTGGTGCATCCCTTCAAGCACTTGACAGCAGCAACACTATCCACTTTGGAGAACTATAAATCAGCAAGGAAAAAGGACAATAACCCAGTAGAAAAATGAAGAGTCAGATCGGTGCTCAGATCAATAGTTTCCAGGAAAATGCAAATTAAAACTATAATAGATACCACTGATCACTCACCAGAATAACTAGAATTTAAGACTAACAATACCAAGAGTTGGCAAGGATATGGAAGAACAGAAACTGTCATGCATTTCTGAGGGGAGTATAGTTGTTACAACCACTTCAGAAAATAGTCTGATGTTATCCACATTTCAAGATATGTACACCTCAGGACCCAGCAATTTCACTATTGTATATGTTTGTTCCCTACAGAATTGAGTGTGTGTATGAATCAAGAAACACATACGAGGATGTTTGTTGCACCTAATGAACTGATATTTGTTGTATTATTATGGTAACAAAAACCTGAAAAATATTCAAATATCCATCAGTAAAAAAATGTAGAAATTCTGTCTCTTAACTATAGAATCTAAAACACATGTATTACACAATGAAATAATAACAGTAATGAAAATAAACAAACTATGGATGCAATTCAGATGCAATGACATGGATAAGCTAACATAATGTTGAATAAAAGAGCCAGACAAAAAGTAAAAACATTTTATATGACTCAATGCATATGAAGTACAAAACCAGGCAAAACGAACTTACAGTGTTTAGAGATGCATGTCTGATGGGGGCAAGTATAGAGAAAAAACAAGCACATGATTATCGTGAGTCAGTGCAGGAGACCCTGAAGCTCACACACACACAGACCTGTTAGACTCCTGAATGAATCTGGCAAAGCTGTAGGACCCAGAATCAGCATCGAAAAGTCAGCTGCATTTGTATACATGAACAGTGAACAATTAAAAAAGGAATTAAGAAAACAATTTCATTTACATAAAAAAGAGTAAAATACTTAGGAATAAACTTAACCAGTGAGGCAAAATACATGCACACTGAAAATTACGAAACATTGTTGAAAGAAAGTAAGGAAGACATAAATAAATGAAAAGCTATCCCATGTTGGTGGGGTGGAAGACTTAACGTTGTTATGTTGTCAGTACTATACCCTATGTGATCTACAGGGTCAGTGCAATCCCTACACAAATCTCGATGGCATTTTTTGCAGAAATAAAACATTCCATCCTAAAATTCATATGGAATCTCAAGGGACCCCAAACAATGAAAACAATTATGAAAAGAACAACAGTCAAAAGGTGGAAGCAATCCAAATCTCCATAAATAAATGAATAGGTAAGAAAAATATAGTGTGTGTATATGTATACATGAATATTATATTTCACATATGTATATATGAATATTATTATTCAAGGATGAATACTATATATGAATATTCATGTGAGTGTGAATATTATTCATCCTTGAAAAAATGAAACTCTGACACATGCAATGACTTGGATGAACCTTGAGGACATTATGCTAAGTGAAAAAAGGAGCCTCAAAAAGACAAATACTCTATGATTCCACATTTATGAGGTACTTAGAGTAGTCAAAATCATAGACAGAAAGTTGAATGGTTATTGACAGGGTCTGGGGAGAGGGCATAATGAGGAGTTACTGTTTAAATGGGTAAGAACTTTCAGTTTTGCAACATGAGAAGAGTTCTAGATATAGATGGTGGTGATGGTTACACAACTATGTGAATGTACTTAACACCTTTGAACTGTACATTTAAAGACAGTTAAGATGATAAATTTTTGTTATATGTATATCACCATAATAAAAACTTTTGAAAAATTCATTGATCATGGATATATGGTTCATTTCCAGACTCAGTTCCATCCATTGATCTATATGTTTATCCAAATAACAGCACCACATTGTTGTGATTACGTAGCTCTGTAGTAAGTTTTGAAATCAGGAAGTGTGAGTCCTCCAACTTTGTCCTTTTCAAGATTCTTTTGGCTATTTGGGGCCCCTTGCAATTCCATATGAATTTGAGAATTGGATTTTCCAGTTCGGCAAAGACCACCATTGGAGTTTTCTAGGGACTGCATTGAATCTGTAGATCACTTTGGGTAGTATTGTCATCTTTACAGCATTATGACTTCTAACCAATAAACACAGGATGTTGTTCTCCATATAAATAAAACCAATACTATGAAAGAGAAGAGAGAGATACTATAAGGAATTGGCTCACAATTATGGAGAAGTCCAAGATCTGCTGTTGGCAAGCTGATGGTATTATTACAATTGGAGTCCAAGGCCTAAGAACCAGGAGAGCCAATGGTGTTAGTTCCAGTCTGAGTCCAAGTATGAAGGAAGGAGATGACCAATATACAAGTTCTGAGGCAGGCAGGGAGAATGATTTCCTTCTTCCTCAGCCTTTCAAAAATTCAGGCCTTCAACAGATTGAATGAGGCTCACCCACACTGGGGAGAACAATCTGTTTTACTCAATCTACCGATCAAAAGATAATCTAAACCAGAAACATTCTCACAGACACACCCAGAAACAGTGTTTAACCAAATATCTGGGCACCATGGCTCAGTCAAAATGACACATAGAATTAGCCATCAGAATTGGTTCTTACCTCCAGCCAAGGTTGAGAACCACTGCTCATGGTACATCAAATTTCATTCAGTGGAAAGAATGAAATTAAAAACTGTAAATGTCCCAAAGAATAAAAATTTCTTCTTTTTTATGGCTGAGTAGTATTCCATTGTGTAAACATCCCATAGTTATTTTAACCCTTTTGCAACAGCATGGATGGACCTGGAGAACATTATACTAAGTGAAATAAGCCAGTCAGAGAAAGATAAGTACTGCATGATCTCATTCATATGTGGAATCTAGTGAACTAACAAACTGAACAAATAAGCAAATAGAGACAAACTCATAGAGAGAGAGCAGGCTGATGGCTCTGGAGGAGGGGTGTTGGGAGTGGAGGCATCAAGCAAAAAAGAAAAAGGGAACATGGACACAAACAACAGTATGGTGATTGCGGGGGAGGCAGGGGTGGGTGGGGGTATAAGAGGGTGTAAAGGGGACAAAGAGTAATAGAAAAATATATAATAAAAAAAAACTGTTTAAAAAAACCCTGCAACTGTCTTCAAGGAGTTAACAGTCATCTCAACAGTCAGGTGCTTCTCCCAGTAAGCAGAATGGCTAAATAGGTAAGCTTGCTATGGAGAAATTAGAGGAAATGATATTCTAACAAAGGTTTGCTTTATGTAGATCTAGAAATATATTCCCTTTTTTCCATATCCGCACACAGGGGAGGAGATTCCAAACATGTAAACTGGGATTTTGAACTCTTTTAAGCAACGAGCTACTTCAAAATCCTAATGTAGGTTTGTTGCATTGAACAAGAAAGATGACTTTAATTTTCCAGCATAATTTGAAAACTTGCCATTTAATTACTAAATATTTAAAAACTTTTCAGTATGTTCCCTCTTGTATCCTTATAAACCTTTTATGAGTTGGGGAAAATCAGCATTGCATTCATGAATAAGTAAGCATAAAGCCACACTGGTGTGAATTCAACGATCATCACTATTCTGTTCTGTCATTTGGCAGCAAGAATAGACTTAACATCTAAACATAATCAGCATCGAATTTTTGATGTTCTATTCTACAGCTTCAGATTTCAAGATACATAATTTGAATCTGTTTACCCTCTGGTAGTATATTTAGGCACGAAAGGCAAACCGCTGAGTGTGAATTCTGCTTCCCTATCGGCGGAGGGCAGGCCTGTCCTCCTTTCAATGGAGCATCTTCGTCATGGCCACTGGGCAAAGGCACATGGAGAGTGAGAACAGCCACTGGCGTGTTCTCATCTAATCAAAGGCTGATTTCTGTCTTCTTTGAGATTATAATCACGCTAAGCTCAGACCTGACCGCCCCTGGCTGGACAGAACACGACCTCAGAACTGACTTAGACCACCCGACTTCTGAACTCTATTTTCTTATTCTGTATGAATTAGCTAACTTTCAGAATGTTATCAGAGCTCTTCAAGTTCTTTTTATTAATTTATACAAAAAATTAAATTTAAGATTTTTCCTAACTTCCCAAATTCCATTAAAATTATAGTACTGGGATACACGATAGTAAATAGGTATGCCCCTTTCTCATCCAAGCCCCTTCCTACCTCTCCAAATGTAACTACTGTACTGACTTTTTAAAATTGTCTGTCTGCCCTGGCTGGTGTGGATCAATAGCTTGAGCGCTGGCCTGAAGATTGATAGGTTGATACTGATAGGTTGCTGGTTCGATTCCCAGTCAGAGCACACACCTGGGTTGCAGGCCAGGTCCCCAGTTGGGGGCGTGTGAAAGGCAACCAGTTGATGTTTCTCTCCCTCTCTTCCTCCCTCCTTTCCCCTCTCTCTGAAAATAAATAAATAAAATATTTTTAAAAATGTATGGCAAAGTACACAACAAAATTTACCATCTTTACCATTTTAGGCTGTACAAATCAATAATGTTGTACACATTTACATTGTTGAGTGACCAGAACTCCTCATCATGTAAAATTTTGAACTTTACACTCATTAAACAATAACTCCTCATTATTGTTTTTTCCTAACCCCCTGGCAATACTTTTTTTACTTTTTGTCTTTATGATTATGACTACTCTAAGTACCTTATGTAAGTGGAATCAGACAGTATTTGTTTTTTTGAGGCTGATGTTTTACTTAGCATGGTGTCTTCAAGATTCATTCATGTTATAGCATGGGTCAGAGTTTCATTCCTTCTTAAAAATGAATAATACTCTATGTATAGACAGTATTTCCTCAAATAACACTGTTTCATTCAACATCATTTCATATAATGATGAGATGCTATAAAACCTTAACTCTTGTTTATATCAATTAGCCTATGATAAAACTGATTTTGTTATACACAGTTTTGCTTAGTTGCAGAACCTAACAACACAGAGTAAAGACTTACTGTACTATATTTGTACTATATTTGCTTATCCACTCATTTATTTATGTACACTTGGGTTGCTCCCACCTTCTGGCTACATGATTAATGCTGCTATGAACACATGTGTACAGACATCTTTTAAAGACCCTGCTTTCCATTACATTGGGTATATTCCCAAACAGGGAATTGCTGAATCATGTGGTAATTCTATTTTTAATTTCTTAAAGAAGCACCAAACACTTTTTCACAGTGGCTGTATCATTTTATATTTCTACCAACAGTGCATGAGGGTTCCAATTTCTCCACATCCTTGCTGACACTTGTTAATTTCTGTTTTGTTCTTTGTTTTTTTGATAGTAGGTAGGATGTCAAGTGGTTACCTCACTATGATTTTGAGTTGTATTTCTCTAATGATTAGTGGTGTTGAGCATCTTTTCAGTGCTTCTTGCCTATTTTTTTTCTTCTTTTAAGAAATGTCTATTCAAGTCCTTTGCCCATTTTGTAATTGGGTTGTTTGGCTTTTGTTGTTGTTATACAAGTTCTATATTTACATATTCTTGATATTTACCCTTTTTCAGATACGTGATTTGCAAGTATTTTCTTCCACTCTATGGGTTGCCTTTTTACTATGTTGTTAGTTTCTTTTGATGGACAAAATTTTAAAGTTTTTATGTAATGCTATTTGTCTGTTTTTTCTTTTGTTCCCTGTGCCTTCAATGTCATTGACTAATTGAATTTTGACAAGTGTGCCAAGAGCACTCAATGGGAAAAGAAAAGTCTTCTTAATAAGTGATATTAAAACAACTTGATATTACACACAAAAGAATGAAGTTGTGGCCCTATTCACACACTATACAAAAATTAAATCAAAATTTATTAATTAAATATAAGAGCTAAAACAAAAAACTCTTAGAAGAAAACACAGTAGTAAATTTTCATAACCTTGGATTTGTGAGGGGATTATTAGATATTACATCAAAAGCACAAGCAACAATAACAACAACAGCAGTAACAAAAAACACACCCAGGTAAAGTAGATTTTCTCAAAATTAAAGTCTTTGCAACCCAAAAGACATAATCAAAAAGTGACAAGACAATAAATAGAATAGAAAACAATACTTGCAAATGATATATCTGACAAGGGACTAGCATCCAGAGTGTATAAAAACTCTTACAACTCAATGATAAAAAAGAAAACCACCTTTTTTTTTAATGGCAAAAACTTGAATTCATGTTGGCCAAGAACATAAAGAGATACTCAGTATCTTTTTTTTAAACCTCACCTGAGGACATTTTTTCATTGCTTTTTAGAGGGAGAGGAAGGGAGAGAGGGAGAGAGAAACAACAATTGGTTGTCTCCTGTACATGCTCAGACCTGGAATCTTATACGCCAGACTAGGGATCAAACCCTCAACTTAGGTATGTGCCCTGACGGAGAATCAAACCTGCCATCTTTCAGTTATGGGACAATGCTCCAACCAACTGAGCCACATTGGCCAGGGCAAAGATGCTCAATACCTTAATCATTAAGGAAATGCAAATTAAAACTACAATGAGGTACCCCTTCATACCCACTAGGATGATAGTAATACAACAACAACAATGACATACCATAACCAGTGCTGGAAAAGATGTTGAGAAATTGGAAACCTTGCACATTGCTGGTAGTGAACGAAAATGGTTCAGTCACTGTGGAAAATAGTTTTGTGGTTCCTGAAAAAGTTAAAAATAGAATTAGCATATGACTCCAGAATTTCACTTTTAGAGGTATTAAAAACAAAATTAAAAACATAACTTCAACATGTGCATTCATGCTCATAGCAGCACCATTCACAACAACCAAATGGTGGAAGCAACCCAAGTTTCCACTGATGGATGATGAATAAACAGATTATGGTAGGTACACACATCGAAACATTCAGTAATGAAAAGGAATGAAATACTTGCTACAATGTTGATGAACCTCAAAAATATTATACTAAATTAATGAAGGCACCACTTGCATAGAAGCTTCCTCAGTCCAGTTATGGATGGTATTATGGGCCCTGTTAGGCCAGGAGGGCAAAGACCATGCCACTGTGAAAACATGAGTTCTTAGTTGGTTCTACATTTTTGCTTCACTATCTCAGAGTCCTAATGGAACACATCTGATTAGCAGAGAATAACTCAAGTGCCCACATTCTAGTTCAAGGGGGCTGGGAAGACAAATATTTGGATTTTGCTACTCACACAGTGAGAGGCAAGCCTTACCTGACTTACTGGGTAACAAATTCCTCAACAAAGAAATGGTTCAAGTGGTGAACAGCCTTTTCCCTCCACATGGTAAACCAGTACGACATAATTTGATCTTGTTTTGGAAGTTTTAGGTCATGCAACATGAAAGTATTTGGAAAGCAGAAAAATATCTTTATTCGCAGATGACATCTCAGTGAAAAAATGGAAATGTCAGTGAAAAACTCCAAGAACTACTGAGAAAATTTATGAAAATGGATGGATACAAGATGAATATACAAATACCAATAGCTTTTCTAACCCATTAGAAATGGACATTGAAATTTTCCCATTATCATAACGTGAAAAAAGTAAATATATATGAAAACATATGATAAAGAATTCTGTAATCTTACTGAAAGACATAAAACAAGCTTAAACAAACAGACATACCATATTTATCATGAATGGGAAGAGTTAAAGTTTAAAAAAAATTAATCTTCCCCAAATTAATACATCAAATAAATATAATCCAAATCAGAAGAGTGATTCACAGAGGCAGATAAATTTGTTCACATAGAAATGTTCATATCAAAGGGGTCATATGGAAAAGTTTATGTGGAAGAGAAAAAACTTCCAATATATAAAGTATAGACAATAGCCAAAATATTGTAAAAACAGTTGCCCTCAGATATCAAACCTTACTAAACACTACTGTAACTGAAACGGTTTAGTATAGGCATTAAAGTAGACAATTAGGCTAGTGGAATAGAGAGGCAGAAACACTCACGTTATAAAGGTGACATTTCAATTTAGTTTAAAATGGTGGCTTAGACCTCCGGCCAAGATGGAGGTGTAGGTAGACACACTGTGCCTTCTCACACAACCAAAAGAAGGACAACAACAATCTAAAAACAAAAAACAGCCCTGGCTGGTGTAGCTCAGTGGATTGAGTGCGGGCTGCGAACCAGCCATTGCAGGTTTGATTCCCAGTCAGGACACATGCCTGGGTTGCAGGCCATGTCCCCCAGCAACTGCACATTGATGTTTCTCTCTCTCTCTCTTTCTTCCTCCCTTCCCTCTCTAAAAATAAATAAATAAAATCTTAAAAAAAAACAAAACAAAACTGTATCTCTGAAATAAAAAAAGTTAAAAAAAAAAAACAGAACTGACAGAAAATCGAACTATAAGGAAGCCAGACAATCCAGGAGTTAAAGAAGAAACATCCATCCAGACTGGTAGGAGGGGTGGAGACAGGCAGCTGGGCAGAGAGGACTTGCAGCAAGGTGGTGGCTGGAGGACCAGGGCGGGCGAGGTGAGGTGGTGGATTGTGGACCAGGTGGTACCACATTGGCACGCAGATAAACTGGGAGAAACAACTGAGGAGCAGGACTGACCACACAACCCAGGGCCCCAGGGCAGAGAAATAAAGTCTCAAACCACTGACTGAAAACACCTGTGGGGGTTGAGGTGGCAGCGGGAGACACTCCCAGCCTCATAGGAGAGTTCGTTGGAGAGACCCACAGGGTCCTAGAACATACACAAACCCACCCACCCAGGAATCAGCTCCAGAAGGGCAATTTTCTTGTGAGAAGCGGGGGAAGTGACTGAAATCCGGCAGAGAGCGGAGCAAGTGCCATTGTTCCCTCTTGGACCCTGCCCCACATACAGCGTCACAACACAGCCACCTGGGTTGTCTAGCCCTGATGAACACCTAAGGCTCCGCCCCTTACTACGTAACAGGCACATCAAAACAAAACAAAAAAATGGCCCAAACCAAAGAACAGATCAAAGTTCCAGAAAAAATACAACTAAGCGACGAAGAGATAACCAACCTATCAGATGTACAGTTCAAAACACTGGTAATCAGGATACTCACAGAATGGGTTGAATTTGGTTGCAAAATAGAGAAAAAACTGAAGGCTATGAAAAGTGAAATAAAGGAAAATGTACAGGAAACCAACAATGAAGTCAAGGAACCGGGACTCAAATCAATGGTTTGAAGCACAAGGGAGAAAGAAACATTCAACCACAACAGAATGAAACAAGAATTCAAAAAAATGAGAAGAGGCTTAGGAACCTCCAGGACATCTTTAAATGTTCCAACATCTGAATCATAGGGGTTTCAGAAGGAGAAGAAAAAGAACAAGAAATTGAAAACGTATGTGAACAAATACTGAAGAAGAGCTTCCCCAATCTGGCAAAGGAAATAGACTTTCAGAAAATCCAGGAAGCACAGAGAATCCTAAGGAGGAATGTAACAGGGTGCAGCCAAGAGGGGAACCCCAAATAGGGATTGTAATAGGATCCAGAAGAGCTTGGAGACAATTGGCTCCACACCACAGGGCACACCTGCCCGGAACGCTGGCAGCTGTAGCCAATTGTGGAAGGAGCTAGCAATGCGGCTACAGAAGAAGATTGGCACTGGGATTTAAACCCAGCGAGGCAGCCATTTGGTGTCTCTCTTTTGGGACCACACGTCTCTCTTTTTGAGACCATGTGTCTCTTTTTGGGGACCATGCATCTGTTTAGGACCACACGGCTTTGGTGTCTTGGTTGGGACCATGCGGCTTGGGTGAAAGTCAGGACCACGAGACTTTGGAAGTGCTCCCTTTTGCCATGTGGCGGGTGCGGGGAGGACTGTGTGCATTTGTGGGGAACTTTTAGTTTGTGTTATTTCAAATGAATAATAAATTCCTTTCCTTTTCACTGAATCTCGGGCATTGAGAGATAGCTTTCCTTTGGCAGCAGACATAATGAACCTGGGGGGTCCCTTTTGGGGAATAGTATATTGCCTTTGAGGCCCCCCTTTTTGCTCTGTAACAGGAACACACCAAGGCACATCATAATTTCATTAGCCAAGATTAAAGATAAGGCTGAAAAGAGAGTCTTAAAAGCAGCAAGAGAAAAGGAGACAATAATCTACAAAGGAGTTCCCATAGGACGATCCACTGATTTCTCGGAAGGCCAGAAGGGGCTGGAAAGAAGTACTGGAAGTCATGAAAGGCAAGGAGCTACTCTAGAAAGGCAAGATTGCTCTATCCAGCAAAGCTATCATTTAGAATGGAAAAGCAAATAAAGTGCTTCTCAGATAAGGTCAAGTTAAAGGAGTTCATCATCACCAAGCCCTTATATGAAATGTTAAAGGGAAAAGGAAAATAAAAAATATGAACAGTAAAATGACAACAAAATCACAGCTATTAACAACTGAACCTAAAAAAACCCCAAAAAACCCAAAACAAAAACAAACTAAGCAAACAACCAGAACAGGAACAGAATCACAGAAATGGAGATCACATGGAGGGTTATCAGTGGGGGAGTCTGAGAGGGAGAGAGCCGTGGGGCAGGGGAGGTACAGAGAATAACTAGCATAAATGGTAAGTAGAAAATAGACAGGGGGAGGTTAAGAATAGTATAGGAAATGTAGAAGCCAAAGAATGGCCAATGGACATGAACTAAAGGGGGGGAGTTCAGGTGGGAGAAGTGTGTAGGGCAGAGGGGAATAAAGGGGGGAAAATGGGACAACTGTAGTAGCATAATCAATAAAATATATTTTAAAGAAAACATTCATTTTGGACCTCAGCTTCAGCTGTTTTGAGTTATTTAATTTATCTAAGCCTTACTTTGCTCATCTCTAAATGATTTTAATAGCTGTACTTCTAAATAAAATTGTGAGATAATGGACATACAGTAATTAGTATGATGCCTGGCAAGTAGTAAATGGGTTTTGAATATTATAAGGATCTTCTGTTTTCCAGTATCCGAAAAAAATTGTTTTGTGGAATCCTTCCAAACAATAATTTGTTAACATTACAAAATAAATCGAGTATTAACTATGAAACAGTAATATCTATGAGATAAAAATGATGGAATAGATTCTAACATTGCATTGCAAGAAAACCTTATCTTTCATTTTCCCATTTATTTATCCTTTTTAGCACTTTCTTTTGTATGGGGGATGTAGAGATAAAGTCACTTGGCCAAAGCTGTTAGCTGGCATAGTAGAAGACTTAAGTATCCTCAGCAATTTCTTTTCTTTTTCTGGTAGGTACATGGCAGCGGAGATTAAACTTGCATTTCCTGGCTCCTGATGTAGCTATCGATGCACGGCCGCATGACCAAGTTGCCGGCGATGGTTGTAAGAACTGAATGTCTCTAAGAGAGGAGGGTTCTCTAGCTGTTTTTTTTTTTAATGTTATTTTTATAGCAGTTCAGGTTCACAGCACAATAGAGGGGAAAGTACAGAGATTTCCCACATACTTCCTGCTGAAGAACATTTTTAAAAGCTTTTTTTAGCACGAAGAATTAGGTTACATAAAAGAAAATTTAATGACTAATACTCTAGGCCTGAGATGATTATTTTTGGTAGTTACATATGAAAACCATAGAATCCTTTGGTTGAGGCCACTTTAACATTTGTTTCACTCTATGGCTCAGTTTGAAATAATAACTTTAAAATTTTGTATCCATAGTTTTTATTGATCTAAACTGGCGACATTTAAGCTGCTAACTGTTCCTATATTAACCAGATGAAGCTAAGGATGAAAGACATTTCACTGTGTAATGTGTCATCCTCCAGGAGTTTCATCAAATCGTCTTGCCCATGAGCTACAATAAAGCTAATGCATCTACTAACGTAAAGCAGTGCACTGGTTTTGTTGTGGTTTATTTACTAGTCTAATGATTATTTCAGTGAAGCCAGGGCTCTAAATGACAACCACATGGATAATTGCATCGTAATGTTTCCTTTTCAGTTTAGTCAGGTTCAATGCTATAGCTAATAGAACTGGTGCCTTACAAGTGCTGTGTTTGGTATCATATAAATTAAAACCATATTTATTTATAAAATGTTTGAACATATTAGTTCTAATACCATCTATCATGTTCTTTGCAAAGTATTGCTTTAAAATATTAATAAATATCAAGTCACTTATTGCTCATTTGACAAGTTAACTTTTGCATTTGAGAAAGAATATTACAAACTGAGACTAGAAAATGTTAGATTGTTGACTTTTCAGCAAGCTTTGAGCTCTGTAACTTTAATGGAACTTGATACCTACAAGGGTTACTTGATTGAACTTTTGGTTGTCATGGAATTTACCAATTATTATTATTTTTTATGGAACTGACCATTTAAATGATAAAAAAATTGTGCCTTGTTTTATCATTCTCTGTGGAATCTTTAATAAATAGATCTTAATTATAATGTACACAAATTTATCAATCTTTCTTTATGGCTAGTGCTTTTTGCATTCTGCTCAAGCAAACTTTTTATACCCCAAAATCATGAAGTCATTTTTCTTCATTATTTCTCAATGTTATTATTTCACTTCGATTTATAATCCACCTTGAATCGTTTTCATGTATGATGTGAGGCAAGGTCAAGTTCACATTTTTCCTTCTGGGTGGGCTTTCTCTCCGCTTTGATCTGCAGTGTCACTTTTGTCAGTAATCAAGAGTCCATTATAGCACAGCTATAATGTCAATACATAATAAATAGAACGATTTCCATTTAATAGGACAACAATACAGTATGGAGCAAATAGGTTTACAGTTGTTTATCTGGAAAATAATATAGTAATAAATATAATAATAAATAATAATACAAGAATAAACTCTGTTTCATGTACTCAACTATAAACCCACTTTTGCTCCACTGTGTGTTTCACACTCCATTATGCCTTAAAAGCATGACAATGGAGTCCACTTTTACCTTGCTTACTTGTTTTGACATGATGGGAATGCACAAGAAATAAAATGAAGTGTTGCACTACAGCAATACACATGGCACTGGAAATGCTGTTCAATTTTAACTGCATCATTGTCATGTATAGTGACACCAAGCAGAAGCATGAAGTGATGAGAGTGCTACATGTGATCTCTCGTGACCACTCAACTCTGCTGTTGTAAGCAAATGAGTGTGCTTGTGTTCTAAGAAAACTTCATGTGAGGTGACTGAAATTTAAGTTTTCAATAATTTTCAAGTATCACAAAATATCCTTTTGATTTTTTCAACTATTAAAAAGGCAAAAACCATTCTTAGCTTATAAGCAGCAGGGCAAATCTGGCCATTTTGGACCATAGTTTGCCAACTCCTAACCTAGGTGGTCATTCAGGACCATATTTATCAAAATGTGTTTTGAGGAACTCTACTTCTAGAAAATCTTTCTGAAGAATAAAAAGTTAAATTATTTTATAAAATGCTATATACTGTATTTCCCAGTTGTAGATTTATGCTGTGAGTACTGGTACTCTGAAAACTTCTGCAATAGAGAAACTTGTCTATTTTTCCCTAACCCAGCTGCAATGAACCTTATTAATTTCCAAGAGATCTCTTATTTACATGGCACTCCTATTTGAAGCCTTAGAAACAAAGTATGGTATTTACTTTGAGAAATATTGATATGGTCTGGTCTACTTATTTTACAAATGAATGAATGAAATGAAGTAACTAAGTGATAAGAGTAAAAAGTTCTTATAGGAAATGGCAGGCCATTTACTGGTCTTCACAATAACCAGAACCAGTTTTAATTAAACACATTGTAATCTATTAGTAACTTCACATTAGTAATCAGCCAATGAATTATTGTCTCCTCTGAAAGACAGCCAATCAACAACTTCACTTCAATAAACATGCTTCTGAAAGTCAACCTATGAACAACTTCACTCCAGTACACATGCTTCTGAAAGTTAGCCTATCAGCGTCTTTTTTGATCCTCACCTGAGGACATGCTTATTGATTTTTTAGAGAGAGGGAAAGGGAGGGGGGCAAACATCCACATGAGAAAGAAATATCGATGGGCTGCCTCTCAGTATGTGCCCTGATCAGGGACCAAACCTGCAATCTAGGTATGTCTCACTACCAGGAATTGAACCCGCGACCCTTGGGTTCATGGGACAACACTCCAACAAAATGAGCCACATCAGTCAGGACGAATCAGCAATATAGTTCATTTAAGTAACTACACTTCAATAGCTGAAAGTTACACATTTCTTTAAAATCACCAACCTAATATACAATGAAGTAAGAGAAGGTTCACTGGGAAAGGACTGTTTAAATAAATTCATTAGTTGGAAACTAGTTTTCTGTTAGAATCTAGTGTGTTCTCCATTTCCAGGAGAAAAGTTTGTGGGAAACCAAAGGATGGCTAGCTGAGAGTGAACTGCCAACTCTCTAAGCTCAGTGAATGAGCAATGATGTGGGTATTTTAAGAAGAGATCACATCTTCATCATTCTAAAGGCATTTTGGGCATTTAGGGTAGAAACAATTAGCAGAGAAAACATCTTTGTCCACAGAAGTTTAATCATTGGGCCTACTCCAAAGACTTATAGATCTTTATTAGTTTATCTGTTATTTCTTCAAATCTGAAAGTAGCTTAGATGCCTACCTATTATTCTGACAACAAAATTTTGGTGGGCTGCTTTACTGTTGATAATAAAATAGTTCTCATCCTCTGTCCTAGGGAAGAACTGATTGTCCACTGACCACGGTCAAATGCTCTACAGAATCACCTTTAGACCCATCCCAATCTTTCAATGACAGTTTTGCATCAGTAACTATGCTTGTGAAAGCCATGACATTCATCACCAAGCTGATACTTTCAGGGTGCCTTTATTGCCTTTCTCAAATTATAAGTTAATCAATCATTTGGTTATTTATTGCATGCTTATTATGTGCTATGATACTCTAGGCCAGTAGTTCTCAACTTTGACCACATATAGATCAGCTGACAAAGGTTAAAATTGTGGTGCTTAGGTCTTAGTCATAGTAATCGCTCTGTCTAGAGTGCAGCCTAAGCAATGGCTTACTTAAAAGTTTGACTGGTTCTTACCTGAAAGTGAAAGCAAGGTCCTGAAGAGATCTTTGCAGGCCTATATTCATAGCAGTATAATTCATAATAGCTAAAACATGGAAACAACTCAAATATCCATCAATGGATGAAAGGATAAACAAAGTGTAGTATATACACACAATGGAATACTATTCAGCCTTTAAAATGAATGAAATTAAGACATGTGACAGCAGGGATGAACCTTGAGGACATCAAGCTAAGTGAAGTAAGCTAATTACAAAAAGACAAATACTGTATGATTCCATTTATATGAGGTACTTAAGAGTAGTCAAAATCAAACTGAAAGAAGAATGGTGGTTTGCAGCAGCTGAGTGGAGGGAGGAATAAGGAGTTATTGTTTAATTGTTATTAATAATAGAATTTCAATTTTACAAGATAAAAAGAGTTTGGAGATGGATGGTAGTGATGGCTGCACAACAATGTGAATGTAGTTAATGCCACTGAACTACACACTTAAAGATGGTTAAGATGGTAAGTTTGACGTTTGAGTATTTTACCACAATAAGAAAACTGAATAAAATTCATTGATCGTGGACATATGGTTTATCTCTGGACTCTCAATTCCATCCAGTTTTCTATATGTTTGTCCTTATGCCAGTACCAATTGTTGTGATTATGTTGCTTTGTTGTAAGTTTTGAAATCAGGAAGTATGAATCGTCCAACTTTGTTCTTTTTCAAGGTTCTTTAGCTATTTGGAGTCCCTTGAAATTTTAGATGAATTTGAGAATTGGCTTTTCCATTGTGCTAGGGACTGCACTGAATCTGTAAATCACTTTGGGTAGTATCAGCATCTTAACAATGCTCAGTCTTCTAATCCATGATCAGAGGATGTCTTTCCATTTATTCGGGGCCTCTTTATTTTCTCTCAACAATGTTTTGTAGTTTTCAGGGCACAAGTGTTTCACTTTCTTTGTTTAATTTATTCCTAGGTATTTTATTCCTTTGAGTGCTATATGAAATTGTTTTTCTTAATTTCCGTTTTGCATTGTTTATTGGTAGTATATAGAAACACAGCTAATTTTTTTGTGTTGATCTTGTACCTTGCAAATTTTCTGAATTTTTAAATTAACTTTAGTCAGTTTCCTGTGGATTATTTGAGGTTTTTTATGTACAAGATCATGTCAACTGTGAACAGAATTAAGAGATAGTCTTAATTCTTCCTTTCCAATCTGACGCTTTCTATCATATTTACTTTTCTTGCCTAATCTGCTCTGGCTAAAACTTCCAGTACAATGTTGTATAGCAGTTGTAAAGCAGGCATCTGTGTCTTGGTCCTGATCTTAGAGGAAAAGCTTTCAGTCATTCACCGCTGAGTATGATTTTTGCTGTGGGTTTTTCATAACTATTCTTTCTCATGTTGAGGAAGTTCCCATTTATTCTTAGTTTTCTGAGTTTTTATCATAAAGGATGTTGAACTTTATCAAATGTTTTGTTTTGCATGCAATGAGATGATCATGTGGTATTTGTCCTTCATTCTATTGCTGCGATATATTACAGTGATTTATTTTCTTATGTTGAACTATTCTTGCATTCCCTAGATAAATTTCATTTGGTTACAATGTTTAATCAGTTAATATGCTGTTGATTTGTTTGCTAATATTTTGTGGAGGATTTTTGCATCTATACTTATAAGGATATTGATGTGTAGTTCCTTGTGATATCTTTATTTGATTTTGGTATCAAGATAATGTTAGCCTCACAGAATGGATTAGTAAATATTCCCTCCTATTTCTTTCTTTCTTCTTCTTTTTTTTTTTTTTAAGAGTTTGGAAAGGATTGGTGTTGATTCTTACTTAAATGTTTGGTAGAATTCACCAGTGAAGCTTTCTGGTCCTGGACATTTTTGTTGTTGGGAGAGTTTTTGTTGCTAATTAAATCTCTTTACTTGTTATAGCTGTGTTTACATTTTCTATTTCTCCTTGATTAAGTTTTGATAATTTGTGTGTTTCTAGGAATTTGTCTGTATTATCTACCTAATTTTTTGGCATACAACTCTTCATGGTATTCTCTTATAATCCTTTTTATTTTTCTAAGGTTGGTAGTAATGTCCTCACTTTCATTTCTGACTTGGGTATTTCTGTCTCCATATTATACTTTGTAAGCATTTTTCATCTTAAATCAGCTAGATCAGCTTTTCTGTGATCAGTAACTAGGAAGGTAACACAGCAAGCATCCTAGACTTGCTTTTGGTTTGGTGAAATTTTAAAGTTGGCTACTACATGAAATTTTCCTTAGATTATATTTCTGTGGAAAGTTTTAAGAAAATGTTAGTCTGCAATTGCAATTGCTTACATGTCAAATTTTTTTTTTAATTTTTATTAATATAGGTCTCCATTACTATTGTTGTTTTTAATTACAAATTTTTGTGAGGATTCCAGTTCTGGGTCGGGTGAAGTAAGCACATTCCACTCTGACTCTCCACTGAAAGAGGCTGTAAAACCCATACAAAATGCATGTAGCAGTTTTTTGAGGACATTAGAGAAGCGGACAGGACTCAAAGTACTACTAATCAGTGGTGAGTAAATTATTTTACCCTTCTAGCACCCCTCGACCAATTTCAGGCAGCCCAAAATGAGTACATGGGCTTGGTGTGGAGGTTCCAGAGTTTTCTAGCTCAGGCTCAGAGAGGAAGATAGGAGTCTCCTGGTAGCTGCAAGACCCCACAAGCACCAACTCTGAGGGAAGAAAACTTGCCAATCAGAGGAGTTGCAGTATCAAGAAGGTGAGATGATCCCCATTGCTTTATAGACTCTCACTGACCTCCCTCCATTCAGCCCTGCCTTGGCAGGGTGGAGGGCGGGGTTGTGGGAGGGGAGCAGTTACGGTTAGTATGGGGCAAAATAAGGTAAATAAAGCCCCAGCATTAAAGACAGAGGGTCAAAAGGGAGCCCCAGGGAATTGGTGGAGGAGAGTACTTGGAGAACCTTTGGAAGTTACCTGCTAACATTGTTTTTGAACTTCTGGTATAATTTCTGAGGCATGCATGTGTGGTTCTGATGATAAACAGCACAGCAGAGACTGAGAACTGGAGAGAGAGATCACTGTCCGGGACGCAGACTAACCACTGAGCAGCAGACATGTGAGACGGATTTGAATAAAACTGTGAAGGCTTTGAAAATGGAACTGACACTGAAACCACAACCCACAGATGGCTGGTTGAAACTTGCAGCCTGAACCTAAACAGGTTAATTGTCTGCTAAAACAAAAATATCAATAATGTTCACCACAGGATTTAAACAAAATCCATAGTCTCATAACAATATTCACATTGTCCAGGACACAATCCCAAGTCACTCAGTATATTGACAACCAAACAGACTTGAACTTACATGAGAAAAAGACATGTACCATCGCCAACTTGACACTGATATCTGAAGTATCTGCAAAGCACTGAAGAAGCTATTATAAAAATGTTCCAGGAAGTAAGGGCAAACACTCCTAAAATAAATGAAAAAATAAAAAAGAAGAAGATACAAAGAAAAGCCAAATAAAAATTTTACAGTTAAAAAATTCATAGACCTGGCCAGGTAGCTCAGTTGGTTGGAGCGTCGTCCCATACACTAACAGGTTGTGGGCTTAATTTATGGTCAGGGCAGATGCCTAGGTTGCAGTTCAATCCCTGGTCGAGGCACATACAAGAGGCAACCGATCTGTTTCTCTCACATTGGTGTGCCTCTCTCTCTCAAATCAATAAAAACATATCCTAGGGTGAGGACTAAAAAACTATATATATACATATGTAATAACTAAAATTTTAAGTGCTGGATGTCCATAGCAGAATTGATACAGAAAAAGGTCAGTTGATTAGCAGATAGATAAAAATTACCTGAACTGAAAATAAAGAAAAATACTTATTAAAAAGCATACAGCCTAATTAACTTGTGAGACAATATCAAAAGGTCTAATGCTTGTGTTATCAGAGTCCCAGAGAGAAAAGGAAAAAAAAATAGTGGCTACTATTCACTAAAATGGCTAATATCAAAATCCATGAAGTTAACATGCGCTGGTGAGGATGTGGAGAAATTGGAACCCTCCCACATTGCTACTGGGAATGTGAAATGGAGCAGCAACTGTGAAAAAGTTTGGTAGTTTCTCAAAACGTTAAATGGAGAATTACAATATGACTCAGCAACTCCCCTATTATGTATATACCCAAAAGAAGAGAAAACAAGGACTCAAACAGATACTCGTACACAAATGTACATAGCAGCATTATTCATAATAGCTAAAAAAACAGCCCAAGGGTCCATCAACAGATGAACAGAGACAAACAAAATGTAGTTTGTACAGGCGAGGAAATATTCAGTCATAAACAAGCATGAAGTTCTGATACATACTATAACGTGGATGAACCTTGAAACATTATGCTAAGTGACATAAAAGGAAAAACAAATATTGTATGATTCCACTTACATGAGATGTCTAGAACAGACAAATCCACAGTGATAGGAAGAATCAGTTAGGAGGGATCAGAGGTGGGGCCAGTGGGGTGTTGCTGCTTAATGGAAACAAGTTTCTGTTTGGGACGATTAGAAGTTCTGGAAATAAATAGCAGTGATGTTGTACAACACTGGGAATGTACTGAATGCCCCTGAGTTGTACACTTAAAAAACTTAAAATAGTAAATTTTATGTTATGTATATATTACCGCAATTTTAAAATGGGTTCCCCTTGGCTGAAAACTTCCCAAATTAGGCAAAATGCAGAAACATACAAATTCTAGAAGTTCAGCAAATCCTAAATAGGATGATCCCAAAGAAATCCACACACAAACACACCACAATCAAACTGCTCAAAACTAAAGACAAAGAAAAACAAACCTTATAGAGGAACAATGATTCAAATGACTGCTAATTTCTTACCAGAAATCAGAGAACCAGATGAAGTGGCACATGTTTTAAAGTGCATAGAGGGAAAAAACCTACTTAAAATTCTATTCCAGTTTAAAATATTATGTAGGAATCAGGATGAAACAAAAACATTCTTAGATGAAGAAGAACTAAGACTATTTCTGGTCATCAGACTTTCTCTAAAGAAATGACTAAAGGAAGTTCTTCAGACGAGAGAGAAAAACACCTGAAGGAAGCCTGGCACATCACAAATAAAGGATGAGCCAAAGAAATGGTGCGCTTCTGAGTACGTATAGTCAACTCTCCTCTCTCAAGTTCTTTAAAACACATTTAATGGTTGAAAGCAAAAATGTAACACTAATGGAATTTTTAAATGTATATAGATGTAATATATATGTCAATTACAACACAAAACAAGGAGGACAGAGGATGTATGATGGTACGCTTTCTACTTTCTACTTGAAGTGTCAGAATATGTATTATACAGAAAATGTTAAAAGTTAGGTATACAAATTGTACAGCAACTCTGGAAAACAGGTCGCTAGCTTCTTACAGAGTTAAACATACACTTAAAATGTGACCTAGCAATATTTTTCCTACAAGTTACCCAAGAGAAATAAAAACTTAGGGTTGCCCTGAGTGGTGTGGCTCAGTGGGTTTGGTGTTGTTCTGCAGCCCCAAAGGTCACCAGATTGATTCCCAGTCAGGGCACAGGCCTGGGTTGTGGGCCAGGTCCCCAGTTGGGTGTGTGTGAGAGGCAACCGACTGATGATGTTTCTTTCACATGTAGATGTTTCCCCCCCTCTTTCTTCCCTCCCTATCCCTCTCTCTAAAAAAATACACACATAAAAAAATCTTAGGTGTATTTAGAAGAAAAAAAAGGAAATGTAGGGTCACCAAACAAGAAATAACTCATACGTCCTTTAATGAGTGAATGGGTAAACAAACGACTTATCCATATAATGGATTGCCACCCAGTAATAAAAAGGAATGAACCAAGAAAATGCAGACAACTGTAATTGAACAACAATAAAGTAATTTTTAAAAAAATTTTAAAAAGGAATGAACTATTAATTTATGCAACAGCTTAGGCATTATGCTGAGTTTGAGATGCTGGTCCCAAAGGATACGTAAGATATTAGTCTATTTATGTAATTCTCAAAAAGACAAAACTGCAGCAACGGAGACCATGCTAGTGGTTTCAATATAGCAAAAATGAAGAACTGAAAGGAGAAACAGGTGAATCAGAGTGAGGTTTTACTTCACATTTCCCAGTGAGCAGTTAGACATAATCAATTAGGGCATAAAAGATTTTAAATATAACATTCAGAAAATTGACCTAACAGACATATGTAGAACACTGCACCCAACTACAGAATATATATATACGTGTGTGTGTATATATATATATATATGTTCTTTCAAATGCACATAAAACATTAATCAAAATGGACAATATACTCAGCCATAAAGAAAATCTCAACACATCTCAATGGCTGAAATCATGCCAGTATATTCTCTAATATCCCATTCAATAAAGATATCACTACATACCCACTAGAATGGATAAAATTAAAAAGACTGACCATGGCAAGTGTTGGTGACAATCTGGAACTGAAGCTCTCATTTAATGCTGATGAGAATATAAAACAATGTAGCCCCTTTAGAAAGGGTTCACTAAGTTGTGTGGTTTCAGAAAGAATTAAACAAATACTTACCATGATACCTAGGCATCCCAGTGCTAGGAATTTATCAAAGGGAAATGAAGGCATGTGCCCATTGGAAGCTTGTATACCACGTTTATAGCAGCTTACAATAGCTAAAAACTGGAAACAACCTGTATTGGTTTTCTGGGCTGTATAGCAAATTACTTAAAATTTAGTACCTTAAAAACAGGCATTTTATCTAAATTTATTTTTGAATAGGTAATTCACTAACATAGTTCAAAATGCTAAAGGTATGTAAGGGTATAAAGTGAAAATTCTTCATCACACCCCAGACCTCTAAGTTATCTACTTTCACTCCTCACCACAATCCTTGTTTATAGAGCTCCCGAAGAGCTGGTCGTGCATATAAAGCAAATCTGGGTGTGGTGTGCATGTGTGCACATGTACATCTATATGTTTGAATGAATACCAAGAACAGGAGGGTGCACAACCAGGTTACTTTGAGTTCATTGTGTAAAGGGAAAAAAACTGAGAAATGAAGGAACTCCATTAACTCTTTATTTGTTTGCATCATTTAACTGGTTGATCTAATTCTAGTCAAGACCTCAGGCTTTTGAGAAACAGACTACCTATTTGATTACCTTTGGCAAATTTCTTATTCTTTCTGTGCCCTTATTTCCTCATTGACAAATGGAGGTACTGAAGGTTTCTATGCCGTGAGTTTTGGGGGAAGATTACAGTAAATAATGCAAAATACATCAGAGGGGAGAGAGGAGGGAATTTCAGGGGAAAAGGAGAAGGGTTTACAGGAACAAGTATAAAGGACACATGGATAAAAACTGTGGGGAGGGGGTGTGGAAAAGGGAGGGAGGTGGGGAGGGCTGGGGGTGGGCTGGGATGGGAGTAAAAGACAGAAAACTGTACTTGAACAATTAAAATAAAAAAAAATAATGCAAAATACTTTAACCTAGTACCTGTCATGTAGTAAATGGTTAGTAAATGTTAGCTACAAAAAATAACCACCTTAAACTCATTTTTAGAAAACAGGAATGATTCAAACAGACTAAGCATCCAAATGAAGAAGATGGAAAGAAGACAACAAATAAACTTAGAGAAACATGAAAAAGACGCTTCAAATCAAGAGTGTTGTAAGTCTGTACTTTAAATTCTCCTCCTGTTCCACACATACGAATCATAGATTTAATTAACAAGACGACGACAGATTCATGCTTAAGGACAAAAAAAAAAAAAAAACAACATTTCTCTGGGTCAGAAATAGAAGGCAACAAGTTAGTAAGATGTGGCTAAAGCAACAGCTCAGCAGATGTCTAGGTGTAGGAAGCAGCCGGAAGCCACTAGGAGTTCTTCCTCCTGCGCTGTGAGGAAAGCACTCCACAGGTGGCACAGTAGCCGAGATCACTGCCAGATGTCGCTGCTTACAGAAACCTGTACAACATTGTTATTGGTGGGGGTAGCAGAGAAAACTGCACACTGCATGCTGCCTCAGATATTGGGCAAAGCGCAGTCCAAAAGCACTTTGGGGTAGGAGTTTCTAGCCACAGAGGTCTAGTTTTGGACTGGGGTTCTGGATGACCAGAGGAGGGAAACCCCAGAACTGCCAGACTTGGAGGGGTGAGCACAGAAAGAGGCAAGAGAGAAAAAAATGTCCCACTGAAGAGAAATCTGCAGATGAAAAACCCAAACCAATTTGATAAAAATTAACATTAAGAAAAACAGCCAAGACCATAATTCACTAAAAAGAAATAGGAAATCTGGAAAAACATTTTTTAAATCTTCTTAAATGGACCCCTAATTCAGAAAGAAATAAAGGAAAACTTTGGAGAAAAACATGCTGATGGCATGAAGGAACCCAGAGAGTTTGAGCCCTGATGACTTCTGGGTTGAGTGAATTTACTGAACTACATGAATCTGAGCATCAGTTTTTACAGTCTAGTCTCTGAAAATGGAAAATAAAGCTCATGCTTATAGGAGACTGTCCTAAAAAGCTGAGACCACAAAGGTCTACTCCTTAGTGTAAGGGTGACTTGGAAATACTGTACAACTCTCTCAACTACAGGGACTGCAAGAAAAATTACCTGTCTGAAACTGGCATGTTCAGGTTAGGGAGGATTTCTATGAGAATTTGTATTCACAAGCTAGCATTGAGGCAGGTTTGTGGCCTGAATTTGTTATTTCAGCAGTCCACAAAACCTCACATTATGAATTAAAAGTGGTATTGATCTAACAGGGCTTCCAGATGCTTGACACAATCTAACCTTCTTCGACAGAAACTTCCTTCATTTTAGGCCTCTAAAAGTTACCATGTCACACTATTAAAAAGTACTAAACATCAGAGAAAAAGACCCCATACTGAGAATAAACAGAAAAAACAGAGAGCAGATTCAGACCTGAAAAACTTCAGACATTAGAATGTTCAGGCACAAAGCAAAATAATTTTGCTTAATATGCCTCTATACTAAAAGAGGAGTTTAACGATAAGTACATCACAAGCAGAGTTGAAGAATCAAAGAGAACAATGCAGTAATTGACATTTTAAAAATTTATCAGATGTGGTTAACAGAAGGCTAGACAGAGCTAAAGAGAATCTATTGTAAGAACTGAGTAAGTTATGCAGAGTGTAGCCCAAAGTGACTATGAAAAAAAAAAAGGTTAAGAGGTAGTTTTAGAGAAAGAAAATAGAACAGAAGCAAATATTTTAACAGGTAGTGTCTGAGAATGTTCCAGCAAGTCACCTCACAGATTCAAAAACTTTAATAAATCAATCAAGATAATTAACAGAAATCCATACTGAAACATATCATTGTGAATTTACAGATTACAGAAGATCTTAAAAGCAGCTGCCAAGAAAGGTACAATCAGATGGACAGCTGACTTCTTAGCAACAAATAAAGAATTCATAGGAAAGTAATTATTTTTAATATGCTTGAAGAAAATGAGTGTGCAGTCTATAATTCTATACTCAGAAAATTACTTTCCATAACAAGGATTAAAATAGACATTTTGATCAAGCAAAAACACAGAATCTGCAATCAGAAAACTCCCCACTTAAGGGCATTATAAAGGAAGGGAGTGAACCCAGAAAGAAACCTGAAACACAAGAAGGAATAAAAAAAGAAACTGGTAAATATGATGGAAATCTGAATGAGCCTGACTGTTGTTACTTTCTCTCAAGAGAAATTCTTAGCAGCCTGGAATGAAGGTGGGGGTCCTCTAAAGAAAATTAGCTCTGTCAAGCATTGGGAGCCACTACTTTCAAGTGGTTAAAACAAAGCAAAGCAAAGGATCAATGCACATTACAATCGTAGGGGCCTGTATTATTCAGGGTTTGCCAGAGAGAGAGGGTGTGTGTGTGTGTGTGTGTGTGTGTGTGTAGGGGGAGAAAGAGAGAGAGAGAGGGAGGGAGGGAGGGAGGGAGGAGAGAGAGAGATGAGGTTTACTATGGGAATTGGCTTACATGGTTATGGAAGCAGAGAAGTCCCACGATCTTGCATTAGCAAGCTGGAGAATCACAAGGCTGGTAGTGTAAGTCCCTATTTGAGCACAAATGTCCAAGGTCAGGAGACATGGATGTCTCAGCTCATGAAGAGAGAAAGAGAGCAAACTCACCTTTCTCTGTCTTTTTATTCTATTTGGGATCTCAAGGGGTTGGTTGATGCCCATCCACATTGACAGCCATCTGCTTTACCTACTCAGTTCACCAATTCAAATGCTAATCTCTTCCAGAAGCATCCTCACAGAAATACCCAGGAATAATGTTTTACTAGCTATTTGGGCATCCCTTACCTCAATCAAGTTGACACACAAAATTAACCATCACAGGGCTCAATAAACATTTACTGAATGAATGTAAGAATGAATGAATGCTTAAATTAGCTCTTTATTAGTTTCTAGCTGAAGCTAAAAACTGACTTAACCATTTCTGATCTACAAAGTTTGTTTGGCCAACAATATATTGGCCAAGATAAAACAAACAAACAAACATACAAAAACCTAGGAGATTAAACACTGAGGTGTGTATTCTTCTTCCACAGACCATTGAAATTGAAGTGTTTTTACATCCTTGCTTGGGATTAGGTTAAAGTAACTGATTAACTTCATTGATAAATTCAAGATATACAGTATAATTTCTGGAGTGGCAAGCAGAAGTCTTTACATAACACAGCAGAGGTCTTTTGTGTGAAAACAGTTGCAACCACTACTGAATAAAGCCATGTTGAAATTTCCTTTCTTACACCCAAGCAGCAGCTTTTAAGTGCTGAACTGTCAATATGTTTCTGTTTTGTTTACTCATATTTTGCCAACACTTGAAAATCAATATATTCCATATCTTATTTTGAGCCTGAATTTCTGATTGGCAGTAGTATATTACACCTAAGTAGCAGAGGTTACCTTTAGAAAGTGGTATATGACTTCAAGTGGAATTTAAGTGATATTAGTCCTTGTTTGGGAAAAAGGTAAATATAATTACTTTAGACTTGAATAAACTAAAGGATACTTTGTATAATTCCTGGGGGTACCCACTGAAAAGATTTTTTAAAAGAATATAAGTTATATAACTTCTAACATCAATAATATAAAAAATAGATGAGAAAAAGAACACATACAGAGACAGAAAGATAAAAATATAGAAAAGGCATGAGAAAAGGAATGTTTAAAATTGATCATTACCATTAATATAGGGGACTAAATGTGTAATTAAAAGACAAAGATTGTTGTACTGGATTTTAAGAATATATGTGTTTATCACAAAAAAGTTCAAAGAATAATAGTAGAAAACTATGTATCATGTAATTATCAACCAAAAGAGAGTTTGTACGGCTGTATCGAACAAAACACATTTTAAGCAATGCTAACGATAAAAAGGCTAACTGCAAAATAAGGTTCAATTTACCAGGAAAATTAAATTTGTGTGTGCATATTAATTCCAAATTAAAGAAAATTTGAAAAAATAACACCTATAGACAAATCCACCACAGCCAAAGATTTTAAAACATTTTTCTCATTAACTGATAAGTCAAAGTAGAAAAAAAATCAGTAAGGTAACAGATTTGAACAATACAGTTAAGTGATTTGACCTCAGGTGTGTATCTTTTGCATGGAGGACTTATTTTAGCATTTCTTATAGTGCAGGTCTCCTGGTGATAAATTCAGAAAAAAATCTTTGTTTTCAAAAAGCATTTTTACTGGAAATATAATTCTAGGTTGACAGTTTTTGCTTTCAGAACCGTTAAGGAAGTCTTATGTCATCCTTATCTTTGTTCCTCTGTATGTGCTATGTCTTTTTTATCTAGATGTTTAAATTTTTCTCTTTATTACTGGTTTTGAGCTATTTGATTGTTGTCTTCGTGAGTTTTCTTCATATATCTTATCCTTGGAGTTTGTTGAGTTTCTTGGATCTGTATGCTTATAGTTTTCAAGTTTGGACAGTATTAGGCTTCTTGATATTTTCTCATATATCACTAGTTTCTATTGCTGTCTTCAAATTCACTGATCTTTTCATCTACTATGTCTGCTCTGCTATTAATCCCATCAGCATAATTTTTGAAGATTTTATTATTTATTTTTAGAGAAAGGAAAAGGTAGAGAGAAAGAGAGGAAGAGAAACAACAGTGTGAGAGAAGCATCAATCAGATGCCTCTTGCACATGCTCCAACTGGGGACCAGGTCTGCAACCCAGGCATGTGCCCTGACTGGGAATCGAACTCATGACCTTTGGCTTTGCAGGACAACACTCAATTGACCCATGCTGGTCATCACCAATTTTTATCCCAGATATTGTTCATTTCTCTAGCTCATTTTGGGTCTATTTATTATCTTAACTTTTTGAAGATAGTGGTATTAACTATTTAATGCCCTGTCCTATTTCTGACATCTGTGTCAGTCCTGGGTTATTATCTGACCAGGTGTTTTCCTCACTGTGGTCATGTTTTCCTGACTCTTTGTATGCTTGGTAATCTTTCATTGAATGCCAGACACTGTGAGTTTTACCTTTGTATGTACTTGATGTTTTTGTACTCCTATATCTTCTTAAGTTCTTTTCTGGAATACAGTATATTTAAGTGGAAATTACTTGACTTTTTCAGGCCTTGCTTTTATGATTTGTTAGTTGGGTAGAAAGCAGTGCTCAGTTTAGGGCTACTTTTCCCCATACTACTGAGGCAAGACCCCCGAATTCTCTATTCAATGTCTCATGGATTGTAAGTATTTTTTCATTCTAGCTGGTATAAATAGGCACTATTTCTGGTCCTGTTTGAAGTGCCAGGTACTTGGTTCTAAGAAGTCTAAGTCCCTGGTTCTCCCCAAACTCTCAGCTCTGTCTTCTTAATTCACTGTATCTCCCAGTTTTTGCCTTAGTTCCCATTCCCTGTACTACAGCCTGGAAGCTCTCAAGGCAGTAAGCTGAAGCAATCAGTAGGCTGACCTCATTTGTGTTCTGTCTCTCATGGACTGCTGTGTTCATTCCTGATGTTAAAAACCATTGTTACATGTTGCACTGTCTCTGGGTGGGGGAAGGGTAAATCCAGTCCTTTCCACTCCAAACTGGCCAGAAGTAAAAGTCCTGTAACTATTTTTCAAATGCAGAACAATTCTTAAAATTGCTAGAGGGATATATATGACATTAGTATGCAAGATAATAGCTTGCAGAGTAAAATACAGGAAATGCTGAGACACTTAAAAAAGGTTAGAAAATTCTGAGATAGGTTCTCAGACACTGGCATGAAAAGAGTTTCAAGATGTTATTGTCAGTCAGGAGAAATTACATTGTAGTAACCATCCTCAAACCTCAATGATGAAAAGCAACAAATACCTGTTCCTCACTCATTTTAAAAGTCCATCACAATTTAAAATGGTGATCCTTCTGTTCATTGTAGGTATAGCACCATCTCAAATGTTGCTAGTAAACTAATCAGAGGAAACACAAGAGGCTAGGTCTGAATTAAGCAATTCAATGCTCCAGTTCAGAAGTGACACATGTCATATTTCCCCACAATTCCCAGGCCAGACCCAGGCCAGACAAATGGTCCCACCCAAGGAGGATGTGTAATCCTGTTATGTATCTGTTTGTCTGGGGAGAATGATAATTATAAGGTCACTATCCAATGACTACCAGAGACCATTCAATGCACTCTCCTTTTACAGTCATATGTATCCTTCCATCTCTGAGGAGAGTCCCATTAAACCACTGGCATCACACTCAACATTTAGTATCTCCCACTAGTTTCTAAATCAGGGGGTGGTATGCACTACTCTCCACTTGGTTTGTTGAACTAAAAAGTGCTCCCCTACACATAAAAGTTGAAACAGAAGAAAAGTATAAACCA
>PVIA01000424.1:76770-453346 GCA_004024845.1 Tonatia bakeri
TTTTTTTTTTTTTTTTTTTTTAATTTTTCCTGACCACATTTCAGGTGGACATTGGGATGTATGTTGTTTGAGGACCAACTTTCTCAACCTGCTATCTTATACAGAAAATTGGGGGCCCAAGGGGTCATTTTAAATCTTAAACAATCATGAACTTTTAGTAAAGGTTCACAGTTTGACCGTACAACTATCTAAAAAATTAGGCTTATTTATGACTCCAACTTTGAGCTAACAGTCACACCCACAATTTTAAAGTCATGCACCTCAATTCCTCCCCACTGAGGAATGCATGAGCTCATCAGGCATTGGTAGAAGACTGACACTTCAGCACCTGTTTCCTAAGCCATTCTGTTTGAACAGATTTACTGGACATTGGCAGTTCTAATTCCTGATAGACATTACTATTTCGGGTATGGGAATGATGAATCAAAATTTCTGGGAATTCTCAGGAATTTCAGAATTATACAGAATCATCATTCTGTATCATTAACACTATTCTTAATGAAGTTTTGAATAGTTGTGAGTGACCATAATAAACACTTAGCCCTGGCCAGGTAGCTCAGTTAGTTGGAGTGTCATCCCAGGCACCAAAAGGTTGTGGGTTCCATCCCTGGTAGGGTGCATATGGGTGGCAACCAATTGATTTTTCTCTCTCCCCCACTTCCTTTCTGTCTAAAATCAATAGACATATCCTTGGGTGAGGATTTAAAACATAAAAGTAAAACAAACAAACAAACAATTATTTTTGTTATACTAAATGTTTCAGAAACTTTGTTTAAAAAGATATTTAGTATGAACAAGATTATATATTTCATTATTAAATTGGGGTGACATTCGTTAAGATTTATATAGGTTTCAAGTGTACCTTTCTATGATACACAGGAACTGTATATTGCACTGTATGCCCGTCACCAAAAGTCAAACTGCTTTCTGTCATCATATACTTGGCCCCCTTTACCCTTTACTACCTTCCACCCCCTCTTCCCTCTGGTAACCACCATACTGTTGTCTGTGCCTATGGATTTGGTTTATATCCTACATGAGTGTATGGTTCTTAGCTTTTTCTGACTTATTTCACTTAGCCATGATAGTCTCAAGATCAATCTATGCTGCAAATGGCAGCATTTCATCTTTTCTGATAGCTGAGTAGTATTCCATTGTATATACGTAGCACATCTTTATCCAATCATCTATCAAAGAACACAGTTTCTTCTTTATCTTGGCCACCATGGATAAATGCTACAATAAACATAGAGGTGCATATACCTTGCAAATAAATGTTTTCCAATACTTTGGTTAGACACCCAGAAAAGGGATTACTGGGTCATATGGTTAACACTATTCTTAATTTTTTGAGGAACCTCCGTACTGTTTTCCGTAGTGGCTGTACCAGTTTACATTCCCATCAGCAGTAAACAAGAATTCCTTTTTCTCCACAATCTCTCCAACACTTGTTATTACTAGTCTTGCTGATAATAGCCATTCAAACAGGTGTGAAGTGGTATCTCATTGTAGTTTTGATTTGCATTTCCCTAATAGCTAGTTAAAAGTTGAACATCTTTTCATGTATATGTGGGCCATTTATATGTCTTCTTGGGAGTGATGTCTGTTCAGGTCCTATGCTCATTTTTTTAATTGGATTGTTGTTTTGTTTGCAGTTAAGTTGTATGAATTCTTTATGTATTTTGGACATTAACTTCTCATTGGAGCTGTTGTGTGCAAAGATCTTCTCCCAGTCAGTTGGTTGCTTTTCTGTTTTGTTGGTGGTTTCTTTTGCTGTGCAGATGCTTTTTAGTTTGACGCAGTCCCATTCATTTACTTTTGCCTTTACTTCCCTTGCCGTTAGGGACAAATTCATAAAATCCTCTCTAAGGCCAAGGTCCATAAGTTTAAGATTATATATTGCAATACCACCAGCTCTACCTGATAAAGATGTCAGACAGCAACAACAAAAAAATTGTATGATGGAACATAACATAAATGCCAAATAAAAATCACCTTAAAAATTGGAAGTACCAAAAATATTTGAAAGTTATTCTTAAAATGAAACTTAAAATCACACAATGCATTAATTGCCCCGGTAGTCTTTGTTTTGTAATAAATATTTCAGACATAGAAATTCTTTCATTTTTGCATTAGACAAATACTCAGGACTGTCAAAAAAATCTTTAAGTTTGCATTAGATAACATGTAGCTCCAGAAACTCCCGTTTTTAATGATAAAAATATTTTTTGTTTGCCCTGATTTTGGTTTTGTTGTTGAAACTGATTTGCTTTTGTTTATTTAAAGTTTAGATCAGTTTCTGATTTCATTTCAGGATGTTCCACAACATTTAGTTCTTTCTTTGCATTTCTTGTTAAAGTATTTATAAAGTACAGTAGCCTCTGGTAAATAATCATACACTGAGAATTGCCAACAAATTTATTTGACAGTATTTGAATACAGTAGTTTGCCAGTCCATGATATACAGCAATTAAAAGTATGTTTTTAAGGCAGTGGGTAAAGTAAAATATTTTAAAAGTTTAAAACTATAGTTTATGGTTCCCAAATTTCCCACAAACAGCATTTCACTATAATATTTAGAAGGGGGGGCATTTTTAAGTACAGGTTGGTGAATCCCAATAACCAGAAAAAAGGACCCTAAAAAAGAGGGAAAAAGCTGGAGGTATTACACTTCCTAATTTAAAACCATCACAAAGCTATGGTAATCAAAACAGTATGGCATTGGCATAAATACAGACATATAGGTCAATGGAACAGAATAGAGCCAAAAACTAAACCCATGTGTATATAGTCAACTAATTTACAATGAAGGAACCAAGAATATACCATAGGGAAAGAATAGTCTCTTCCATAAATGGTGTTGGAAAAATTAGACAGCCAAGTAAAAAAATGAAAGTGGTCCATTATCTTACACTATACACAAAAATCAACTCAAAAAGGAATTAAAGACTTGAACATAAGATCTGAAGCCATAAAACTGGAAGAAAACACAGATGTAAGCTCCTTGAAATTGATCTTGGTGTTGATTTTTTTTTATTTGAAACCAAATCAAGGGCAAGAAAAGCAAAAATTAATAAGTGGGACTACATCTAACTAAAAAGCTTTTGCACAGCAAAGAAAACCATCAAGAAATGAAGAGAACATACTGAATGGTAGAAGATATTTACAAACCACACATCTGATAAGGTATCAATATCCAAAATATATAAAGAACTCACACAACTCAATAGCAAAAGACAATCAAAATAACCACCAAACATTCCAACTAAAAAAATGGGAAGGACCCGAAAAGATTTTTCAGAAGATACACAAATGGCCAAGATACAAGAAAAGATGCTCAACATCACTAATCATACTGGAAATGCAAATTAAAACCACAGTATCAACTCATACCTGTTAGAAAGGTGTGAGTTGTCTCCTTGTGAAAGGTGTGAGGTGTTTCTTGTCTATTATAAAAAAGACAAGAAATAACAGGTGTTGGTGAGGATGTAGAGAAAAGGGAATTATTCTGCTCTATTGGCAGAAATATAAATTAATGCAGCCACTATGGAAAATAGTATGGAAGTTCCTCAAAAGCCAAAAATGAAACTACCATATGATCCAACAATTCTAGTTCTGGGTATTTATCCAAAAAATATGAAAATACTAAAACTTGAAAAGATGCATGCACCCCCATATCCATTGTGACATACTTGCAATAACCAAGGTACAGAATAACCTAAGTGCCCACTGATGGATGTACAGCTAAAGAAAATATAATACACACTGGGATATTATTCACTCATTAAAAAGAGTGAAATCACAACATGAATAGACCTTGTGGGCATTATAGTGAGTTAAGTCAGAGAAAGATAAATACCATATGACCTCACTTATTTGTGGAATCTAAAAGAAAAAAAAATTCCTGAGCTCATGGATATAGAGATCAGTGGTTGCCTGATTTGAGGGCTGAGGGTGGGGGTGCGAATAAAATGTGTAACAGGGTCAAAAGGTACGTATTTTCTTATCAAATGAGTAAGTCATGGGATATAATGTAAAGCATGGTAACTATCATTGATACTACTATATTGCATATTTCAAAGTAGCTAGGAGAGGGGATCTTGCAAGTTGTCATCACAAAAAACTTTTGTCTATGTGTGATGTTGGACACTAAGTAGACTTATTGTGGTGGTCATTTGCAACAAATATAAGTATTAAATCATTACACTGTACACCTAAAACTAATGAAATTTTTTTTACCCCAATTTAAAATAAAAGGTTGAATTGGGTGAGCAGTGCAAGTTTTCTGTTGTTTTTGGAAAAGTCATATGACCCCACATGCACCAAGGTCATTTTCTGGAAACCAAAATCCAACTTCTCTGATCAGCAGTTATTTAGGCTATTAACATCTGCAGCTACAGCTTCATTTATAGCTTAATCCAATAATCTTCATAATGATGACACATTATATAATCAAAGAAGACTAAATTATGCCTAGTGTATTAAATGAAGGTGATTTTTATAATACATTTAACAAGCAATTAAAAGTTACCTTTACCTAACTATAAAAGTAACTTCACCCAGGATGTTCCCATTGTTGCTGCAGATGTGTTTAATTTCTTACAAGGTGATCTGAGTGAAGTGTCTTTCAATTTATAGCTTTTAAGTTGAAAATTAAACATTGCCATAACTTTTTAAATCTTTACTGTATCTTTTTCCACTACCATTTAGTCCCCTGGTTATACCCTCTTTCCCCCAGCAATCACATTGTCCATGTACCTGAGCCCTTTTTCCTCAATCCCTCACTCTCTAACTCCCCCCACCCATTAGCTGTCATCCTGCTCCCCATCTAGGAGTCTGTCCCCATCCCATTTTCCTTGTTAGCTCAATTCATTAGATTCTATACATGAGTGAATCATATGGTATTTGCCTTTCTCTAACTGGCTTATTTCACTTACCATGTTTTTCAGGTCCATCCATATTGTTGCAAAGGGTAAAATTTTTTTTTATGGCTGAATAGTGTCCCACTGTGTAAATGTCCCATAGTTGTTTTATCCACTCATTTACTGAAGGACACTTGGGCTACACTTCCATGTCTTGGCAATTGTAAATATGCTGCAATGAACATAGGGGTGCTTATGTTCTTTTGAATTAGTGTTTTGGGTTCCTTTGGATATATTCTCAGAGGTAGGATTGCTGGGTCAAAAGGCATATCCATTTTTAAATTCTTGCGGTATCTCCATACTGCTTTCCACAGTGGCCACCCCAATCTTCATTCCCACCAACTGTGCAAAAGGGTTCCCCTTTCTCTACAACCTCGCCTGCACTTACTTGTTGTTTGTTGATTTATTGATGACAGCCATTCTGACAGGTGTGAGATGGTATCTCACTGTGGTTTTAATTTGTATTTCTCTGGAGATTAGTGATGTTGAGCACCTTTTCACATGCCTATTGACCATCTGTATGTCCTCTTTGCAGAAGTGTATATTTAGGTCCTTTGCTCATTTTCTTAAATGGGTTGTTTGTTTTTTTGTGAGTTTATAAGTACTTCGTAAATTCTGGCTATTAATCCCTTATCAGATGTTAGTTGAATATCTTCTCCCATTCTGTGGATTGTCTTTTTATTTTGCTGATGATTTCCTTTGCTGTGCAAAACCTTTTCAGTTTGATGTAGTCCCATTTGTTTACTTTTTTTCCTTTTGTTTTCCTTGCCTGGGGAGATATGTCTAATAAAAACTGCTATGAGCAATGTCTGAGATTTTCTGCTTATATTTTCTTCTAGGATCTTTATGGTTTGGGTCTAGCATTTAAATCTCTGATTCATTTTGAATTTATTCATGTATGGTGGAAGAAGGTGATCCAAGTTACATTTTTCCCACATATCTGTCCAACCAGGACCGAAGGGAGTGGCATGAAATATTCAAGGTGATAAAAAGGACCTACAACCAAGGCTACTTTACCCAGCAAGGCTATCATTTAACACTGAAGGAGAAATAAGGAGCTTCCTAGACAAGGAAAAGCTGAAGAAGTTTGTTAACACCAAACCAGTACTGCAACAACTGTTAAAGGGTTTACTTTAAGAAGGAGGAGGAAAAAACAACAGAGAAAACAGTCTAATAAAAAAAAAAGTCATGATTTAAAAAAATCTAACCCTGGCTGGGTAACTACAGTTGGTTAGAACATTGCTCTAATACACCGAAGTTGCAGGCTGACACCAGTCAGGGCACAGACAAGAAACAACCAATGAATGCATAAATAAGTAGAACAAACTGATGATTCTCTCTCTCCCACTTCCTTTCTCTATTATCAATTAAAAAAAAACCCCCATCTGACTATTCCTTTTGTCTACACGGATCTGCGTATGTGCTCTATTTAAAAGAAAAAAAGTGTTTCATTTCTTTGCTGAAAAGAACAAGTCTTAGCGTTATAGTTATCTGGTAAAAATGAAACACTTGTAATCCTTTTTGAATGCCTATATACATAATACAAAAGTCTTATTTCTTTGAAGTCAGTAAGAAATATTGGTATTGGAGAAACAATTTTGATGGAAAATGTCAACCATGGAGTCAAAAAAATGATATTATAGAAGGCTACAAAAATGTAATATTAAAATTATTAAATTATGTGATCTTTATATTACATGTCTTTCCTACTAACACTATGATTACTCCTCTTCTTGAGGTAAATCCCTTAATTCCTGGTAATAAAAAATATTACTAGTTCCTTTTCTTTAGGTTAAGAAGTGCTCCATTCCATTTATGTATAATCACTGCATAAATAATAAAACAAACTATAATTGTGTGATCAATGGGAATGTTATTTGCAAAAAAGAAAAGATTTATTTTAAAAAGCAACTTTCAATGTAAATGCTGAGAACTATAGGTATGACAGAAAACAATAACTTTAGAATCAGATCAAATTTTGGCTTTGTAACCTTAGGTAAATATTGCCCAGATATGTGATTTCCTTATCTTTTTACTTATAGTGAAAAGAAGGTAACTCATATTTTGCCAGTTCCTTTAAAAAATGTTTAGAATAGTTCTTAAAATTTGTAGAAGGTAAAACAATTCCAAAATCCTCCCTAAAACATTAGAGAGAAGCAAAGGGGAAGAAATTCACACACATAAACATGGCATTTAGATTTTCAATGTAAATTAAAAGTACAAGCCACCAAATCAATATAATCAAATTAATGTTACTGAACTGCACTTTTAACCTACCATAATACTATTGCTAGATAACAGGGAACCATAACGTACTAAGGCAGTAGTCATTAGTTAGTTCTTAGGCAAAAGAGTCACTAACCAATGGGCATCACTGGCTTTCACAGTTGTATCAAGGGGGTCTAAACACTCTAAAGCAAAGTCAAATCCAGCCAACATTCTGTTTTTTTAAAAATAAAGTTTTAATGAAACACAAACAGGCTATTATTTACATACTACCTATAGCTGCTTCCATGCTACAAGGAAGACTTCAGTAACTGTGACCAGGGCCCACAATTTAGCACCTGGACTCACAACAGAAAAAGTCTGCAGACCATTCTTCTAAAGCACTGCTACATACAGGTTTGGTTTGCTTACCCGAACTGTTTGTTCCTGATCAGAAATGAGATAAGGATATTGTGTGAGAAAAAATACCAATGAGGTTACTAAGTACAATGTTTATTTCAACTGCTTTTTTGTTTTCAGTACCAGACTTTCTCAATGAGGAACTTATAGTCTGGTACAGGTTCCTTTTCTCGCAGTGGATAGGTATAAACAGTTCATTGAACAGTTACTTTGAATAGCACTGCTATAAAGATATATAGAGGCAGGAGAAGGGACAAGCCCAAAGCTCAAAAGGCATTAGTGTCACTGGGAGACTTATTTTGCCACAGTGCTCTAGGATTTTGTAGCATAGGCTTGGCAACTAATTGAATGAGATTCTGAAAGTGAATCACAAAGACTTTTTCTTCTACTTCCTGTTCTAAGTTTTAAATTACTCCCAAAATCTTTTCTGCTCTATAGATTTATGATTCAACAAGGTGAACGGTAAGAGCAAATAGGTCCCTTTCTCCCTATCTTTTCTTGGGAGCAGAAAAAATAAAAATATTTGTTTTCCCACCCCTCCCCCATATTCAAGAACATAACAATATATTTTGCCTATTTAGCCTCTTTAATTTACTGAGCAGATAGAAAACTATAATATTAAATTATATTTCTCTTGAAGTGAAAGGGTTTAGAAAACATATCTATTCTCTGTAAATATTAGCAGTATTTCCCCCTATACTTCACCAACTTAAAATATATCATACATCAAATTAAAGAATACAGAATGAAACCCTACCACTAACTTTAACATGAAATTTCCTTGAACAAGCATACAGTTTCTAAAGGCGCCACAGGTAATCTGACTCAAGCAGTTTTCTGAAAAATAAAATTATTCAGGGACAGAATTTTATTACAAATATTTACTCAAAAACTATATACAGCAGAATTTTAATAGACATTTAAAACATTTAATATTCAGTGAAACAAAATTTAAGAATTCAAAGCACGTTTTAAGAAGTAAAAATGTAGCATTTTAAATAAAAGTTTATTAGTACTTCAAAGCAGACTACTGTTATTCTTATTGATTTCTAGATCTTTATTTCCTAGAGGATAAAAACCAACTAAAAATCAACTTAGTGGCCATCTTATGGATAAACTGAACTAAATATCCCAAACCAATTTTTTACATCACTGCTTTAGGTCCCATTTGAAGTCTCTATTTTACAATTAAAGGAAAAGTCAGTGAAACATGGCTGAGTTCATGCCAGGATATGTTTTCAGTTTGCTGCTTTACAGTATCTATATTATATCATACTTTGGTTTGGTTTCCAGACTATTTTTATGAGTCTATTTCTAAAGATCATTAAAACAATATTAAAAGCATAATAGCTACAGAAGTTTCAACGATGGATTTCTACTTTATACAACTAATTCATCAAGGGATTTCTGCACAGCTCACACTGACAAAAAAACACAAATATAAATTTATATTTTAATAATTTCACTTTCACTGAAAGTTTAATTAAGGTAAGCTTACAGCCTGGCAGGCTAACACTTGTATGGAGGTACACGGACTCAAATATTCTGTTTACATGCTTCTGATAGTCTGGAATGTTATATTAAATCCAATATAAGTTTACGTTTTCATTCAAATTCTCAAAAGCTTCACTAATTTCACACTCTAAGCATTTATCAGCATCATACCCAAAATAAAGCTTTCATTAACAATGCCAATTAGCCCTTATTTTAAATCAATTATTCCCAAAAGGTATATGGTTTCCAACTTTCTTCCTTTAATTTGAGAAGGACATATAAGTAATAAAGATCTTTAGCTTAGGACTGATGGAATTTTCAATGTTTTATAAATGTAACTAATATTCTAATAATCAATTCATATTGGTAATCAAGTTCCATTTCCTTGAGAACTGTTAAATGAAGCTTTTCTATTGTAAACTTTTATTAAAATCCTGTTCATGTTTTAAAACCTCCTGAAAATCCATACTATCATGCTATTATTGAACTAATTTCTGTAATAACACAGCTGTTCAGAGAAGGTGTATGAATGACCTCCCTCATATTTTTCTATTTCTGAACTCTACTAAAGCACCACTGAGCTCACCTGATAGCACTGTTCCAAATGCTCTTACCATGTGTACACTAAAACTGAGAATGACAACTTATTTCAACTTCTTTCTTTTTCATCTGCCAGGTCTACTGCTGTCTCTGATGTCCTAGGGCTATTTTCCCCAGGTACATCATCTGTTTGATCAGATACTACCTCATCAAGTTTGGCTGAAGGATCACCACTACCTTTCTGAAGAATCTCTGTGGCTTCAAACTCAAGTACCTCTGATGGAGTCAAAGGTTCCAGATGAACACTGCCCTGCTCACTAACATCAGAACTAACAGATTCAGGTTCATCTCTTTTTCTCAAAAACTGATCAATGCTAACATCACCAGATGTCAACTGCAAATCCTTAATATTCTTTGAAGAAAACCTGGCTTCATTGGAGTTTTGATCTTTAATCTGATCAGATGAAATTATGTTTTCTGAACTTTCGCACATTTTCAGCTCTGTTTCTTGACAAATGTGCTCAATTTGTTTTTCCTTTTCCACTTTATCCTCACCAATATTTGAATCATAACTGAAGATATTCTTTGAGCCAGTTTCCTTGTCTTCAAGACAGATATCCTTTTCTTTATCTGAAACGATTATGCTTTCTTCACTTTTTGTTGCTGATGGGGCTTCACATAAATTTGCATCACATCCATTTTTTTCTTCTTCTGAAGAAGCTTTATCATGTTGACTGAAAAAAATAAAGACTTTCATTATCTATTCCTTCATATAATACAATGTTTTTGAGTATTATCAAGATAAAGACATGCTCTGAATATTTTCTGATGGGCTTACTTGCCCATCAATAAGGAAAACAAAATCCAGGTTCCCAGTCCTTGTCATGATGTTAGAATTTAGGAGGCTGATACTGTCTTAGTCAAGAGAGTGAAAAACTCCAGAATTTCATATTAAAAGGAGACCTGTAGAGTCTATCAACTAGTTTTAGTCCTGGGTATTATTTTCATCTGTTAACATCCTTGCTTGACTTTAGTTAAAATTTAAGCATTCTTATTAATTTCTGAGAGTACTTTACATAATGACTAAATGTATATGGAAAAAACCTATTTTTCTTTTATGATTTATATATCTTTTTATGGCTACAATGGCTACAATATCTTTCTATATGCAAAATCAAATAAGCATTCATAAACATTTCCCTAATTTTTAATAGCCTAATTTAAGGAAACACAAAACTATGCCTAAAAAATAATATGTAAAATACATAGATGTGTGTACATTTGTACACATATGTTTATGAGTGTGTGTTTACTTTTATTCTGATGTGTTAAGAGAAACTATTTAGTGAATAATAAAACATTAGAAACAGAAAATTTCTATAAGGATCTCCAGCCCCTTATCTAGATGTAACAATGCTTATTTTAGCAAAAGTAAATTTAATGATAACTATGTCTTATTTCTTACACAGAATTTAGGCTTTTTTTTGTAATGAATTGACAACTCAAAGAGCAACAGTATCAACTATTTACTATTTCCTAAATTATATTTATAAGGCCATTTAACTATATGTTTTGTTATGATCTATCTTTAGACTGACAATTCTTGAGCCAATTCCAGACTGTCTTAACAATTATAGATCAACAATGTACTTTATTATCTAATAAGAGCAAATTGCCTATATTCTACAACTCTTCTCCCTAAATTTAATAATTTAATAATGCAAAGGATATTTGTACAAGGACATTTGTTAAAACAGGGTTTCAATAGTGAATACAGAAGCAACCTAAGGTCTAACAACAGGGCAGTAATTAAATAAATTATGGTATTAATAAAAAGAAAAATATGAATCTTAAATTTTGTTAGTTTCCAAGCTATATCCTATAAATTATTTTGGAAAATGACTTATCATGCAGACTATTAATATTAGTTTTTATCCCAGTAAATGTTTGTTTTTATTTAAATCTTGCACGTTTCTCATTTTGTTAATATTGTGAATTAACATTTTTTCCCATTATATTTTGTAATCACATGTTATTGTATATAGGAAAGATTCTTAGCTCATTTTCTTGGGTCAATTACATCATTAGCTCATTTATAGGTCAATTACATCATCTCAAAAAATTGTATTTTCCTCATTTAAATTTGTATAATTGTTACTTTGTCCAGCTCTTATTGGACTAACTACAATTTACAGAAAATGTTAAATAACAGAGAAGTGACTAGTCTGCTTTTTCTCTTTAGTTGAATATTAATAAATTCTTCCCCCCTCCCTTTTAGGGTTTCAGGAAAAATGCTATGTGAAGAAAAAGCTAGATCATTTTTCTAGCTAATTCTAAGGAACACCTTCATAAGGCTTTATCCATAAATTGCTTATTAACAGCTTTAACAAGCAACCTACTGTAAAATATACAGAATAAAAGGGAAATGGAGAAATCGATTTAAAAGTAATTGAACAGCACAAAAAAGGCTTAATAAAATTATCTTTATCTGAAAAAAATTTCTAATTAGAACATTGGAAGTATTTTACTAAAAGTTTGGGAAATGTTGTATATTCTTTAGTGTCCTACCTGAGCATTAAGTGTTTAAAAACCAATTCCTAAATTTTGAAACTTTTAAGTTGAGAGGGTACCACGTAAGTACCATTAAATCTTTCTGAAAATGATTTATATATAAAAAAAATTTTATAATTACCAATTTGCAATAATTTTCCTTATGTTGTAACTTGTAGCATCTTTTAACTGTTTTCATTCAATAGGGGCAATTAAAATCTGTTAACATTTTACTTACTAGTATGTACTTTAAAAATTTTAACTTTATACTCTACATGTACAAAAGTATTTAAAAACTAAGGATCTGTAATATAATCCTGTTGTATTAAAATGTCAAAATTTTTAAAATTAAAAGCCACTACTAAAAACAATACCATTTACAAACATTTAAACAGTCCTTTACTGATTAACTAAAATGATGTAAAACAAATGTCATTTATATATTTGGTTTCAATAGATTCAGTTTTTCCTTATATTTACCTTTCAGCATTTGATGTTTCTGTTTCTTCTTCCGCCATATTAGATCTTGCAAGTTCCTGAAATGATTAATGATAATTTTCTTTTATATTCATGGATAAGCTTAAACTACTTTTATGATACTAAACTTTCTGGAGGAATTTAAGTGTGCAATCTTATACACCAAGGAACTTAAAAAAAAATAGTTTCCTAATCAAAAGTACATACTAGAATAATTCTCATTATCAAAAGTACAATTTAAAAATTCTTTTTAAAGAAACCTCTAAGAAATTCTTTGTACCACAAGTTTCTGAATCAAGGTCTTAAAAGTTATCCAGTTATAAGAATACCTGCTTTCCTTAGACTCTGTTTCAAATATGGGCCATAATTACAATCACAGTTCCTTGAACAACACGGGTTTGAACTGTGCGGGTCCGCTTATATGCAGATTTTCTTCAATAAATATACAGTTGGCACTCTGTATCCCTGGGTTTCGCTTCTGTGGATTCATCTGACCTTGGGTTAAAAACAGTATTTTCAATCTGAGGTTGGGAATCCACGGACGTGGAAGGCCAACTGTATGTAATGTTCTATGCCATTTTATATAAGGGACCTGAGCATTCATGGACTTTGGTATCCACTGGGTTGGCAGTGAGGTCCTAAAACCAACCCCCTGAAGATATCTAGGATGATTGTACTGCAGGGTTTTTTTGATTAAGTCAAGTTATACACAAACTTTCAACTGCATGGGGGTCAGTGTCCCTAACCCCCAGGTTGTTCAAAAGTCAACTTTACTTGAATAGAAAATTAGTTAAACACAATTTAAATCTGAACAAGTGGCATCCACACTTTAAAAAAACAAACAAACAAACATTAAGTACAGACACTTAAAAACTTTTCTGAAATTATCATTTCATATTTGGAGTCACAGTAAGTGGAAGTAATATTAAATAACAAATTATATATTTTACTTATTTCAAATCTTTCATGAGGAGGAATACAATAAAACCTCAGTAAACCAGAGGCTAGCGTAACAGTTTATAACAATTACCGATTATTGAGTACACATGATTCATAGAGTATGTTAAGAACTTTATATTCGTTATCTCATTTCATTCTCATACTAGACATCATAAACTCTATTTCTACAAATAAAAAATAAAACTGCATAGGTTAAGTAGAAAACCTAAAACAATGCCACAAGTGGTGAATTTCTTAACCATTATAAGTGATGACCCAAGCCTGTGAAATTGATAAATGTATTAATCTCATACATTTCTTTCTTCACTCTCCCAAAACCTTGCTAAAATGAGGGCAAAGAAATAAAACATTTTCCCTCATAGACACCAAGTAAACACCAAAGCAGACTTACTGTCAAAGAGGTTTCAAAAAATTTTTAAATGGAAAGTGGCCAGAGGAGTGGAAACTGACTGCATATTGTGGAGCAATTGACAAGAAAACATCTAAGTTGGAAGTATAAGAGAATCATTTTGCCAAAGCAACCCAAGAAATCTGGTATTTGATGGAATTCAGTACAACATTCAGTACATAAAAGGTAAAAATTAAACACAAAGACTAATGAGAAATATAAATGCTTTTTCTAAAGGTACCTATCCTAACGCTAGCACAAAGGCTAGAGGTTAGTTAACTCTGAACTGGAGACAGTCTAAACTTGTGAACACTAAGAACAGCAAAGGGCAGGCATGAGATACTGAGAAAAAAAAAACAAAATAAAACAAATAAATTAGTCAAAACCATAAACTGAGTAAAGGGACCCACAGTCTCTCTCCTGCCTGGATCTCAGAACTTCAGCAGCCAGAGGAAAGAATCATTCTTCAACCTACCACCTCCAACTGGAATCTAGATTTCCTTTTTGGAGAAAATTACTAGCCCCAAATGAAAGATTTCCCATAATGATTTTGAGCGCATATTCCCCAACAAAGAATCAGTCAGCTGAACACCTGATTTCTTATGATCAAGTCCAAACAATTCCCTTGCAGACTGTGCAGTTTGTACAGCACACTAATTCAGGAGATGACCTTTACATATATGAATTCATGGCAGCAGTTCTCCAAGACTGCTTCACAGACAACTGGGACCTCCAAAACACCTTCAGGAGGCACATGAAATTAAAACAAAAAGAGTGGTGGGTAAAAATGCTGGCATCTCAACACCAATGAAGGGAGTGGCACCAAATCGAAATTGCATGAGTAGCCATTGTATTCTTTATCAGCATACATCAGCAGTAACTTTATGATTATTATACAATTTTTATTATGTGTCAATCCTTGAGTTTGTCTTTTTAAGAGCCTACGTGACAAAATAGGATAAATGCATAAAGCACTGCTATTGCATATTGAAAATACTTAGGTCTGTGATTGAGCTGTGAGTTAAACCTAGCCAGATCATTTTTCCATTTATCATCATTTTAGTTTTAAAAAACAACTGTCAAACTATGGGTATTTAGACTTGGCAATTGAGTAGACATTTTCTTGAAAACTGACAAAGTGAGTCTGTGCCACCAAAGAAAGCTGACAGTATTTGTTGCCAAAAATAAAATTCAAGCAAAAATTAAATTTTAGGAAAACTTGTATCTATTACTGATAAGATCAATGATAATCTTAACGAACATGATTACTTGATATAATATAATGAAACATGTCAACACTTGGAAGATTTAAGTAACTCAGTCAAGGAACCAGTATTTTCCAAATGACCAATGACTGCCAAAATCATCCATGTACAAAAGATTCCATCCAAGTGTAAAATACAGTAATAGACTTTAATGTAACAAAGCACACAAAATTTAGATAAATGGACTCAGATATCACATTGTAATAAATCTTTAAAAGAACTTCCACTTGTCTACTTTTGATGTAATACCAAAGGAGAGGAATCAGAATTATCTGAAAAGATTTTTTTATTTTTATATTTCAAATGTACTTTATTTTATCAATCATGCCATATTTTAATGGGTACACAGTCCTTTCACTTGGCATCAACCGTGAGTTGATTTTGAAACAATTATTATACCAGCTGTGACGATTACTAATCTTTCCATTCCTTTGGGGTGACTCTGCCAACAGGGGACAGGTTCCATTCTATTCCAATTTGTGTTATACCAGCTGTGATTACTACTAATCTTTCCATTCCTTTAGGGTGACTCTGCCAACAGGGCAGGTTCCATTCTATTCCAATTTGTGTTGCTGTGTATACCCACACAGAAACACAGAAAGTGGTTCCACTAGCTAACACAGCGTTACTGTTATTTGTCATGGAAATCGGGTGTCTGTTTCTGGTTGACCTGTTACTTGTTGAATGTTTCGAACCAGGAGATGACTTAGCGTGTTTTTGGCCAACATCATGAAGTTGAAGAGTGAATTGCAGGTTTGCTGGAACCTCACATCAAGTACCAGTACCCTTGTGATACCAGCACCCTTGTGAGATTTGATTTTTTTCATTTTTAAAAGATATTTATTTATTTATTTATTTTAGAGAGAGGGAGGGAGGAAGAGAGGAAGAGAAACATGAATGTGTGGCTGCCTCACACATGCCCCCACACTGGGGACCTGGCCCACAACCCAGGAATTGAACTAGTACCCTTTTGGTTTGCAGGCTGGTGCTCAATCCACTGAGCCACACCAGCCAGGGCATGAAAAGATTTTCAAAGCACTGGACAAAGCTGGATATTCTTCATATATTTCAACCAAAACAACGTATCATAAGGGACTAAATACAGCAACATGAGAATTCAGTCTTCTTCTATTTAAGTAGACATACAATGCTATTCTTTTGTTTTGGAAAATAGTTATTTTTCAGAAGTTGTTATTTATGTAGCTTATGGGGGCTTATTATTTTTTAAGTGACAATATTTTTTAAATCTCACAATTTTAATTTCTAATATGGTAAATATCAATATTTTTTTATAGTACTAAAATAGTGCCCTCTGGCTCTGGCTGGTGTGACTCAGTGGACTGAGCACCAGCCAACCAAAGGGTCGCTGGTTTGATTCCTAGTCTGAGCACATGCCTGGGTTGTGAGCTAGGTCCCCAGTTGGTCCCCTAATGTGTGAGAGGCAACCACACATTCATATTTCTCTTCCTCTCTTTCTCCCTCCCTTTCCCTCGTCTAAAATCAATAAAATCTTTAAAAAAATAAAAAAATAAAATTGTGCCCTCTGGTGCTGCAAAACAGTCGTATCCCCATCCCAAACCATAGAGTTTCCATCTAACTTTTTAGTGTTTCATTCTTTAGTATGTATTAAGAGCTAAGGATCACCACACAATTGAAGACATCCTTTAACATCAGAAAGATCAAAATCAACAAAAAAGAATTAAAATAGGGGGCTTGGAGACAAGAAACATGACTGGGAACAAAAGAAAATAGCCCTGACTGGTGTGGCTCAGTGGATTGAGCACTGGCCTGTGAACTAAAGGGTCGCCTATTCTATTCCTATTCAGAGTTCATGCCTGGGTTGCAGGCGAGGTCCCCAGTAGAGGTTGTATGAGAGGAAATCATTGATGTTTCTCTCCCTCTCTTTCTCCCTCCCTTCCCTCTCTCCAAAAATAAATAAATAAAATCTTAAAAGAAAGAAAATATATATTATTAGTATATACTTAATACACAGAGAAGTATGAGATGTTATTAATCCATTAAACAAGAAAAAACTGAAAACAGAATGGAGAGCAAATAAAAAACAGAACTTTTCAAAATTAAATATATCAGAACTAAAATAATTAATTTTAGAAAATACTTTTTAGAAGACTGAACTAAAAAGATGAAAGACAGAAGGCAAAAAAAACCCCATACAATTAGAGGAGTTGAGGGAGAAAGTACAATATCAGATCAACAGGAGTTTCAAAAAGAAAAGAACAAAGAAAATGACAACGGAAATTTACCAAAGAAATAGTACAAAAAAACTTACCCCCACACAGAAATATCCCAATTACAAAGGCTTATCTAATGCCTACCGTAATGAATGAAAAAAGATGATGGCTGAACATGTCAGTAAGAAACTTCAAAACAGCAGAGAGAGAGAGAGATAATCATTAAAGTTGTTAGGGAAAAAATAACCTAAACACAAGAAAAGAATTGAAGCAAGAATGGCAACAAACTGACCAAAAATAATACTTTCAAAACTGCACTGTAAAATTGTTTTCTATATACTTCAGCCAAATTATCATTTTAGTAAACACAGTTTTAGATATGCAAGGAGTGAAAAAAGATATATCCCTTTTGAAGTAAACATTTCATCAAAATAAGGAGTAAATCATGGGAAGAATTCATGGTTCAGCAAACAGGACATCCAACACAAAAAAGTAAGGAAAATTCTAACACAACAAACAATGCACCAGACCTAGAGAGCAACTAGTTTAAACTGAAGCAGGTGTGAGAGATCACCAGATATTTCCAATTTTTTTTTTGACTGTGTGAACATTTGGAATGAATACTTCAAAAACAGCAAATAAATCACATTCTTAAAAAACAGCATTAGGTGCATATAAAACAAATGAATACAAAGATGTATTTTTCAATTCCAGAAATAAAATGAGGTGTAGAAAGAAAATCATATCGTAATGCACTGCCTAGCTCAAAACATACAGCAATCTCAACAACTGAGATATACCTATGATGGGATTAGTGCTATGCCAAGCCATATTGTATTCTGAAGGAAAAGAAAAAGGTGTACCCCTATATAAAAGTTTTTGGGTTTTTTTTCTATTGTGGTAAATATATACAACATATAATTTACCATCATAACCATTTGTAAGAGTACAGATCAGTGATATTAAGCATATTCACACTGTTGTACAAACACCACACCATCAACCATCCCTGTAAATTTACGCATCTTATAAAACTGAAGCTTCTATACCCACTAAACAATAACTCCCCTCCACCCAGTTCCTGGCGATCACCACTATACTCTGTCTTTATTATTTTGACAACTCTAAGCACCTCATACAAGTGGAATTATTGCAGTATTTTTCTTTTTGTGACTGGTTTATTTCACCTAGCACAATTTTCTTAACATTTATCATGTTGTAGCATATTGCACAATTTCCTTCCTTTTTAAGGGTGAATAATATTCCATTAAATGCATTTACCCCATTTAACTTATCCATTCATCCATGAATGGACCTTTGGTTACTTCCATGTTTTAGCTACTGTGAATATTGCTATGAAAATAGGCATACAAATAATCTTTTGAGTCACTGCTCTCAATTGTTTTGAATATATACCTAGAAGCAAAACTGTTGGATCATATAATTTTTTGAGGAACTACTATGCTGTTTTCCATGGTGGCTATACCATTTTATGTTTTCACCAATAACACACAAGGGTTCCAGTTTTTCTACATCCTCATCAACAGCTGTCATTTTCTTTTTTTGTGATAGTAGCCAGCTGAATGGTGTGAAGTGGTATGTCACTGTAGTTATGATTTGCACTTCCCTAATAATTAATAATCTTGTGCATCTTTTTATCTGCTATTGGCCTGTTTTATATCTTCTTTGAAGAAATGTCTATTCAAGTCCTTTAACCATTTTTTAAAATTAAAAAAAAATTTCCAATTACAGTTACATTCAATACTATTTTGTATTAATTTCTGATGGACAGCATAGTGGCTAGCCAATCATGTACTTTACAAAGTGTTGTGATATTTCCAGTAAACCAGGGCTTTTGTTGTTGTTGCTCTTGACTTTTAGCACTTCTCTATAATTTTGGATCTTAATCCCTTAACAGACACATGGTTTGGAAATATTTTCTCCCATTCTGGGAGCTGCCTTTTTATTCTGTGGATAGTGCCTTTAGAAATATAAAATGTTAAAATTTTCATGAGGTCCAATTTGCCCATTTTTTTTTGTTACCTGTGCCTTTGGCATGACATGCAAAAATTCAGTGCCATATCCAATGATAATTAAGCTTCTGTTCTATGTTGTCTTCTAAGAGTTTTATCAATTTAGGTCTTACATTTAGGTCCTTGATACATTTTGAGTTCATGTTTACATATGGTGTCAAGTAAGGGTCCAAATAAATTCTTTTGCATGTGAATAGCCAGTTTTCCCAGAACCATTTGTTTAAAAGGTGGTCTTGGGTCCCCTGCCAAAAGTTATTTGACTATATTTGTGAGTTTATTTCTGGGCTCTTTAGTCACTATCATTGGTCTATGTGTCTGTCTATGCCAATATCACACTACTTTGACTACTATTACTTTGTAATAAGTTTTGAAATGAGAAAGTGCACATACTCTAGTTTTCTTTTTTGCTTTTTCAAACTGTTGATGGCTATTTGAGGTCCCTTGAGTTTCTGTATGAATTTTAGCATAAGCTTTTCTATTTCTGTAAAACATATTCCATAAGTTTGACTGTGTTATGTTTTGTTTACATTCTTACTTAAGTATTTTCTAATTTGCCCTGTGAATACTTCCTTGATCCATCTGTTGTTTTAAAAGTGTGTTGCTTAATTTCCACAATCCTGTGAATTTTCCAGTTTTCATTTTGTTAACTTCTAATTTCATCCTGAGGTGGTCAGAGAAGATAGTTTGCATATCTTCTGAAATCTATCAAGACAATTTGTGGCTTAACATATGTTCTACCCTGGAAACTGTCCCATGTGCAGTTGAGAGGAGTGTGTTACTGGATAGTGTTTTATTTGTTAGACCTAGATGGTTTACTGTGTTATGTCTTCTATTTCTTTACTCAGGTCTGAGCGGTCTGTCCTTTATGATTAGTTGGGTATTGAGTCTCCAACTATAACTATACAATATATTTTCCCCTTCAATTCTGTCAGTTTTTACTTTATATATATTGGTGGTTTGCCATTAAGGTGTGTGTTTGTAACTGTCATATACTATGTCTTGTTGTACTGAACCTTTAATTATACAGGGGTAGGCAAAAGTAGGCTTACAGTTGTGAGTACATGAAAGTTTATTCTTGTATCATTATTTGTTAATGCATTATTTGTATTACAACTATAAACCCACTTTTGCCCACCCCTGTATATAACATCCTTTTTCTTCACTTGTAAACGTTCTTTGATTTAATCTCAGTTTGGTCCGATATTAGTAAAGTTATCCCTGTTCTTTTTTGGTTACTATTTGCATAGAGTATCTTTTTCATTCCCTTAATTTGAATTTTTGTCTTTGGATCTCAAGTAAGTTTCCTGTAGACAGCATATAGTTGGATTATGCCCCCCCCCCAACCTCTGTCTTTTAATGGGAGACTTTAATACATTAACATTTACATTTACATTAATTACTAGTAAGAAGGGACTTCTGCTCATGTGCTGTTTATTTTCAGTTAGAGCTTCTTTGGCTTTAATCCCTGTATTACTGACTCCTTTTGTGGTTTCAATTTTTTATGGTAGTGAAATGTTTAAATTCCTTTCTCATTACCCTTTGTGTATATTGCATAGCAATTCTCTTTGTGGTTACCATGGGGGTTATATTTAACACCATAATGTTAGTATACTTCAATTTGAACTGATACCAGCTTACCTTCAATAACATACAAAAACTGCTCCTGTGCAGCTTCATCCACACCCCTTTCAATTGTTGATGTCACAAAATTACAGCTTTATATATTGTGTGCCTCAAAACACAGACTAATAATTCTTTAAATGCAATAGTCTCCTAAATTATGTGCAAAAGAAGATCTGGAAACACAAACCAAAATTAGGGTAAAACTAGCTTTGACACTAGTAATTTTGTTCTTTAAATATATTCATATTTTAACCATGTAGAACACAAAAAATACAGTTAAGAACCACTGTTACATAATATTAGCTTTTATAATTGCCCATAGACTTACCTTTATTGAGATCTTTATTTCTCCACATAGCTTTGAGTTAACATGTAGTATCCTTTCATTTCAACTTGCAATTTCTTCCTTGAGTGTATCTTGTAGGGCAGGTCTAGTGATCACAAATTCCCTCAGGTTTTATGTGAGACTGTCTTAATTTCCCCCTCACTTCTGAAGTACAGTCTTGCCAAATATAGGATTCTTAAGGTTTTTTTTTTAAAAACGACTGAATATATTGGCCCACTTCCTTCTGACCTTCAATCTTTCTGATGCGAAATCTGAAAATCTTTAGGATCCCTTGCATGTGATGATTGATTTCTCTCTAGCTTTCAAGATTTATTACCTTTGGAAAGTTTGATTATAATTTGTTTCTGTGTGGATCTCTTTGAGTTCATCTTACTCGAGGTTGATTGTGCTTCCTGGATGTTTATGTTCATTTCTTTCATGAACTTTAGAAGTTTTTACTCACTTCTTCAAATATGCTCTTGGACAATTCTCTCTTCTCCTTCTACGCATCCCACAATGTGTGTACTGGTCTGTTTGATGGTGTCTCACAGCTCCCTTAGGCTCTGTTCATGTTTCTTGAATATGTTTTCTTTCTGTTTCTCAAACCCATTAATTTCCATTGTCCTATCTTCAAGTTTGCTGATTCTTCTGTCTGCTCAAATTTGCCTTTGAATCCCTATAGTGAAATTTTCATGTTCAGTTATTATACTTTCCTACTCCAATTTTTTTTTTCTGGTTTCTTTTTAGGCTTTCTCTTTATTGAGATTTCCATTTTGTTCACACAGTTTTCTTGACTTTTCCCACATATTCCTTTTGTTCTTTGGGCACGTTTAAGACAGTTGTTTTAATTTCTTTGTCTAGTGTATCTGCCATTAGGTCTTTAACAGGAACAGTTTCTGTTGAAATTTTTTCCCTTTGGATGGGCCATACTTGCATATTTGTGTCTTGAGATTATTTTGTTGAACATTGGACATTTAAATCTAATAATGTGGTAATTCTGGCAATCAGATTCTTCTTATTCAGCATTTGCTGTTATTTATTGTTTTGTTGTTGTTGCTTAGGCTGTCTCTCTCCAGAGGATCTGCCTGAGTTATAACACTAAGGTCTTCTCAGTCTTTTCTATGCCTTTACCTGGGTATATGTAATCACTTTCTAATTTTCACTATAGAAGCAACAGTTTTGAATGTCCTAATCTTTAATGTCTGACTCCTAAAAGGGGAAAAGCAAAAATAAAAGGGGGAGGTGCACTGTTCCTTTAGATCCCTGAAAGTCACTTTAGCTGGAAGGAGAGGGGCATGTAACAATGGGTAGGTGCAATGACGACAACTACTTAGTCTTGGTCTACAATTCTGTGACAAGCAACAATCTGTGATAAGAGAACAGGTTCCCATTATTTGGGGTACTGGGTCCTTTTGCCCACCTTAGTTCCCATAAGCAGTGGACAAGATGTTCTAGGAACATGTGCACAGATGCCTGCCATGTGGCTAGGTGGGCAATGGATAGCTGCTACTGTGCTAAATGCTTAAGTTGTCCAAAACTGATGACGACTTACTGTCCAAGTCTTCCCCTGGAAGATGCATGCCTTCAAAAGACTCGAGTTCCAAAAACAGTTATATCAGACAGACTCCGCTGGTACAATTACTGTCTAGGTGAGGAGAGAGATTCCTAGTGTTTTCTACTATACCATTTTTTCAGAACCCCAGGGAAAGGCTACTACACAGGAGGTAGTTGAAAAATTGTAAAGCAAGTATACTGAACTCACAAGAGTAGTTTAAACACTTTATTTCAGAACTTATTATCACCTTACTTTCCTGGCTTTAATGGAACCAAACACACTAATAGTATTTTCAACATCTAATTTTCTCTTTATCTTTTCCACTTTAAATAATTTTAAATTAAGATCACTGACACTTCTTTTGCAGGATGCTATTGTGGCTAGTATTTTAAAATTCTGAATACCATTTTGTTTATCAGTTTAGAAGACCCAAATATAATGATTTTATATTGCAGTTTATTGATAATATATGTATATATGATTAAATTTTTAACAATTTCAATTTTTCCAACCCACAAGCATGGAATATCTTTCCATTTATGTGTGTCTTATTTCATTTCTTTAATGTCTTTCCATTTTTGGTGTACAGACCTTTTACCTCCTTGGTTAAATTTATTCCTAGGTATCTTATTCTTTTTGAGGCAATTGTAAATGAGATTGCTTTCTTCATTTCTCTTTCTGACAGTTCGTTGTATGTATACAGAAATGCAACAGGTTTTTGCATACTGATTCTGATTTTTAAAATACTTCAATTTAAAAAAACATCATGAGAAATATAAAATTATGTGACCACAAATTCTGTTCAAATTTTTCCAGTCTTGGAAACCATTTTTTGAGTTGCAAATATCTGACCCTGTTGTTAACATTCCTTAAAAGTATGCATGGGAAACAAAATAAAAACAAAGATTCTTTGGAATAAATGAACCAGTCACAATAAATCAACTGACCCTTAGACTATTTTTTTAAAAGACCATTCTTTGAAAATCTTTGCCCATCATGTGAAACAAATACTTGAAAATCTGTATTGTCAGTGGATGGGCCTATGTTCCATTAAAATCATTTTAATTTTATCAGAAACAGGTGGCCATGATAAAAAAATTCTTAAAATTATTTTAATGTTCAAGCTTATTTTCATGTTCAAGCTTATATTCGCTAGCTTTGAAAATTTCTAATTTCAGTTTATCTTTTTCTCCTCAAGATTAGAAGAAAACTCATCTAACTAAATTTTATGTTAATTCTATTCTAACACATCAACTGGAGATTTCTTCATCATTCTAAACAGCTGGAATATGGTGTTTTTCAAGACAAATTCGTTATTATCCCATATAACTTTGACCATATATTGCCTGTGTTTTTCTTCTGAACAATGAACCACTTGGTTTCTTAGATGCAATATTTGTTCTTAAAAATTCTTAGTATAAATTTTAAATATATTTATTAATACATATTTATTAAACATATTAAATAAAAAATGGCCACCTCTAAAGAGTTTGATGAAAAAGGGTATGCCAGATGAACAAGTGCTTTTATGATAAACATTATAGCACAACTTTTTAGCTTTTAATTTGATTAAAAAATAAAAAGTTTACAACTTCTGAAACTCTTAATCACCTTGAAAAGTTACAAATTAAAAGAGAATAAAAAAAACCAAAAACCTTAGAAATTCTTTATGGAGAATTTCTTATAGAAGTAAAGACTAGAGCTAATTTGCCATTACATTAATGAAACAGCAGGAAACCTCTATTCTGCATTTTTATGTGTATGCTTGTATTAAGGGATATTAAGAAAAAGAGATAAAAACATAGTAACAGCATCCTATACCTGATATATACCGCCTATACCTGAAATACTTGACATATGGTGGTTATTCTTACTGTATTATAATTCTCTCATACGTAACTGTCCTACTAGATTCTGACCACCATGAGGATAGGGAAATGATTGTATTAATCTTTATTTCCCAATACTATGATTCCTGGAATATCCTATCCAGTGTTCCTTAATTGCTAAGGAAGGAAGCCAGAAAAGAGACTGGCATCTATATCTACCCTTTCTCTTATCTCCTACTTAGTTAGAATGAAAGTAACCAATCATCAGACTGGAGTGGAAGAGTCTCATGATATATCAAGTTAAAAAATAAAAGCAGTACAGAATTGCAGTGTACAGAATATACAGAGTAGTAGAAAAGGGGCAATTTTAGAAGTCACTGTATAATATGAATTCCAAATACCATCTAGCATATGAGAAGAATTTTTAAAGAGGAAATGAAAAACTATACATATTAAATAGTGATAATAAAATATTACCAGGACATGATAACACTGACTCTACTACAATGACTCTGATAAAAATCTTGAAGATTAACTCAAGCTATCCACCATATCACATGTGAACTTAAACAAGGAACCATCAACATCATACATATACTTAAATACCTGGACCAACATACCCAGTATCTCCTTCCAGTGAATACAGCTTCCTTTAACCCTACTTAATGGCCTACTACATTTTAAAAAAAGATCGTATTTACTTATTTTTAGAGAGAGGAGAAGGGAGGGAGAACGAGAGGGAGGGAAACATCAATGTGTGGTTGCCTCTCACATGCCCCCAACTGGGGACCTGGCCAGCAACCCTGGCATGTGTCCTGACTGGGAATCAAACCAGTGACCCTTTGGTTCACAAGCCAGTGCTCAATCCATTGAGCCACACCAGCTAGGGCTGGCCTACTACATTTTTAACATAAGCTGGTTTTCTTTTAACAAAAATAAATTTAACAAATTTGGTTTATATATGAAATGGTTGGTTTCACTTGACACAGATGAAATAGCAATAAAAGAAAAGTAAAAGTTTGATGATTATTTCTAGTCAAGTGTGAAGGCCTTAGGAAAAAACCAATAATGATATTATGAAGTAACAGATTCATAAATTTTCCTCATGTTCATGACTTTACATATTTGTAAAAAGAGAGGCAAACTATGTCAACCCCTGGGTACAGGAACTGATTGTGGCTAGGGGATGGAAGAAAAAAAAATCCTATTTTCAAGACCCAGAGACACTGAGCCATCTTAGGATAAGGCTGAACCAGAGCAATAAGAGAACATCACCCCATTACCACTATCCACCACCAGGCTAGCAAACATCAAATAACAGACAAGAACACTACTGCTGGAAGAAAGGCAACAAGAGTGTAGAGAGACAGACATCCCCTGAAGCTTCAGTCTCAAAGGAAAAGACTGAAGCTGAGTGTGGAGCAAGGACATTAAGAAAAATACCTCCAGCAAAATAACTCCCACCCCAAGCACAAATAAATACCTGAGGAGCTGAACCTTGTGGTATATTGAGGGTAACCACTGCAACATGAAAATCAAAATCCAGATCAACTCACCACTATATGGACCCAAGCCCCACACTAATGACCTAACATAAGAAAAGGTAAACCCATTTTGAGATATAAATACTTTTATCTGAGTCCTACATATATCACTTTCAAACAAATATTATGACACACAGAAAAGGGCTGAGGTTGTGGGGGTGGAATGTACTATCAGGAGAGTAAAAATGTTGGCAGAACCAGATTGAGATACAACCTACCTGCTGGAAGTACTGGTTGGAAATTTGAAATTACTAAAATTAATATGTCAAATGCTTTGGTAGGAAAAGGAGGACAACATTCAGTGCAAGTGCTAGAGAATGAAACAAAAAAAACAAACCACAACATAGATGAAAATGCCTTTGATGGGCCTATCAGAAGACCTGACACAACTGAAAATTAAATTAATAGACAATAGATATGAGTTAGCCAAACTAAAACACAAAGAAAAAAAGTGTGTGTGCTGGGGGTTAGAGGAGTGAAAACCACAGAACAGGCATCTAAGAACAAGGACTAACATCAAATGACATAACACATGTGAAACTGAAACCCCAGAAAAAGCTCAGAGCACCAATCAGGATAAATGCAAAAAATAAATACATACAAAAATAGATAAACATAAGTAAACAAGTGAACAAACCAAACTTAATCATATCATGTTCAAACTAATAAAGACTAAAGAGAAAATAAAGATAAAATTTTGAGGACAACCAAAAATTCAACATATTGTATACATACACAGAAACAAAGATAAAATTAAATTAAGACATCTTGTCAGAAAATATACAAGCCAAGAGACAATGATTTTTTTAAACTGCTGAAAGAAACAAAATTGTCAACCCTTCTATACTCACAAAAAACATCTTTCAAAAATGAAAGAAATATTTTTAATGATATAAGCATGGAAGAATTATCAGTAAATGTATACAAAATAGAGCAAAGGAAGTTCCTTATGCCAAAAGAATATGATACTACACAGAAAAGAAGTGCTACATAAAGAAATGAAGAACAATGGAAATGGCGGTTCAATTCCCAGTCAGGGCACATGCCTGGGTTGAGAGCCAGGTCCCCAGCGGGGGGTGGACAAGAGGTAACCACACATTGATGTTTTTCTCCCTCCCTCCCCTTCCCTCTCTCTAAAAGTGTATAAATAAAATCTTAAAAAAAAATAATTGACTAAAGCAAAAACAGTAACACTGTATTCTGTCTTTGCAAATTATGGAAAGAAAAAAAAGAACACAAAATCTACCAGTATCAAGAATGAAAGAGAGGTTTAATCACTGCAGAACCCACAGACATTTAAAGGAATAATGGAATATCACAAACAACTCTAAACACATCTCAGACCAATTCCTTAAAAACCACAAACTACTGAAACTACTCAAGAATAAACAGAGGACCAATATAGCCTGCATCTATCGAAGAAGTTTATTTATAGTTAAAAAGCTTTCAAACAAAAGAAATCTTTCTGTGGTATAATAAAAAGCCACTTGGAAGAAAGCTGCTACTTCTGCCTAGGTTTCACTTAACTGTGTAAGACAGAAATGCTATTCAAAAGATAAATGCTGAACCTGCCTGATTTTATTATACTTAGAAAAAAACAAATAATATTAAGCTATATTAAAAAATTAACATCAAGAAAGCAAGTATTTGAGAGAAATTAATTCAAACTTAGAAATTAGAAATTTCTCACCCATTAGACTGCCCAATAAATAACATTTATATACTGAGGTGACCAAAAAGTCCATTTTGTTTTTTCTGTAAAATAAAAGACACATTTTTCATTTTCACCAATAACTTTATTGTTTTCGATATTTTGAGTATTTGACTCTCTCCCACTTGGCACAATGCCGATTGTTTTCAATGTCTAGATTTGATTGCTATCAACTTCAACTTGTCTATGTGTCCAGTCAGAAATCTAGCATGGAACTTTGCAAACCACTTTCGACACATTCAATGACCAGTCACAGCACCTTCTCCACACGCTAAATAAATCTTTTTTTGCATTTCAGTTGCGTCTTTACCTTCCTTGAATGACACAGCATAATATGCCAAAAATGTTACATATTTTCTTCCACCTTCAATATTGTAATAGCTACACAAAAATTCACTAATTTTGATAAGCTTTTAAAAAAAATGCACACTGATATGACAGCTGTCACAATACAATCTAACAAAATTGTTTTGAATGAGGTTAAAGACAACTAAGCACTACTACAGCCATGTTATGGAAAAAAAACTTTTTGGCCAACTCAATAATAACCCTGAGTGTGATATTTACAGTGCCTGTTTTATTTTTAAGATTTTATTTACCTATTTTTAGAGAAAGGGGAGGGGAGGGAGAAAAAGAGGGAGAGAAACATTAATGTGAGAGAGAGAAACATGGATTGGTTGCACCTCCTACAAGGGACGGAACCGCCACCCCAGGCATGTGCCACCAACTGGAATGGAACTGGAAACATTTTGTTTTGACTGACGACACCTAACCAACCGACGCCTAACCAACGGAGCCACACCAGTTTAGGGTCACAATGCCTGTTTAAGATAGCTAAAGTGTAGTAACTATATATCCAAAATATTTCCACTTAAAAAATTAGTTGAATCTTTGACAGTCTAAATGTCCCAGTAAATTATATCATCTGGAAAGGTTACTTTTCCAATGTACCAAATGTTTGAGGTTTTACTGATTTCAGAATTTTTAAGTCAATTAAATTTATTTTCATTACTCACTAGACGAACTAAATCCAGGCCAGTGAAATACACAATGTATTTCAAAATAAAACCACCCTACAATTTTACTTAGGATTAGGTATTTTTATAGCCAATAAAAATAAAACCCAAAATCTCAATTTATTTCTTGATAACATGCAAATAATTACTGATGTACACATTGAATTAAAAGGTTTTCAAAAAACCACACCAACAATGTTTTCTACTGTATAAACCTTTAAGGTATAAAATAAGACAAAATTTACCTCAGACACCGGTTTTTGTTCCTTAGTGGGAGGAGCTTCACTTTTTAATCTTGAAAACAAAATAGGTATTGAATATTTTATAATTACAATGGAAAAATATTATACAGCTCTTGCATGCTTAAAATAATTACAATATAAATTTAAACTAATGTATATTTTATACTATAATAGTAAATGACCTCTGTAAATATTTGAAGAAAAAAACCAAAATGCATTTAATAAAAATAATAAACAGCAGATTCAATAAACGTGCTTAACAAATAAATAGATATATATTTCCTTTTCTAAATATGTGAGCACTTAAGAAATGTTTCAATGCTAAGTACAATTTAAACAGCGACAGACAAAGGCTTGACTTGGGGTGATATAAACACACAATACAATGTACAGATGTGCTGTAGAATTGTGCCCTTCAAACCTGGATAATTTTGTTAACCAGTGGCACCTCAATAAATTCAATTAAAAATATATAAAATAAAGTAAACAACATAACACACTGGTAGAAGTTTCAAAAAAATTTACTCTTTAAAAAATAAAAGTAGGCTATATGGTTAATATATGTAAGATGCAGCAGTACTGACTATAACAGGACTTAAAAATTGACAGAATATATTTTGTCTGTGGTGAAATTCAATATAATAATACCATGTCAGTATCTATTACAATTAACCTAGAGATGACAAAATCAGAAATTTAGAATTTTGGAGGATATATTCTTTTAAAAATCTTCATAAACAGTTCAAATATTAACTATACAATTTTTAAACTTCTTGAATTCTACAACTATACTAATTATAACTTATTACATTAACAAAGGCATGTCATTTATAAAATCTTTTTAAAAAATCAATTCAATATAACAGCTAGCTTTTCCAAAATATTTGTTTCAGATGTTGATGACTAAATATTATTTGCTAATATTATATCTATATCTATGTATCTATATATCTATATTTTTTGTCCTCACTTGAGGACATTTTCTCATTCTTTTTAGAGAGAGAGGGAGACAGCAAAACATTAAGTGATTCTCTCGCATATGAGCCTGGCCCAGGGACTGAACCCACAAGCTAGGTACATGCCCTGAACAGAACTGATTAGACAGCCTTTCACTTACAGGACGATGCTCCAACCATCTGTCCCACTCTGGCTAGGGAACTAATATTATGTATTAACCTTAATTTTAATCTGCATAATTAGGATGCTTACCTGATCTGAAATGCCATTAATACAGAGTTGAGTGTTGCATAACATTGTGAAGGTTTAATAGCTATACTTAAGTATTAATACATTTAACATTAGTAACAACTATACTAACCTAAATTTCATAAACACAAATGAAAACATCTAGTAGGATACAATGTCAACCACGCTAAAAGCTATTCTCATAGTATTTGAAATATGGAATTGGCAAATACCCCTCTTCTTTATCTATTCTCTGAGGATAAATTTAAAAAATTGTGACTATAACATACTAATGCCTTATTAAATATTAATTTAACTGTATAAAATTACTTATTTACTTGTTATTACTTAAAATTGCAAAAAATTTAAAAGAGAGCATGTCATGGTTTGCATAAGCACTATACTGGTAGTATATTAGAATAATCAGAACTAATTTACTAAACAACTAAAACTTGCACAAAAATTTAAAAATGCACAAAGTCGATCACTGTTGGTTAAAGATTTGTAATTCTCTCTAGTATTTAATTGTGAATAATATTCATAAAGATGAAATAATGTCAAGTATACAGTACAATGTCACTGTTTTAATAACTTTACATGGGAAAATAATAGTTTTAAGAATAATATGTGTAAAGTAGTAAGAAAACATGAAAATTAGTCTGATGAAACAAAAAGTAGATACTGGATTAATGAAGTTTTAAAATAAGCTTGTAAATTGTATTTGGCTTTAATTTCTAAGCATTTAATCACCTTATACTCAGTCTGAAAAAATGAAACAAATTGGTCACAAAACAGATAAAAAAATATTTTATAAAAGCATTTTCCTTTTCAGCCCACTGTTGAAAATGTTACCAAAGACCTTGTATTCTTATAAAATATTATCATGCTAACCATTTTCAGATATAGCTATTCTAATAAATTGATTTTATGCAGCAATTAAAATGAAAGCTATTAAGCTTGTGTTACTATCATTGCATTTCAATTGGGGAAGCTGAGTCTTCATAACATCTCTGCAATGGAAGTTGGTAATAAAGGTTTTTATTTCTCCTTATTTTACTGGCTAAGAAACTGATAAATGATAATAAAATAAATACTTGAAATAACTAACATTAAGAGGTCTATCAAAATAGGGATGTCAATTTTGTTTGGACTTTAATCATACTGGTATTGTCTTTAAGGAAGAGAATTGTAATAACCAGTGAAAACATTTAAAAAATGTAAAAAAATTAGTATATAAAATTGAATTATCACATTTATCACTAAAATGTACACTATGTTTTTATAACCTCAAAAGCATACTTTAAGATTAACAAATTACAATATACTATGAATACATTAACTTTTGAAAAAGAAAAAATATTTTTACCTGTAATTCTTATTCATTAAAGATACCTGCTGAAATAGTGATCATCTGAGATACTCAATTGCTTGACAGAAGACAGTGAAATTTGCTAAGCTCAAAGTTCTGAGCTAATGACCTGCCATTACATAATTTTACTTTTTACCTTTGAATGTTGCAATCGTTTTTATAGATAAACATAGTACAGCATTTAAAACAAACACTATTTAAGATTTCGGTGTAAAGAGAGCAGAAGGACTGACTGGTAATCAATTTCAAAAACAAATCATTAGAGATCAAGATTGCAAATAAGTAATTTTTCTTCTGTATAAAAACCTTCTTAGATAGATTTTTCTGCTATATTTCTTAAGAACAATCCTTTCCCTCTGAAATTTAAAATGAAATAAGTGTCCCTACTTGCATTTTTCTCCAGGTCAGATGACCAATTCAAGGATACATGTAAAATGAATATTTTGGGTCAATTACTTCAGTGTGTTCTTTTGAAGCTTCATTCACACTATAAACATACCATAGGATGGGGAGAGAAGCTATACGGAGAAAAATGTTCAGATTCATTTAAGCCAGGCCACAATCTTTCTTTCCAGTAACATTGAAAAGCCAAAAATTTCAATGCTGATTTTCAAAATTTAATTTTCAACCTAAGAATACTTGTACACATAATATAAAAAAGCTGGAAAGAGGCTGTACAACAAGCCAGTAGTAGTAAAGTCACCAGTTCTCAAAACCCTCCACTTAGACATTCAGAATAAAATTTAAGATACTAATTATCATACTAATAAATAACAGTAAAACATCTAGTGTACCATTACTGATCATATACTGGGTTGCACATATTTTAGGTAGTATGCTAAGAGTTCCAGACCAAAGTTAAGACACAGTCCCTCCTTTCAAGAAGTTCACTGTCAAAGAAACATACTGAAGGAAATGTTTACAGAACTGTGAAAAGTACTAGAAAAAAGACATCTACATGATTTAGTGGCTGTACAAAGAAAGGACCAAACCACTGTGAAAGTGAGATGCAAGGAGGCAGTGAAGACACTACAGTGAACTTGGCTTGCACCAAGAGTTACCAGAGGGGAAGGGGATTCAAGACAGAGCAAAAAGGCAAAGGAATACAAAATAGGATGGTAATGATATGAAACCCTGAGTGATCTCATACGATTGGTATGTAGGGAACAAGGAATAATAACTTGAAGACACAATTGAAGAGACAGCAAGAGCCACTTCAGGAAAAGTCTTGACTGTTTATGCTAAGAACTTTATTCTAAGAACTATTAACATAGGAAAGTATGATCAGATTTGTGCAACAGGAAAAGAATGGTATTAGAAAAGGCTCTAGTCAGACTATGGATTAAAGGACAGTTAATGCCTGTCTGAGGTAAAGCAGCAGCAAGGTCATGGAGAAGAGAAAGTTTAGGCAGATGATAAACAACATACAACTAACAGAATATAAGTACCAACTGGATAAATACAAATGAGAAAGGAAAATATGAGCCCCCAAGTGCCTGCCTTGAGTCAGGATAATGCTATTAACCAAGACAGAAAATTCAAGTGGATACAAAACTTTTTTCAAATAGATAAATAATTTAAAATATTTACCATTCAGAGCTGCTCAGTTTTGTATATCTCATCCTCGGGTACAATTCCAACCATCACTTCTATACAAATAACCCCAAAATCATCATCCAGAGCATGACCCCTCCAAGGACAAATAAATATTTTCTTAGATTCAAAGGCCCTAAAAATCTCATATTAAAGAATCTACTTAATCTTAAATTGCAGTTCCTAAACTTATTTAACTACGGAAATGTTCCCCCCCACCAACAAATTATAAACTGACATTTGTTCTATAAAACAGCTTGAAAATAGTCACTAAGTTACTCCCTTTTATAAAAATGTAACAAATTCTAAGAGTATCTATAGACAGTTAAATGTGCTGAGGAACAATGTGAACAATTTAATTTTCTCAAGGTCAGAAAGCATCCTTGTTTCTGTTACTAGAGACAGAATATGTGGTATTCTGAATTTATCTTCTCAAAAGAACATGTAGGTATAACCATAATGAAAAACAGAATCTCAGAACTCTAGAACAAGTCAGCATTCACATTTACAAATAGGAAACTAAGGCTCCAAGGACACTACCACTCCCTTGGTTTTCCTCCCGTAACATTAGCCACTCTTTTTCAGTTTCCTTTGCTAATTCTTCATCTCCCTCACCTTTTATTGTCAGGTCCGCCAGAGCTCACTAAGTCTGTAGACCTTGCACTCTCTCTACTATACACCTTAGTGATCTCATATAATCCTACGAGTTTTTTTTTTTTTAACTGAATCTTTTTTAATTTTGGGACAATTGTATATGCATATGAAGCTGTAAGAACTAGAGATTTCGTGTACCTTTATCCAGTTCCCCCAATAACATCTTACCAAATTACAGTATAGTATCATAACCAGGATATTGACAGTGATTCAGAACACAGACCTTATTCGAATTTCAGCTTTATCCACATTCATTACAATGCCAATTTAAAATTTTATTTACAGCCTAGAATACTCCCCTAAACTCACAGAGGTTAATGACAATAACATCTCCACTTGAATTAATAGGTATCTCAAACTAAAACTTGTTGCAAAATCAAAGTCCTCATCTTCCCTCCCTAATCTACTCCTCCCAAGTCTTTCCTATCTTGGTTAATATCAATGCCATCCTTCCAGTTGCTCAGACCAATAACTGTGGAATCATTCTTAATATTTTCTCTCACACTTCACATCCAAATCATCAATGAATTCAAAATATACCCAAAGTCAAACCTCATATAGTCTACAGTGCTAGCACCTTAGCTTGAGAACCCATCATCTCTCCTACCTGGATTACTGTAACAGTGTCCCTAACTACCGAATTTTTCGGACTGTAAGATGTACTGGACCATAAGATGCCCCTAGGTTTTAGAGGAGGAAAATCGGAAAAAAATTTTTGAAGCAAAAAATGTGGTAAAATATTTAGTAACATAAATAACATAGGCTGCCACCCCCCCATCCCCCGCAACAGAGAGACAGGTAAACCACTTTCGGACTATAAGAGGTACCACCATTTTCCTCCCAAATTGGGCAGGGGAATGAGTCTTATAGTACGAAAAATGCAGTGATCTCCTTGATTCTGTCCTTGTTCTTCTACAGTTAATCGTTAAGACAGCAGCTAGAGTAGTAATATAAACACTTTTCTGTATTTAAGGTTTTATTGTTGATTGTGGGTTTTACTGAGGTACAAAACACTCCTCTATTCAAAATGCTCTAATGGTTTATCTCAAATGCCTTAAAATGATCTATAAGATCCTACATGGCCCACATTACTTTGCAGGCCCCATCTCCTACTAGTCTCCCTCTTGTTCAATCAATGGCACCCAAACAAAGTCTCTTTGCAGTTCTTCCTCCAGGTCATTACCCAAATTTCATCTCAGTGAGGCCTTCCCTGACCACGAAATTTTAAATGGCAGCATAAAAACTCTCAATCTGTATTTTTATCCCCCCTCCTTAACTTCATTTTTCTCCATAGTACTGCCCATCACTGAATACATTATACTTTTAATTACTTTTTATTATCTACCTTTCCACTAAAACATAAGTCCCACGAGGACAGAGAATTTTAGTCCATTTCTCTAGCACCTACAACAGAGCCAGGCACAAAGTAGATGCTCAAGAAACACTCACGAATAAATAAACGAGGCCTGAAGAGGTCAGGTGTTTTACCAAAATGTGACAAAATAGGGCAAGCATCCATGTCTCTGTGGTTTCGGAGTCACTGTTTCTCAGAATGGTGATGGACTCAAACTGACCCAATCTCACTTTTTATTCAGGGGTAACCAAAAGCACATATGCACGAAATAGCAATTTCTGATCAGGTAAATAAACTATTTAGAATAACTTGATCAGATGAGACTCAAGCTAAAACTTATTAGCACCAAATTAAAATTCCACCAACTGTCTACAATAAGCAAGTTTTATACTAAATCTTAAGTGTTTAATTTAAACCAATTTTTAAAAAAGTTATAGGTGACAGAACTTTAAGTCTGAACAAGACAATGAGCTTGATCATACTATAAAATAATGTTCTATGGAAAAATACAAAGCAGTACTCCTATACTGTTATATAAAGAATGTTATTTATCCTATTTCTGAACTATAACCAAGGTAAAACAAGTACCTGTAAGTAAAAAAGGAACTTATTTTAACAACGGAAAGATGCTTCTGGGCAAAATTTTAAAATATTTTTAAAAATTGCACGGAAAGAAGGTGAATGACAAATTTTTCCCAGAGACAGATAAGGAAATAAAGAATAGTATATCACCATCCACCTATAAGCCACTTTCGGAGCTTTTGAAAATCACTAATTTACAGTAGAAATTAATCTGGAAGTTTAAAACATATGGGTTGAGCTCCTTTTTATAATTTTTTGTTTTGAAATAATTTCAGATTTATAGAAAAGTTGCAAGAATAGTACTAAGAACTCCTGTATTCCCTTCACCCATGTTTCCTAACTGTTAACATTTTCCCACATTTACTTAATCATTCTTTCTCTCTTCATATCTGTATGTGTCTATTTACTATTAGTTTTTGAGCCATTTCAGTGTAAGTTACAGACAAAATAGCCCTTTAGTCCTCAAATACCTGTGAATGTTTCTTAAAAGAACATAATATGAAGGACCCATGGACATGAACAACAGTGTGGGAACTGACTATGGAAGTAGAAGGCAGGCTGGATGGAGGGAGGGATGAAAGGGGGAAATGTTGGACAACTAAAGTAGCATAAACAATAAAATATTAAAACAAATATTTCAGCAAAAAAGAAAAAAGACTTCTGTGCTTGCTTAAAGCAAATGTTAAACAATCTAGGTTTTAAACATTTCAAAACTGGAAGTAAATTCTTCTAGGCAATTTGCTTTTCTAGAGCTCTTTTATGAAGTTACATTCAAACAGTTATAGAAATCAAAATGAAAACTTAAATAATATATTAAGAGTTTGGATCTTTTAGAATTAGTTATTCTATTTCTAAGATTCTTTCCTATAAAAACAATCAGGTAAACCAGCAAAGACACACATAAAAGAATGTTTATCTCAGCATAACTTATAATTTTGAAAAATAGAAAATAAGCTAAATGGTCTACAACTGGGATATGTAATAACATACGATTTTAAAAAAGATATTACCAAATTGTTGACTATTAAGAATGAATGTTCAGCCCTGGCTGGTGTAGCTCAGTGGACTGAGTGCAGGCCTGTGAACCAAAGCATTGCTGGTTTGATTCCCAGTCAGGGCACATGCCTGGGTTGCAGGCCATATCCCCAGTATGGGGTGTGCTAGAGGCAACCACACATTGATGTTTCACTCCCTTTCTTTCTCCCTCCCTCCCCCATCTCTCTAAAATAAATAAATAAAATCTTAAAAAAAAAGAAGAATAAATGTTCAAGTTATAATGTTAAGTTAAAGAGAGAGAGAAAATTGTATATGAAAACTATTCATAGAAAATACTGAAAATACTGAAAGGAAATATACCAAGAGTGGTTATCTGGTTAAAGAAAACAAAACAAAAAACTAATGGATTAAAATTTCTTGATAATTAATTGCAAGGAACACCTTTCATAAAGTCATCTAAACTGACTTTGAATCTGTTTCAAAGAAAAATATAGTTCTAATTTTAGAGTAAAAAGCACTACTGAGCAATTACTTTCAAAGTCTGTCTATCGTTATAGCAACTAAGATCACAAAAGGTGTTTTGCCTGTCTTGAAAATTCAAGAAACTGGGATAGTATAAATAGTGACCTTCCAATTGTGCTGAAGGGAAAAATGGAAGATGCTCTAAGTAGATACAGTTGTTAATCAGCAGGTCAAATAATAAGGCTTCCCAAAACAAAGCAATAACCTATTTATATAATAAAATCTATAGAATTCATATGAAATTATTTATTAATAAATAATTCCTAAGATATTTAAACAATACAATTTTAAAAGAAAAAATAACTTCAAAACTGTTTAGTGGATTTAATTGCAATATAATTAAAATTTTTAAATGTCAATTTTAAAAAATATTCATGTATATGTGAAAAAATATATATCTGAATGAAACAAACACATTACTGGCTCCCGTATGTTTTTTAATGTTACCCTTTACCCAAAGGAACTACATTAATGACTAAGTAGATATTATGTGTTAACCAGACAAATATGTAACTTTAAAACTTGTTTTATGATCTGGAAGAGGTTTTGTTAATCCTTTACATCTTAGAACTCATGATTATTAGGATAATGTTAAAAATAATAATCCCAAAGTAGTCAGAGGATACAATAATGTCTAATGGTCTAAACAACAGCTAAATTAAAACGTTCTAAGTAGGTTGCTATAGAGAATCTGTAGAGAACTACAGGAAATCTCTTGGAAGTCTTAACAAAACAAAGCAAACACTAAACAGTGTTAAAGGATAGAAAAGAATATAAAAACAGACATCATAAAATCAGTAAATTTGGAGAACATAAAACAATCAAAATTAATTTATTAAAAATAAGAAATCTGAGAACCAGTATTGTTGAAAAACTGCAGAGTTAGAATTGTGTAATATATTTTAAATGACAGTAAAAATAACTGCAATTTTGGAACATAATTGTAGAGACCTGTTGTTCCAAGGACATGAAAATAACCATGGTTTTATAACAACCAGAGCTTTTATATTCCTTGGACTACATTCATGCTAGGGGAAGATTAAAGGGCAGCAGCCAAAATGACTAAATTTCATCTTGAATGTTGAAGCATTGATTTGAAGGGCTTTTCTTGGCCAGAAGTGACCCACAAGCTTAAGATCAAGAGCCAAAGTCCCCAGTGGAAATTTGTACTCAATTTGGTGGGCTTTGAGGCAGACCATCTCTGGCTAAATTAGCATCAACCTTATGGGAGGCCAACCATGACACATGGCAGTCTCCCCAAGATCTGATTTCTTGAGACCACAACCTAGAGCAGGTCCCACTGTAAAATTATTCACATTCCTTGGAAAGAGAGAACAGGCATCAGTTGTGTCCATCGTAGGGGGACACTGTCCAGGTGTACACTGGACATATTTTGAAATCTCTGGGCTGCTTCTGCATCTGAAAAATAAGAAAAATAGCACAATGACAGACAGCAAATGAAGAAAAAGACAATCATTGGGCCTAAACACTTATAAGAAATTAAGAAAGCAGACAAAACAGAAAAAAGACAAACAGCCATACCATTTGGAATGTATTATTCTAAAGGCAAGTACAGCAGTGAAAAACAAATTATTTTAAGCAAAGTAAGAAATGACTATAGCAACAAAAGTTATTTTAGAAAAAGCCAACTGGAGAAAACAACGTATGTTAAGATATGTCAACCTGACACAAAGATAAGGTGGAATAAGAATCTAGTCCCATTTGAAGCTGAAAAAAGCTGAATAATGAGAGCTAGTGTCATGAACTTGGCTGCTTAACTGCCTTTGTGTAAGAAAACATCTCAGAACTTTGAACTTAGGAAATTCCAACTTGTCTTGCACCAGGTCACGAGCTCCATAGAGCAGGAACCTATTTCAACAAGCAGCTTTAAAAAAAAAACAAAACAAAATACTTTAATATTTTTTCATTTCTATTAATGATACATTTCAAAATGCAATAGTCCTAAAGTCCATCAAAGTAAAATGCACTGAATAAAAATTAAACTTACTCAGAAAGATGTGCTGAAGTTGGGATACAAACAGAAACTGAAATTAGAAAAAAAGTTTTATATTTAAAACAGTATATGATGAGAATAATGATTTCATAAAGAACCCATATTGTGACTGACCAAAATACTGAAATAAATATCAAAAACCAAAGTAACACAATTATATATACACGTACCTTTCTCTACTACAACTTGGCAAGTATGAGTTTCATGCTGACTCAAGTGCGTAGCCATATTATCTAAGCCAGAAACATCAGCTAGGAAATCACAATTAAGGCACACTAGAGTAATGCCCCTATTAAAAAAAAAAAAAAAAAAAGCAAACAGTATAAAAGAAAAAGGTTTTTTTATTTTTTATGAAAATCCATATAAGTTCAATAATTATTTTTCTATAATTTGCTTTTTTTGTGTCAAACTGTCAATCCTATTTTTGTTATATAAACTTGGTATAATAAAATTGATTCTCTAGAAAACGACATAGCCATATTCAAATTATGCTAACATTTATTTACAGAAACTATTCTTTATTTTATCAACTTTTACTTATCAGACCATTTGCTAAAAGCTGGGAGTCAAGGGACCTACAGCCCAGTGTTGTTTCCACTAACAACTTGTGTCACTTTAGTCAGTCACAATCCACCTACGCATCTGCCCATCTGTAATGTAAAGCGGTAGTGTTCACTCACTCAATATATATTTACTGACTATCCTTACACACTATTGTACTATACTGTGAATATAAATGAAAAATACAAAAGTCTACGCTCTAACAAAGCTTACATCTAGTGTTTTATTTAGGTGAGAAAAAAATTACAACAAAATATTAAGGCTTAAAATATACAGATCATGATGTAGCTGTCATTATGTACTATATGTTAAAAGTTTTGTATCTATTATTTTGTTTGATTCTCATAACTACCCAAGGTGGTATTATTCTCATTTATCAGTGAATTATTTAAAGTAGTTAATTCACTACTAAAGTCCAATACTTGAGTTCCTCAGCATCCCTGCATGGTACACTGGCCCACCTGCTGGGGCCTGAACTACTTGTTTCCTAACCAAACACTGAGTGCTATAGTTCTTAAACGAAATATGTAATGATTATAAATTTTCAAAAAGTCTAGGAAACAATTCTTTTTTTACATTTAGGAATAGTTTTTATACTCATTAGATCAAACTATGCAGCATTTGCTATTTGAAATATTTAAACGTAAATGGCATATTATAGTATGTGACACTGGCCTTAAGATTCTCATTAAAAATGTGTTTAAAACTTTGATTTTTAGTTGAAAGGTATTTTAAAATATTAAGCCTGCAACAGTATGTAAATGTCTCAGAAAACTTAGAAAGCCACTATCTGTTTAATTTATATTTGTAAGTCAAAATTAAACTTTATCAAACATTAAAGACCCTCATCAAAAGTGATTAAAATATATTTGATTTCTAAATGAAATACTTTTAAGTTAAACTTAAAAACGTAAGGAAAGTTAAGACATAAATACTTAACTTTAACAATTAACTACATAGTCTTGTCCATTAACAAACTGCCCCCGCAGACACTCAAAGTGGTCTCAATGGTAAGTAGGAGCTAAATGCCTGTTCTAATTGGACAGGGGTAGAATGCCCAAATCAAGCCTTTTCTAAACAGGGATTTGTAATCGGGATTTATAATAAAATGTCTTGATCTGGAAAAATGTAGAAGGCTGGAATACCATATTCTGGTCATCAACAGAGGATGCTGGTGGGCACAGAGAAAGGAAAATGAAACCCAAGTCTAGAGAAAATAATAAAGACAAGATCATCCTGCTTTAGCAGGTTAGACTAGAGAGAAGCCATGTCAGTAACTAATGGTTTTCTGTTTCCCTTGTTTATTCTGGCTATACCTCCTGGTTTTACAGGTCCATAAGATTCTTTAAAATCCTGCTAATATATTGTTTTTCCTTAGGTTAAAAAAAATCATGTAATGCTATCACTGTTACTGTCAATTTAACGAAGGATAAATATTCTTTTGAAATTCATGCATCTGTAACTCACCCTACTGTTGAAGGTGAGAAGGATATCTTCAATTCAACCTTCCTTCTGTATCACCTGATTTTATATAAAACATCAAAGGTTCTCCAGTGCCCTCCAAATTAAGCCTAAACTCCTTAACCTTATTATTTTCATCTCTAAACTCAAAACTATTGCCCCAGACTTCAAACTTACTATATAAACTCCACGCTCCACTTATTTACTGCTAGCTATTCCATCTGTATGCCTTTCACTTTTTCATTTCTGTACCTTTATTCATGCTATTTCTTCCAACTTGAAAGTTGCTGACAGAAGTTGCTGTGCCTCTTCTATCAATCGGTATAAACAATATTCATGCTTTAAAGCCAAGTACAATGCCTATCTGGATTATTCCAAGTAATGTGTCCCTTTGAAATAAATAACCCCTGTTGCACTTATTAAAATACTCCTTGCATTATTAGTTATTTAAGTTCACCTATATCTCCCACACAATAAAGTGTACATTACCTGAAGACTGGTTCTAAGACTTCGCCACTTTCATCTCTACAGGAGTTGTACACTATGTACATGACAGATGCATAATACTGAGCTAAACAATGAATATTCCTTTTCAATAAAGAAGTAATTACAAGAACCACTGTTCTATACAATTGTAAGTATGCTATATTCCATTCACAGAATTGACCAATTTTTAACTTAATATGTATTCAAGTTGAGAAAAACCTCAGATCTTTAATGTAACTCACTTTAATAAAACAGAACACAGTTAAGCTTGACAACAGCGAGATAAAAATCACCCCTCCAAAAAAAGTCAAACTAAAATCTATCTTTTGAATGCAAAACTCTTTAAATTTTTAAATAAAGGCAACATCTAATAGTTTACTTCATTTCACTGAATTCAGTAAATATTTTAAAGCTAGCCCTAAAATACTTTCTAAATTCAATCAAATTTTATTTCCCTGTGACCTACTGGTCTAACATCATAGATGGTACCTATTGTCCACATAAATGACTTTCAATACATACTTTAATTTATTCAACAAATATTTACTGAGTGCACTAATATGTTTGATGTAGACAAAAATCCACACCACACACATTTTAGTAAGAGAACACAGAAAATAAACAAAAAAAGTAAAGTATACAGTATATTAGATGAAGAAAGATGATCTAGAGAAAAATTAAGCAAATGAAAAGGAGAAAAGGAGTGCTGGAGTGAAGTACAGGGGAAAGGACACAATTTTAAATTTTTGTTCTCATTTTACAACCTACATCCATGATGACTTCATATTGACATCACTTTGCCCCACTGAAACAAATTTAGCAAGAGAATATAGGCTAGTCATACCAGTAATCTAAGGATACAATGAATGAAACTATCAATATGTAATATCCAGTAGCAATTACTTAGATTTCCAAATGGGACATCCCAACATCAGGTTAAAAAAAAGTTATAACAAACTACAATGAGTTACCACTTCATACCTACTAGGGTAGCCATAATCAAAAAGAGATAACAACAAATGTAGGCAAAGATGTAGAGAAACTGGAACTGCCAGTAAAAATGTAAAATAGTTGAGGTACTTTGTAAAACAGACTGGAAGATTCTCAAACACGCAGCACAGTTAACATAGAAGACATGCTTGGACAAAAACTTGTACAGAAATGTTCACGGCTGCATTATTTATAATGGCCTCAAAATTAAAAAACCTAATGGATAAAAAGCCTATGGTATAGCCATATGATGGATTATTATTTAGCAACAAAAAATGAAGTAATGATATATACTACAACACAGATAAAATGGAAAACATACTAAACAGATGAAGCCAATCACAAAGAATCACGTATTACATAATTCTATTTATATGAAATGTCCAGAATAGGCAAATCTATACAAACAGAAGATCAGTGGTTACTTAGGGATGGAGGAGTTGGAAGGAAATGGGGATGACCAAATGGGTACAAGTTTTTTTTGGACTGATGAAAATGTACTGATTTTAACTGTGGTGGTGCCTGCATAACTCAGGGATACACTAAAAACTATCAACTGTACAATTTAAGTGTGTGGTGAACTGCATGGTATATGGACTACATCTCATTAAGAATAATATATTTAAAAATTTAAGTCATACCATTTTTCAACGAAAGACTTAAAAAAATCAATTAATTACCTGAGATTTTCTGAATGCTTCTTAAAAATACAAAACCTTTTACTTGGACGGTTACTGTGAAAGCTGGAGAGACAAAACAGATTCTATTAATTGTATTCTACAATAGTCATACTAATTTATAGCTGTATTTCAAGTCCATACTGAAGTTTCTAGTTTTGATTAAAAGATCATGATACAAATTAAATGTGTCATCCCTGTGTAACTGAATATTTTACTTTACATTCTATTTTACCTATTTATTTTCTAATGATACAATTTGCCTAAAAGGAAATAAAGTTTTATTAGAAAAGAAAGCACAAATTAATTTAGTATTTGTTAAGAGTTGAAAAAAATTTTAATTTTTTTGCTCATATTTTTGTCATAATATGAACTACTGTCAAGAATAATCATTATGCCCTGGCAGGATGGTTCAGTTGGTTGGAGCATCATCCCGTATACCAAAAAGGTTGCGGGTTTGATTCTAGGTCAGGGCACATACCTAGGTTGCAGGTTGCATCCCTGGTTAGAGTGCATACAGCAGGCAACTGACTGCTGTTTTTCTCTCTCCTTTCCTCTCTCTCTAAAATCAGTAAAAACATATCCTCAGGTGAGGATAAAAAAAGAGCAATCAATGTTTTTAAAATCATTTTCCAATCTTAATGTGCTCATGTGGGGGAGAAGGGATAGAATCTAAATGATTTTAGAAGTAAATAGTACTCAGCTAAATGCCACTGTTTACCATCTATAAAAATCAAACATTTAGAGAGTTCTTTGCAATTACTAGTAGAGGTAATTAAAAAAAATAAAGCAGAACCACTAATTGAGTTTTGTAACCAGCTATAGCTTTTATATAGCCTTTTAAATCTGGTAAGGAATTATTTCCCCACACTACAAAGACAGCATCAGTCTAACACAATATAAAAGTGGAGACATGGATTTAAAATCAGCATCACCTGGGAACTCATTTAGTAAAGCAAAATCTTGTGTCCTCCCTCAATCCTACTGAATCAATCTCTGGCAGTGGGGCCCAGAAATGTCTTTTAACAAGCTTTTTCAGTAATTCTTATGCAAGCAAAAATTTGAGAAGCAGTAGCCCTAGACTGCATAGATAACACCCTCAGCCCCAGAGTAGCCAACTAACCAGGTCACTTTCAGATATAAGGTAACTATCACCAACACAGCATGTATATATGAGAAAAGAAACAACTGGCTGAGAGTAATCCCCAGAAAATATCCTCAGAAAATTTCTAATAGTCGTTTCTTCAATCAGGGGATAACTTCTATTCAAGAGCTTATAAATTCAAGACACTGCCACAAAAATAATTAAATAGTATTTTTAGAGGAAAACATCACAGGATTGGTAAACACTGAAATTATATGTAAAACTTTAAGCACACAACTGTGTTTCCTCAGAAGAATGAGTCCCAAATTTTATCTGACTGCCAAAGAATGTGAACCAAACTAAGTTATTTAAAAAAAAACCCTATTTCTTTTCTTAAACTCAGACTGTTTTGGATCATGTATCTATTTAGTAAGAGAATAGAAGGGAAAAATTTATACTTCAGGGCCTTTATGATGTCTTTCATTTCTGTCTACAACTTGTACCTTATTAAAACACTGGTACTTTTAAAATTTCAATCATCTGAATCCAGTTTTAATTGAGTTCCCTACCTATTAAAAAAGACTTAGCCCTGGCCAGGTGGCTGAGTTAGTTGGAATGTTGTCCCATACACCAGAAAGTTGTGGGTTCGATACTCTGACAGGGCATGTGCCTAGGTTGTGGTTCCAGATCTGGTGGAGGCACATACAGGATGCAACAGACTCATGTTTCTTTCTCCCCACTCCCTATCTAAAATCAATAAACATATCCTCAGGTGAGGATAAAAAAACAAACCAACTTATACTGCTTCTTTATTTGTATTTATACACAAATTGCACACTTACGGTTTTCTGTATTTTAGGAATGAATCTCTTGTTAACAAACAAAAACTACCCTTCTTCCAAATAGCTCTACATGAAGTTAACAATATAGGAATAAATTTAAAGAAAAGAGGGAAAAGGTTAGGATTTTTATTACAATATAGTGAAAACATAACGTTAAAATCTAGGTTTTAAAAATTCTCCACCTGGTTATATGACTAAGTAATTGTCCAAACTCATTAAGCTCTTCCCTAAAAACAAGTAAATTTTATTGTGTATAAATTATACCTCAATAAGACTACAGGGAAAAAACTCCCTTTGTATTTTCTTAATGATGCTTTTATTCAGTGTAACAATTTTACTTCCAAAGAAATACAAAAGGAAAAACTTCCTAAATGTCCAGCAACGTAGATGGTATACCTACTATATTTAAAGACACTAGACTAGAGGCTAATGATACTGGGTTGCCAAAAAGTTCATTTGTTTTTTTCTGTAAGATGGCTCTATTAGCACTTTGTTTTTAACTTCATTTGAAACAATTCTGTAAGATTTTATCGTGATACCTGATGAACAAAAATCTTATCAAAATTGGTGAATTTTGTGTGGCCATTTTAATATTGAAGATGAAAGAAAATACATACTTTTTGCATATTATGCTTTATTATTTCAAGAAAGGTAAACATGCAATTGAAATGCAAAAAAAAATTGTGCAGTGTATAGAGAAGGTGCTGTGACTGATCAAACATGTCAAAAGTGGTTTGCGAAGTTTCATGCTGGAGATTTCTCACTGGACGATGCTCCACAGTCAGGTAGACCAGCTGAAGTTGATAGCAATCAAATCCAGACATTAACTGAGAACAATCAACATTATACCACATGGGAGATAGCGAACATACTTAAAATATCCAAATCAGTACATTTACTGGTGAAAATGAAAAATATGTCTTTTAGTTTATGGAAAAAACTTTTTAGCCAACCCAATACAATAGGAAAGAAGGCAAACTGTCTGTCTGCTTTAGAGTTCAGACTTGGGTCTGGGGATGGAAGGAGTCAAACAGAAGCTGGCACAAAATAAATGCCTAATAAATATTTGTTAAACCAGTGAATACATATTCATAAATAATTATCACAAGCTAAACACCAATAGTAACACATAAAAAGTTCTATACTTTCAGGTACAGAAGAAGCAAGCTACCAATTAGTTCATTTCAGTTAAGAAGGTCCCTACTGCCTTGCTGCAAAGAGACTGAGAGAGGAATTTTCAAGAAAATAGGAGTTAAAGGGGCTGAAAAAGTAGTTAGAAACTAGATATTAAAAGGTCTTACATTCTTAGAAAATTTGAACCTCATCCTATTAAAATTAGGAAGGCAAAGGGTGTTAGGTCAAAAAAAGTGACCTGACCAAATATGCCTACTCAAGCAACATAAGAAAGACTGGAAAAAGGCAGGTAGGTGGGAAGTACAGAAGGAGACCAGCTAGGATGCTATCACAATTAGCCAACTGTCCTAGTGATTATTATTTAGAGCCAACCAATCTACATAAAATATATAATAAACTCAAGCATATCTTTAAAAATTCAGTACTCTGTCTTATTTATTTTACAGGAATAATTATACAAACATTTTTTTCCTTGGAAATTTTAAAAGTCACCCTTGTAAACCTAAATGAAATATTATTTATAGGACACCTACTCTTACTTCTTCTTTAAAGAATTCATTTTAACCTCCTCTGTACTCTCATGGTCATTTGTTTATAACATTAAGCTAGGTAAATAATCTTTCCTACTAAATTGTGAAAATCAAAGGCAAGGACTTTATCCACAATACCTAATATTGACAACTTAGAAAAAAATAATAGATATAATTACTTGAATGCCTCCTAAGTGCAAATCATATTATTAATCACATTAATTTAAAATCTTCCGAAATAATCACAGTAACTTTCTTTTCAAAAAAAGGAAACTGGGAGTCAAGCAACTTACCCAAATCATAAAGGTAATTAATAAATAAATGGTGGCCCTGGTCAGGTAGCTAAGTTGGTTAGAATGTTGTCCCGATACGCCAAGGTGGCAGGTTTGATCCCCAGTCAGGGCACATACAAGAATCAACCAATGAATCAATGAATGCCTAGATAAGTGGAACAACAAATCTCTCTCTCTCTCTCTGAAGGGTACAAATTACCTTTTGAGGTTAAGCTACCAGCAAAGAAGATGTAAAGAGGCAAGAAATGTTGAAGGGAGAAAAGGCAATGAAACAGAGCAGCACTCAAAAAGGAAGAAAAATTGTGGTAACAGTTCAACAGAAGCTGAGGAGAACAGTTTCAAAAGTGAGTGACAACAATATCAAAACTCTGAAGTCATGGAGTAGTAAGAATTTTAAAAAATGAGTAAGTGTGGCACATAAGTACTTGACAGATAATCTTTAAAGTGGTAGGGGTTTGTCGGTAGGTAGGGATGACACTCAAATTTATGAGTAAAGAAATAAATCACAAATAAGCTAGTAACAAACTTCTTACAAATGTAAAATGGTAAGAAAAAGACAGTAAATAAAAAAATGTAGATAGTAGGGACAAATCTTCTTCATCTTAAAAAAAAATGCCTGAAATTGTTTGTAAGCAAAAGAAACCTCGTTGAGAGGAGAGATGAAGTAGCAAGTTAACTGAATAAGTTTGTGGAAGAACCAGAGAAGATAAGAGACAGAGTTAACTTTGAGTGGAGCATCACTGACTTCTAAGATCAATGTCTGGATGAAGGTAACAGGAAAAATATTGATGTTGAAAAGACTGATTAAAAAGGATGACCTCCTACTGAATAATGTGTAGACCACATTAACAACTAACATTAAAATACAATAAAACCTTTAGCATATTGAAGAAGGTTGCATAAAGAGGTATAACCCAACTGAAGTTAAAAATCACAAAGTTAAAGTGAGAGGTGACTGAATCAAGTACCATTTTGGTAGTCTAGAGCTGAGCATAAAGTTTGGAAGAGGAAGGCTTTGTGCCTGGCGAGCATGACTAAAGGTGACAGATTCTATAACTATAAAAACAACAACAACAACAACAACAACAACAACGCAGCGATCCAAACAGATGGCCCTGAGGGTGAGGTTGACTATAAAGGTAGCCAAGTACTGCTGGACTTTAGAAAGGAGTCAAAGTCCTGAAAGTGATAGGAAGTAGGAATTCAAAAGAAAGAAACAGTGTATATGATAAGATGAAAATGGTCCACAGTAAGAAAGAGGGTACAATAACTTAAAAGTTAATGTGAAATGAGGGCATCAAAGAAGTCAGGGTACCGCAAGTTACACTAAATCAAGGTGGGAAAACTGTGGAAGAGGTACTGAAGCCATCAAGAAAAGTGGGAGAAGGGTTTTCAGGAATTACTATAAAGGGCACATGGACAAAACCAAGGGGGAGGGGAGAAAATAAAGACAACTATAATTGAACAATAAAATAATTTAAATTAAAAATAATAATACATAAAAAAAAGGAAAGTGGAAGAATCCTTGAAAGGAGTAGCTGATAACCAGAAAGTAACAAAAAGGTCATGTTTTGATCCATGAGAAAATCACTTTTATTAAACTTTAATTCTAACTTTAAAACTAATGAAACCACTTCACCCTGAATAATCAACCCAGTTTATATCTAAATAATATTTCTACTATTTATTTTTTAAAATTAGAAATCCACCCTGAAAGATGCTTCTACTAATCAGGTACAAATGAAAGTAAAATGGGCTGTGAAGGCTTTCTCTGCATAGAGTCAATACTAGGCACTCAAATATTCTAAGCTGAGTGAATTAATGGAACACATTTAAACAATGGCATTTTAACAAGAATAGTCTGTCATTTTATTGACTAAATGCAAGGATAAATAGCTTGATAGTCATAGAAAGAGAGAGGGAGAAAAAGACTCAAAATAAGTTCCTAGCACCACTGAAAATCCCAGAGTCTCTCAAAGTGACTGCTTTGAAGAGAATAACACTCATGAGATTGAATATATTTGTTTGGTAAATATATGTAAACCATTGAAATTCTTATCTTTAAAAATAACCAATTTTGAAAATTCCATAGGAAAAATAATTCCCATAGGAAATCTATTTCCCTATCAGACCTATCCTAATTTCTTTAGTCTAAATGCTCTTATAATTCTAGTTACAGTAATTGTATGAGTTACTTTGTTGGAAAATAGTAACCAGCATTATCCTAGAAATTCTATTGCTAGATGTTTTTAGTTCCTTGAGGAAAAAAATTGGTTTCTAATAGAATAACTTTTCAAAAACCAAACTTGCTGGATTACAATTCAATTGATAATTACAAATGTTTAACTCATCTTACCTCATCATATGATTTACATAGGCTTTGCTACAGCTAGTGTTATATCTGCAGAAACTACAGTGGACATATGTAGGAAAGTGGTTTGCAAAATCTTTTATTTCAGAACAACACTCAATGCACTTCTGAACTCCCCGACGATACCTTATGGAGATAGAAAAAAAAAAAGAAAATGATAAAAATATATATTAAAACAAAACTAATAAAGGAAAGCCTTATTAAAGTTCTGTTAATTAAAGTCAAGTTGTTAAAATTAACATATGTAAACACAGACTTATAACTTTAAAATTTGCTATGAACAGCCCTGGCTGGTGTGGATCAATGGGTTGAGTGCAGGCCTGTGAACAAAAGAATCCCTGGTTCGATGCTCAGGCAGGGCATATGCCTGGGTTGCAGGCTGGGTGCCCTACAGGGGGCTCATGAGAGGCAACCACACATTGATGTTTCTCTTCCTCCCTCTCTCCCTAAAAATAAATTTAAAAATCTTAAAAAAAAAATTTGCTATGAAACAACAGCTAGAATAAGTATAAACAATCTCACAATAATTAATGCTTGTCACTGGAATAAAATTAACCAATTCAAATGCCGTAAGATATAATAAGCACAACATATAATAATACCAGTGTAATACATGAATATTAAAGGAAAAACATGGTATGTAAGTAGTGTTCAACAGCAGTAGTAAAAAATAAAATACTTTTATTGCTTAGCATTTATCATGATAGCATATAAATGTATGAAAGAGTAGTATAATGGAATACACTTATATTAAATAAAAGTTTAATTCTGATATTTAAGATTATATTAGTATTATATATCAGGAATCAAAGATTACCTTAAGTTCCTCAAAGCTGTATTGACTTTACTTTTTCTATTGCTACTAGCCAAAGTGCTTTGTTTTTTTTGCATATTAGAGATTTTTGATTTGAATTTAGATTTACTTCCATTAGGCTTACTTGAGTTAGGTTTACTTGCATTAGATTTAGTTGTATTAAGTTTACTTGTGTTAGATTTTGTGGGATTTTTAGCAGTTACACTTTTTGTCCTTGGAGGTGAGACCTGAAGGGTAGAAGTGTTTGCACTAATAGAAGGTGTAGCTGAAGATCCTGACTGAAGAGGTCCAACTGAAGCTCGAATAGTAACCTACAAGTAAAGATAATACTTACTTTAGAAAATTAATCCTTGCATTAGTATTAAAATATCACTGTATAACAAAAAGTTAAATATCAAGTATTCTGAAAAGAATAAGTATAAATATAACTGGATAAGTATTCCATTTCTTTTAAATGTTTAAATAAAATTAAATGTGATATTTACTTACTTGTAATATATATTTGTATTAAAATCAGTTATATGTTGTCATTAATGGATAATTAGGAATTATATGAATATTAAAGAACACATTCCATAGCTACTTCTATGTCCCAATATAATTAAAAATATCACAGAGGTCAAAATTTAGATTTCAAAACCCAAAAAATAACTCTAAAAAGGCCTGCATTACTCTTTGCCCTGCAGTACCCACAGTAAATGTGACCTCCTCTTTCCAGGTACTCATTTGGCAGAATTTATATTTACAAAGGTTATGGGAGAGGTTACATCAATTCAATATAATTCATGGAGAATTTAATAATATTTAGAATTTCCTTAAAGAGAATTAACATAAAGTTTACAATTTAGTATTCAAAAATTACATTAACTGGTTAACAATGGAAAACACAAATGGCTACCACCATTTCTTGTTAATCATATGACTATTCTCCCCCCATGTATATGAAACAACCTATGGGAAGTCCTATAAAACATGTTTTGGTATCATACAAAAGCACTGGAGTAGGAATCAAAAGACTTGAGGTTAAACCTCATACTACTTGTTTCTAGCCATGTGGCCTAAAATAAGTTGTCCTCTCTAAGCTTCTGTATCTATAGTGTGAGACACTATCTGCCTTGTCTGAACTCATCAGATTGCTGTATGAATGAAATAATAGTACCTAAGAAAAAGTACACTGAAGGCCTAATTCTAAGGTGCTATAAAAAACATTTAGTATCATTATTATTAATATTATTGCTATTATAATTAATAAAGGAAAATATGAGAGAGGGCTGCACTGCTTACATTCGTGTTATGCATGTCTAGTCCCAGCATGGAATGAATGGGTTGCAGGGAAGGATGCTGGATAGCTTCTCTTGCTCAAAGGTCTTCTGAGCATTGCTTTATATTGTTTAGTTAATTCAAATAACAGACATACCCACATTCAAAGGTAAGTACCCAAAGCCAAATATAAATGTTTTGGGGATTATTTCACTTTGGATTATCCATGCCTCTGTTTCCCTCCACTGGAACAAATATTCAAGAGCTGACTGTATATAAAGAAGTCAGAAAAAACAGAGGGTAAATTAAAATCATCACTATGTAGTCAGACATGTGTTTGCTCACTTAATACACAAATGCTATCCAGCAGCAGAACTCGTTTCTCTGAGAGCAGACTCAGCAATAACAACTTCAATAAACACTAAGAATCTATGGCATTCAAAACACTACACCAGATGCTGAGGACACAAAGATAAATAAGTCATGATTCCTGATTTCAAATACCTTAGCAGATAACCTTGATACAGACACTGCCAAGAACACCTCAAAATAGGTTATATAATATCGACACAACCCATTCATCCAGGGAACACATCATCTAGTTGCACTCTTTACAAAGGAGCATCATTCTAGCATAGCACAAACTGCCAACCAAAAAAACGATGGTTAGATTTTTTCTAAACGTAAGAATGATAAAACTTGAAATTAGAGTCTTAATAAAAATCAGAAATCATGTTTTAAAGTATTATATTCAAGAGATAAAACCAGGCAAAAGATAATTTCTATTATCATACCAAATGTTAAAATGTAACATATTTGAACTCACTTTTGTTCCAGGAGGTAATCCTTCTAGCTGTTTAGGTTTTATAAATGTTCGATGATGCTGAGTCTTGTGATCCATTTTCTCTTTGCATGTCAAAAATTGCAGTCTGCATTTTGTACAACGATGTATTCCTTTTTTCTGTTTAGAAAACAGAAAAAAAGGAAAAATAATTTCTACAACCACAAATCTTGTGTCCTAAAACTGCTCTGGCTTAATTTGAATGCTACCTCAACAATTCTTAAAATAATACTTTATATCTCACATCCTAAATATTAGCAAACTATTATTTCATTTTTTAAAGCACTCTTTGCACTAGTATTTGGGTTTCAAAAATGTCTGCTACTATACAGAAATCAATATTTCTTGAACATTGAAAGTTGTAGCAATAGGTTCTAATCAAAATTCTCTTAATAGTGGTATGAAGGCTCCTTTAATTATAATTTTAAAATGTTTAGATACGAGATACTGTGAAAATAAGCTATGCTACATGTTTTTATCATAGAAAAAAAATTCTTTTTAATTTTGCTCTCATCAACTGGTTTAAAGTTGGTAAAGGAAATTCAAATATCTAATGAGACATTTCAAAGAAAGTTGTTATAAAATGGTTATATTAAAAAAAAGAAAAAATGGTTATATAAAGCAGTGCTGTCTAATAAAACTTTTTGCACTGATGAAAATGTTCTAGAGCCATACTATCCAATATGGTAGCCATTAGCCACAGATGGTTACTGAGTACCTGAAATGTGCCAAGTATATCTGAGGAACTGAATTTTTTAAAAAAGATTTTATTTATTTTTAGAGAGAGCAGAAAGAAGGAAGAGCAGAAGAGAAACATCAATGTGTGGATGCCTCTCACACACCCCCAACAGGGGACCTGGCCTACAACGCAGGCATGTGCCCTGACTGGGAACTGAACCAGCAACCCTTTGGTTTGCAGGCTGGTGCTCAATCCACTGAGCCACACCAGCCAGTGCAGGAACTGAATTTTTAATTTATTTAATTTTAAAGTCACACGTGGTTAATGGCTACTATGCTGAACAGTGTGAATATAGAGGGATATATCAAAACAATTATTCCCAATATACTTACTGACTGAGAACCTTGATTGAGTCCCTCCTCAAACCCAATCCTGTTGTTATTCCATAGATAGGAAACAGAACCCAAGAAAAATCTAAATCATTTCCCCATAGCTAGTTAGTAACAGTCAGATTCCCGATCCAGTGTTCTTTCTACTATATAATATCAGCTATAATCTTTACCTATATGCTCTCATTAATTGAAAAAAATTGTGTATATAGGTACATAAAATTATATATGTGTAAGGATACATACATATTAACAAACAAAATACAAAAGAATGTTTTCTCTGAAGTTGCAATCTGCCAGATAAATCAGTTACTATTTAAATAACTAATTGTTTATAAAATTCAAATTAGGTAATATATCAAGAAGTACCTAGCACAATTACTGGTATATAGTAAGCATTTCATAAGTTCTTTAAAAAGTTCAAAGAAACATACGAGTATAAATAGAATGTGTTTGTATTATTATTCAAGCTGCATATTAAGACTATTTTAAAAGTGCAGTGCACTGGATTATATATACAATAGGTACAGGCAACTTAAAGAAATTCACTTATATTTGGCTCAAGGAAGAGGAGGTAAAAGAGAAAACTTGGCCATGAAACAGATACCAAGACAACATATCAGAAAGAAAGTTCTCCGAAACCCAGTTCCCAGAAAATCTTTTCTCTATATAGGTTACCTCATCCAGTTTCATGGCTTTAATACCATCCATCCAACTGCTTACTTTGACATCGCTACTTGATGTCTAATAAACACCTCAAATCAACATGGACAAAACTGAATTCTAGATTTCCTTCCCATATCCCTGTCCCCCAAATTTGTTCTTTCCTCAGTCTTCCCCATATGACAGACAGTATATGAAAACTCCATTCTCGACAGTGTTATCAAAACTCCATTCTTAGGACAAAACCTTGGTCACTTTCGCTCACATCCCAAACCAAATTGATTAACAACACCTGTTAGCTTCACCTTCAAAACTTTCATAATCTTTCCACTTTTCATTACCTCAACCACTGCTACCATATTGGTCCAAGCCACTCACCTAAGCTACTATAATAACTTCCTATCTTCTCCCTGTCATGTTCTTTCCTTCCTATAGTCTATCCTTTCCATAGTTGCCAATGATATTAAAACATGGCAGAGCTTTCATGTGCTTATAATCCTCTGAGGGCTTTCTAAAGCCCTGATTCTGGTTTACAAGGTTCTACATGAACTGGCCTGTATTCTACTGCTGCAATCTTATCTCCTACTGGTCCTCTAATTAGTTTAGTCTGCTCTAGCCACACTGGCCTCTTTTGTTGTTCTGAGTGTCCTAGGTATACACTCATGTCACTGTTTAGATAATGTTACCTCTCCTAGATTTCCATGTGGCTTACTTCTTTTATTTCCTTCAAAGAGGCCTTTATTTGACCACTCTCTATACAAAACAGCAACTTCTCCTCCACTCCCAACACCTTCGCACTCCCTATCCACTACGTTGCCTTCCCAAGTACCTATCATACCAACAGCTAGCATACATATACATTCAAATATAAACACACAAGTATTATCTTTCTCCACTATAATCCAAATTCCAGAGGGTACAAACTTTGTCTTGTTCATTGCTATAAAATACTTAAAATGGCCCCTGGCACACAGTAAAGCAACTGATAAACATCTGTTAAATAAATGGACAGTGAAGCAGAAAGCAAGAGATTGACAGAGAAAATGCATATGAGCAGCAGACACAATTTAACAAATTCAAAATGTCTGACATTCCATTCAGTGAACATTTGTCCAGAATCCTGAGATAGAATACATTAATCTATTATTCCCTTAGTTGGAGACAAGTCTTAAATATCTCTCATGTATGTATGTAATTCAATGTGCTACAGCTGATAAAGATACAGTACATATTTTAATAATGTGATGTTCAAACAAAAGAAGCAGTGATTATTCCAAGGGTAGATAAATAAGGGTCTATGTTGAACTTTTTGACAAGCATATTACATTGTTTGGGAGACTTATGGGATTTAAGGGTAATTCTGATTATATGTAATTTCTGCCCTTATAGACTTAATACCAAATGTGAAATCTGACTCTGTGGTAGAGCAAGAGGGTAGGCTCTGAAGTCAAAATTTAACTGTTTTTTATTAGGTAATGTGACCCTGGGCAAGACATTTTCTCTAAAACTTTGTTTCCTTATCTATAAGGAAATAATAATATGCACAGGATGATTCTAAGGATTAAACAAGATAATGCATGAAAAGTACCTATTGCTGCCAAAAGTGGTTATGTATCTTCACTGCTTGTTTTTATTAAAGATCTAATGAGCATACTGAACACATCCAAAATCACTTTCACTATCTTAAAAGTCATACGAACTAGGTTGTTAACTCTAAAATCACCCACGTCTTAATAATAGAACCTCTTAAAGAAAAGTTACAACCAAAATCTTCTATGACAATAAAATGAACCATAGAGTCAACAATTCTTACTCTCTAATATCACACTAATAATGTGTTATCTCAATTACAAGTTTATAACCCTGTTCAGCTAAGGTTTGTCCAGTCCTTTGTAAATAGTTATACAAATGGTAGTTACCTTAATGATGCCTTATGATCCTTCATATTAACAGATTGCCCCTTCTCTACTGCTGGCTATCTACCAGATAAGTACTCCAAACAAAGAAGAAAGAAAACTGGGCATTCAATTTTCTTAGAGTATAAAAACTTACTATAAATCACATAGCCTACATAATGGGCTCACACATTTCTTTCGTAATTATCGTTCTTCCCACATCTGCATCTTACTTTGGAGGTTAGTAAAGCTATTGAAGAAGTTATGTGAAAAGCCCTATAATGAAATAGAATTAACTGTCTTACATCTCATTTCCCTTTCAAAATTAAAAGCCAAAGTTGAAATATAGATACCAAGAATAGTGTTTCCCAAACTCTGTTCTTCAGAAAGGTCAATAGGTATTCTGTAAATAAAAGATTCAGTGGCCAAATAAGTTTGGAGAATAATACATAATTATATCCCTGACTTAAAGAATTATTATAATGTATTAGCATATTAAAAGCTCTGAGGAGTCCTGTGATTAAAAAAAGAGACAAAACTGTTTAATTTCATAAATCTAGGCATTTACCAAATTTATTTACCAGTAATAATTTGGGGGGAAACATCTGTTAGCACCTAATGGAACACTGTTGAGGAACTCTAGAACAGAAAGACCCTGACAAAACATCTCAAGGATGGGTAGCATCCTAGTCACAACTTAGGTGGTTCTAAATTTATTTGGAAATTCTACTTTTATGATCTTTCCCAATTGAAAAGCACAAGCCAATTTTATTATTATCTAATGACTGAACTGAGCAAATTGAGCAATCGATGCTGAATAAATTGGCATGTCAATTTAATCAATAATAAAAAATGGAATGAACTGATTAGTGAGGTTTCAAAACTTGGTTGCATGATCAGATTCAGTAAATACATTGACTTCTGGGATTGGCAAAGGCACTGGTGCTCTTTCAAGTACCAAAGAACAAATTCAGTGTTACCTCAAAGATTTCAAGCCAAACAAATGATGCTTTAATTGCTTCAGGAAAGAACCAATAAGCAAAAAGTAAGAATTCAAGAGAAGGGTATAAGCACTAATGCTAGGTCCCAAAAATTACATAGCAGAACTGACAGAAGTCATCCACAAAACAAGCTATGACCTAAATATAATTCTTGGGCAGTGTTCATATATTTAACAATAAGCATTATTACAGTTTCCTTTACCACATCAATGATGGCAACATGTCTTCTCGTAATAAAAGGGCTAGAAAGTAGAATTAAGTACTAAGAGAAAGAGGAAAACAGATATTAAGTCCCCAATCTTCTCAGCTCAAATTCATCTTTTCCCTTACTCCTGTTTACCTATCTTCAAAATCCCACACCTATTCTTATACCCTGAAATAACTGATCTTCTGAATATTATACTCACCTTCCCTTTTTTCCTTCAACCCCTAGGTTTCCTATTTCTAGCTATCTTTCAGAATTTTCATTGATGAGCCACAATGCCACCAGAAAAAAAGCAAGGCAAAGTGGAAGTTTCATAAGTATTGTTAACTCAACACAAACTGCATATTGATAGTGTCATTTGAAACAATGTTGCTTCCATTATAGAACAAATCTAACCAATGTTTCTCTAAGTCAGAATCTATATTTTTGCTGAAACAACGTGAACAAATAAGAACTGGTAATCTCACCTGATGCTTCATATAATGATGCATATAGGGCGTCGCAATTTTAATAACTTTGAGGCAAAATGGACATAGCAAGTTCTTAGTGTTTTCATGGGATGCTCTAAAATGAGTTTCTACATCAGAAAATGATGATGATCTGTAATTGCAAACCTACAGATAAAAAGAATGTTTAGTTTAACTAAAAAATTTATGATATACAATTACAAAGTAACAATAAGTTATTTGTTTAGAACATTATGTACTACTAATTCAGCTCTGATGCCTATACAACCAAGAATCTCATGAAGCAAGCACTGGAAGATAATCTTTGAGACAGAAAAGTTATCTTTCAAAGTTTAGAAATATCTCCCAAAATATAACTAGATTCCCTTCTTTTTATTAGATCACCTCCTATCCTGACTTGAATCTTCAAGCTCTGACACCTCTTGTCCTATAAAGTTTTTCCTGCTGTATAAAACAGCATACTCCTTTAGATTATAAATGGTCTCCAGACTACAGCAATGGCAATTTATTTTTACCTTGCTTTTCTGTTCCTTCAAATTCTGGAAGAATACTAATCTCAAAGCATTTGGTAGGGCCCTCTGTATCTAAAATCATTTCCTATTTTCTTGTATACCTATATTCTTCCCTATATGGTAAGATAAATCCATACATATGTTTGTCTTTTTCCCATAGGGCTTTTCTTTGTCCAGTATAGGAGTGGGTAAACAATGGCTTGTGAGCCAATTCCAGCTCTCTACTGAATCCACAAACAATGAGTGAATTACATCACAGGACTTTTTTACTGATAAATTATTTACAAGAGGAATTTTAATTTTAGTAACCAATTTTATCTAAATGGTTAGAAAAATAAAAAATATATTTCATGACACATGAAAATTATATGAAATTCAAATTTCAGTGTCCATAAATAAATCTTTATTAAAACACAGTCGAACTCATTAATTTATTTATTGTCTATGGCTGAGTTTGTGTTATAATGACAGAGTTGATTTATTGCAACAGAGACAGTAATGACGCTAAAAGCCTGAACATTTACTATCTTTACAGGAAAAAAACTTGCTGATTCTTGACCTAATAGGTTTAAATCTTGTAACCAAAATGACAGAAAAGAAACAAACCAAAAAAACACTAAGTACACAATAAAATATGTACAAATATGTACATATGTACAAAATATGTACAAATATGTACAAAAAATATGTACCTGGCAAATATATGGCATCTCACCGGGTTTATGATTGTCCTTCATATGTTGTAAGAGAATATGCTCTGTTTCAAATGATAATTCACAGATTTTGCAAATGGCTAAAAGTGTGAGGGAGAAAGACATTACATCATTTCTAGATATATAAACACACAGACATTGAATCATCGTGTTGTACACCTGAAACTAATCTAATGTTATACATATCAGCTATACTTCAAATTTTTTAGAAATTTTTTTTTAAATTTTAAAATAAAGTATCCTCTTGAGGCAAACAAAATTTTATATATAAAATTCATTCTATGCATCTGTAAACAAGACCAGTAACAACACTGGAATTGGTGGTGATGATGAACAGTTAGTTTTATAGTTAACTACATTCTAACCACTTTACTTACATTAACTCAGTTCCCACAACAACATTAAGAAGCACAGATCCCCATTATTCAAATATTAAGAGTAACTTGCCTGAGGTCACACAGCTGTAGTAAGAGGCAGAGCTGTAATTTGAATCCAAGCGGTCTAGCTCCAAAATCTATGCTTTTTAACTACCATCACAGTTACTTTTCTTACTTAAGTTTAGATAATGCACACTGATTTCACATTTGAAAACTATGGTCTGAGGCTCCTAATTTAGCCCTTGCCCCCCACACATGTAATGCACAGGTTATTTACCGTAGTTATTTACAAGAGTGAATTTAACTGTGTAACTAATTTTATTTAAAAGTTTATATTAGTTAAAATGTAACTTTCAATTTTGCCCTCAAATTGCAGTGTTTTTCTCATTTTTTTAACAGGCTTAAGGTTTTCTCAGAATTATTATTGTCAAAATCAATAATACCCAATACTTAAGTAAAACTGCAACTTACTAGAAAATTCATGGGGTGTGTGTGTACTTTCAATGTGACACTGCAGTTGAAATGGTGTGGGAAACTGGCGATAGCAGTGCTGGCAGGTGGTGTGGTTTTCCCAGCTCTCACTGCTCTGCTTCTCAAGTTCCAAATGGTGTTTCATGTGGTTCATAAACCTATTGCCAACAGGTGCAAAATTCAGATTTAAAAACAAAAATCTCACAAATAAATATCTGAATCTTAGAATACAGAGATATTATTCAAAATAAAATCTCAAAAGCCTTAAATTCCTCTAGAAAAGTGTGAACTTTAGTCACTTTCATTATGTGGCTAAGTAAACAACCTTTTTCCCCATTAATGTAATTAATCTGAAATATCACTAATTTGTTCTAATATAGTAATTTCAGATTAAAATGTTTTCTGAAGGTAAAACAGCAGACTTTTCCATACATGAAATACTATTTACATTTTTAAATAAAATATTGAAAGGAAGGAAACCCTACCATCAAAAACAGCTAGAGTCATGAGAGTAATCTTCTAAGGCTGTAAAGACACACAATAGATTCTAGCTGCTTAAAAAACAAATTACTGGTATTTTTACTTGTGTCTCAGTTTCTAAATGCATGTAATAGCAATTTTAATGCCTAGAATTACAAGAACCTTTTGTTTTATAATGATACTGGTTTACTGTTAGCACAGACTGTTCATTTTAACTTGCAGACTGTGCCCATTATAGGTAACGTCCATTTTTCAGTTTTACATTCTGCTATTTCAGCTTCCCTAAAAGGCTTCTTGTGAGCGGGAACTATGACCTTCAACAGCAAAGAGTACTATATAAATGGGAATACCTATTTAAAAGAGCTTACTGAAGCTTTTTGCTGTTTCAATGTATTTGACCAAAATAACAGTTTTTAGACTAGGGTAACTATTATCAATTATTCACCGAGCCCCTAAATGAAGTAATCTTAAAGCAAAATGATAACGTCATCAATCTGGATAGCAATCATCATGAAGGTCATTACATTTATCTCTTTTTCACACCTCCACAACACTACTTCTCTTAGGACAGATTATGACATGGCTTGAAATACCTTTTTGTCCTCCTTTGATTTTAATAACAGCTCTTAAAAAAGTATAGAAAACCGAGGGCTTGATTGAGTGGGAGGTGGGGGGATGGGAGGACTTGAATGGGAGTAAGGGGGTGAAAACTGTACTTGAACATTCATTTAAATAAAAAAGTATAGAAAACCAAAAAAAAAAAAGTAGAGAAAACCCTAATTTTGGCTAAGTATTTAGATACAGAGAAAAGGTCAAGAACCATTAAAACTGCAGCTAACAACTTTAAGCAATTAAAGTGTTATCTATATACAACAATCTCTTAACTAGCAAGCTTTCTCTCAATTATTATGTGAGCTCCTATCAGGTGCTCTACTACTTAAAGAAACAGAGGGAAATAAGGGAAACAAAAAAAGCCAAACTTCTTGCAAGGATGTTCACAGAATAAAATAAACCTAAGTGTTTTTGGTGACACTCGACAAAGGAAAAATAAATACCATACCACAGTATGTTCTTGGACAGAGTGGAAACCTAGACCAATCAGCTTTGTACCATTCCCTACAAGCATCAATTTGCCTTTCCATTTTTTACTATTAAGGCAAAATATTATTTAACATATAAACTTCTGATTATGAAGTGTTTCATTAGCTTATGGTTACTAAACAATCCGTATTTCAAAAAATGCTAAATTCCTGAATGTTATGAAATTTTACTGCTTAAAATGTCTATTATTCTGATATTCTAGAAATATGTAACTAGTTTTCTGAAACAATAACAAAAAAAGAAATGTTTTACTTTCATATGTTTAATACTAAATGGGCTAATCTTCAAGTAAAAAAAAAAAAAAAAAACTATTGCTGAAATAACTTCCCAACATATTTAGGTATAACAAGGGACTAAGTCAGTGAACCATATTTCTATACAATTTACCATATATACTAACATAATTTTTCTGTTTTATTTTACTATTAAAATAAAGAATATGGTAAGAATATGGATATTGTGACATAGTTCTATTGTGATATTGTTTCAGTGTTATAACACAAAGTACAATACTCTTCCATTTAACCATTACCTACTGAAGGCTATTAAAATTTGATAAAAGGAGATAAATGTGAAAACTCATGAAAGAATTTTGAGAATTAAAACACTACCATAAACAATACATAGAAATACAGCACAGTGTATTTCAGGATTATTCTATATGTTTCTTTCTGAACCCAAGAGGAACTCACAGAAAAATAAAATAAATACTGGGTCCAGCAGTAATCTATTGATCCCTAAGAATGCAAATAGTTATCAAGAATAAACATAAAAAGACATACATACGTATGTTTGTGTACACACACCCCCCTAACCAAAGGCAAGTACGTAATGTTTACAACTTACTTTGAAAAGCACATACAAAAGAAGAGTTTGAAGGAATGATGAACAGATATGTGATAAAGAGAAGTACAGTAAAATGTTACTGGCAGAATTAAGGTGTTAAGTATACAGTTGGCCGTTATAAAGTTTTTAAAATATTGCTGAATCTTTAAAAATATTTTATAATAAAAATGTAGGAAATACCTTACCTAATATACATATAAAGCTATATAACCTATGAAAAATACCCATCAGTATGTCTTGTTACTAACTGATTTATAATAGCTACTACTGCAGTTTGGCATGTAACTCAAAGATTACAAAGTAAGCGTTTCTAAAACTTACATGTATAATGTAAAATTTTAAAGCATACATATATAAAATCTTTAAAATTTGACTGGAAATTAAATCACTAATTTTTAAAGCAGTTAAATTTTACAATAAAGCAGACATTCTTCGTAGAACTGGTACTTCTCTACAGAAGATCACTTTTTCTGCAAAGTAAATGTTCTAAAAACTATACACGTCAATTGAAAATTTTGAGTGTCGGACAAAGCATAAAGTGGTTCTTATAAAAATAAGTAAATAAAATTCAAAAGCACCTAAAAATAAAAATTATCTCATAAAAATTGCTAGATCACAGATTACATAGGGAAAAGTAGTTAATTTTGCTTTGAAATAATGTTCATCCCTTCTTAAGTTATCTTAAGAAATACAACTAGATCCAGGAGTCAACTCTAAAATACAAGGACAAAAGCTTTTCAACAAGAACGTGGCTTTCTTATTAGTACAAAGTGTTAAAATCTAGAATGGCAGAGAAAAATGCAAGATAAAGACACAGCATCTGTATTTGCAGCATTTCCATTTTTATTTCCAAATAGAAATAAAAATAAGTATTTACATACCTAATATTATTTTTAAGAATCTTCAAGCAACTGAAGCATTTAAAGGTTGTGTGAGTCTTCTGTTCTTCCTGGATATCTCCTTCATGTTTTCCATAATAAAAGTCATTAACCAACATGATCAACTTTCCTTTCTCTGAATCAACAGTCTTGTTTTTATTTGCTGTACTTGAAAATTCTGTTGTAGCCAGTCCCAAAAAGTTATTTATCATGTCTGGACAACAATACTGAAAGAGGAAAAATAAAAACCTTATTTATCCTTAAAAATGATTCTGTGTTTACATCTAAGGCCAGACCATGTAAAACTATGCTTGGTAATATGTCTGGAAAAATATTCACTAAAAGTTTGTGGTGCATATACATAGTCCCAAAAACTCAAACAATAAACATCTATTATCGTAATAAACAAAAAAAGAAAAATCTTCAAATCAGGATTTGGCTAGTGATCTGAAAGTTTTTTCTTTGCAATTTACCTTTTTGGATGTATTTAATAATAGTTTAAAAATACTTAAATTAAGTAAGCTAAAGTAAAAATCATTCACTTCATATCCAGTCGATAGAGTATAGAAAGAAAATGTAATTTTATGTGCTATAATGTATGTGTTAATTATTAAGTGACAGTAAATTTTATAAGTCTGGTTGAAACTACACATTGAGCACAGCTACCCTGCCATTCATTCCCCAGGCTCAAGGTGGTATAAAATGTATAGGGAAAAAAAAAAAGCTTCAATTATGTCTTGAAAACTTCGACAGATACATCTTGATATCTAGAATGGTTAAATATCTGAAGAGAAAATTTAGTTGCTCATAAGTAAAATCAAGATATTACATAAACGGGTTTTAATGCAGAACACTTTCATAGATGAGCTTTTTATCCCCAACAAGATATAACTAATTCATTTATATACATAGTTTTTAGTTGTAATATTTCTCTACAGCACTTTTTCTCAGAGAGCAATCCAAAGAAGACCTGTATTACAAAAACCAGAAGAGTTGTCAAAATACTAATTAATTCCTGGGCCCACTCCTACCAAAGAACCACAACATCGAGAGGTAGGCTCCAGTAATATATATATTTTTAACAGCCATCCAGGTAATTCTTTTATAACATAAACCAACTGATTTAAATGTGTTATTGAGTAAATTAGCAGCAACATCAGAAAATATGAAAACCTAAAAGCAACTGTACTCCATTTTTAAGATAACAATATCTACTCCTTCTCCTGTCACACTGAAATATTAGATCATTGGTGAAACTTTCTATGTCACGTGGCAATGAATCTAGGCCTTCTATCCAAAACAGACTGGTAACATTTCCTTATTGCACTTATTTTGTTCACTTGTCAATTTTGAAACCTATGAAGAAAAAAACACCCCCAAGCCCCCATAAAATCTAAAATAGATAAAAAAAGGGAAAGTACTGAATAGAATGAACCCACAGAAACAGACAAAATTTCTGTTTATAGTTGCACCCATAAACTAAATCAGAATAAATATATTAGTTCTCTAATACAATCTGATCCTCTATAGTCTACTCAAAATAAATACAATTCAAATGAAGCCACGACAAAAAGAAGAAAATGAGAAAGGTTGTTTTATGTTTCTAGATTCTTCTTCAGACACATAATATTTTAGAGCTCAAACTTAAGAAAGTCAGACTATTTCTAAGGATTTTGCCAGGCAAAAAATACTGTTTAAATTCTTTTAAATGCTGTAAAAATTCTTTTTAAAAATGCTGGGTTTTTTTTTTTTTTGGTATTTTTTTAAATTTTGAAGTTATTTTATTAGGTACATAGTTACGAACTGACCCTTTTATAATTACATCACGTCATTATTGATCCCTCTTGTCTTTCCCCCATTTTTTAAATTGTTTTTCAAGTGCAAGTAACATTGTTTTTGACTTTAAGGATAAATGGAGAAAAAGATGGTTCAGAGTAAATTTACTACCACAATTAGAAAGAAGACTCAAAATATATGTCTTACTACAAATGAGGTTATCAGTAACATCAGTTTGACAGACAAACCCCTCACCTTATCTACAGTTCTACTAGAGTTTACAGTTTACTTAGCCAACAATGGGAAAAAATTATAATGTGCAAAAATTATGAAATATAGGATAGTCTCCCTAATTAGAAATGTGGATAATCTTACATACTCAAACATAAAATCTGGTTTTTGGATTGTAGAAGTTACTGTGTTTTGTATTTGAAACATGATTCTTTTCTGAAATCTACAAAATAATGGATGGTAGAGTGTGCTGCATAGTTTATATTCTTTAAAAATGTCTAATTTGGTACGTCTATGAAAGTTAAAGTTACCCTAAAAGCTCACTAATTATGATATGTAAAATAGATGATCAATTGCTTGCTGTTGTTCTATTTTTTAACAGAAAATAAGCTAGAATCAGCTTTTAAAAATAATACATTCACAGTATCTTTTAAATAAGGTTTCATATACCTTTAAAATAGCTGAACAATAAACCACTGACCATTAAGAATGAACAAGGTGAACTGAAGTAGGCTAAAGGATGTAATAACTGACAGGACAGAAAAAATATCCTAAAGAATATATTCAAAAGGCAAGAAAGCAACGTAAGAAATAAGAACTGAGCTTAGATTTAAGGTTTTGTAGGACAGGGTAAATTTTGGATGGCATGGCTAAGCTATAGTCCAAGATCAACTGGTCATCTCTTTTATTCAACCTTAGCCCTTCACCATTACCTCCATTTTATCATTTCTTTTCCTGGGTTATTAAATACTGCAATACTAAATACTTTATTTCCATATATTGTAATTTGACAAATAGCAGACATCATCTAACACCATTCACATTTCCATTTCTCCCAGTAGAAAGACCATGTTCTGCTGCTTTGTTAGTACCTAAAAATTTAGGTAGGATTTTCAGAGCAAAAAAGGTGGGTACCATGTTTAAATAGTAAAATAAAATTTCCCATATGATCATCGTACATAAGTCATCATTTCCCCTTCTCCTTAGATTCACCCAAAGCCACAACAACCAAATTCTAAAAATATTTTCATTGAAACTAAGTGCCACATAAAATCCAGACTCCACAACATATGAAAGCACTCCTCAAAGTAGCCAAGTTCAGACAGAAGATCCACATATACACATTTGAAAGTAGATCAGAGCAATCAAAAGGATCCAATGGTAACAGATTTTAGAAAATGTCAGCAAAAAATATACATTCTAAAGGTGAAAGACACATACTGAACTACAAAGCTATACAAGGAGGGACCTCCCCAAACTGGAATTATCTTCTGAAGGGCAGGCCCCTGGTACTACAGGCTTCCCCCCACTAGGTGAGTGTTCTAGGAACCCATCTGTATCAGTGTACAGGTGGCATTGTGAGAGGCTGCATTTGGCTTCAAGAATTTTTTTTTGAAGACTCTTTCAACATGTTTGCCCATTTCATGAAGGATGATTTACACAAACCACATGCAGCAGTAAAATTTTGTTTCTTGTTAGGGAAAAATGTGACAGAAATGGTTGTTATGCTACAGATAGCTTACAAAGAAGCTACTCTGAGTAAAACACAAGTTTATGAATGGTTTTCCCATTTTAAACAAGATGAAATGTGGACTTGACAATCAATCTCATTCCAGGCATCCTTCGACCAGCCAAAATAAGAAAATGTGGTAAGGATTCATCGAGCCATCCTGGAAGACCACGGCTGGACTACTGATAAACTTACAGAGTTGATTGAGGCATTGTGGAGTCCTATCAGTGAATTTTATCTGAAGACTTGAGCATGAAATGAGTCTCAACAAAATCTGTGCCTCATCTGCTCACGCCTGAACACAGAGACAATTGCTTGACTATGTGTCACGCTTTGAAGGAGCAGGTGGAGGCTGACCCTGATTTTTTTTCCAAAGTCATAACTGGATTACAACCCCAAACCATAACAGCATTCTAGCCAATGGAAAACAGCCGTTTCCCCATCATGCAAAAAAGCACGACAAGTGAGGTCAAACATAAAAATAACGGTCATTTGTTTCTTTGATGTGAGAGGGACTGTGCACTTGGAATCTGTTCCTTGAGATAAAACGGTCAACCAAAGTTTTTATCTGAAAGTTCTGAGAAGGTTGCATCATAATTTGCAGAAGAAACATCCTGAGTTGCAGCAAACAGATGAGTGGTTCTTCCTGTGGGCAGGTGACAACATACCTGCCCACATTGTGCTGAGTGTTCAGCAGGATTTGACCAAAAATCACATGATTCCTGTGTCCCACTCCCGCCCTTCACCCCATCTTGCCCCACCCACTTTTTTTGTTTCCCTGGATGAAAAACATCCTCAAAGGGAAACTTCTGAAGATGTGGAAAAGATGAAACAAAAATACAACAAAAACATTAAAAGGTATCAAAATCAACAAGTTTAAAAACTGTTTTGAGCAATGGAAAAACGTCTCAATAGGTTTATTACATCACATGGAGAGTACTTTGAAGGTGACTGAATTCAGTTTAAACATGTAAGAATAAATACACAATTTTTAATAAATAAATTCTGGGGTGTTTTGGGGTCTCTCCTCAACACTGTCCCCCCTTTCTATTTTACCCCTTCCTGACATTTATACTGGCCATACAAGGAGAATACAGGCTATCTTTTTTAAAATCCTCACCTGAGTACTTTTTTTCATTGCTTTTCTAGAGAGAGAGGAAGGGAGAAAGAGAAACATCAATGTGAGAGAGAAACACCAATCGGTCACCTCCCACACATGCCAGGACTGGGGATCGAAACCACAACATTTTTTTATCAGACAACGCTCCAACCAGCTGAGCCACATGGACCTAGGATACAGTATCTCTTTATAAAGAAAAAGAAAAATACTATAATATCTACTAAAATATTTTAAGTGAAGTGTTATCTAAACCTTGTATTTCATTTGTACCTTGAAAATTTCTTAAAAACTAATTAAGATCTTCCTGTACCAATAATAAACTTGAATTATTTTGTAAAAGTTACACAAACTATATTCTGAACTGAGTTAAAACAATTATCTCATATGAAATGCTCCCCCATTTAAAGTTTATGTTTGAGTTCTGAAAATTAAACATAAAACTCTGATTTTCATTGTGTATTGCGACATGTACATATTAGCATGGACACGAAAATAACATAACTGAAGAAACTGTTGTTATATAAAACCTTAAACAGAATAAAATGCCTGTTTTTTTAAAAGCTTGAAGCATGGCATAATCTAGTAAATAAACTAATCTGATTAATGATTTATTTTCATTTAAAATTAGAATAAGCATACATTATGTATATGAACTTAATTTTTTAAATTTTATGATTCAGAAGAAATTTTAAAATCTTATATGAAGATAATCATTGTGAATATAAATTTTTACCTGTTATATGGAAATTCCAACATGAGATTTCTGAACTAAATATCTGAACCATTATTTACTAAAAATCAATCAATAGTTCTAGGGATTTGCAAACTTTTTTAAAAATAAACTTTGAAAAAGTTTTACCTTCATATGATTTTTCAAAGGATCCAAAAGATTGAAATGAATATTGCACTTTGGACAAGCTCTTGGAAAAGGCATGCCATTTTTAGATTGACTTGATGAGGTATTTGTACCTAAAATAAATTCAAAACATATGATTCAAAATTCATTACTTTTTAACTGTAAATAACCACTAACCAGTTTGTAAATTTACTATAATTTCTAAACTGTATCTATACATTTCTTTTTCATATGCCACATTTCATATTTACCTTTTGATGACATAGCCTGGGGAGATGTCACTGGAAGAGATTTAGCTGAAGGAAATGCAGCTGAGGAATTCGCTCCAGAAACACTTTCACTTGGTTTAGGCTTTTTTGGATTAACACTGTTCACCTCGGAAGTAGAAGGACGTTTTGATAAAAATGAACTTTCATTCACACCTATAATAATTAAAACAGTAGGAAAAATATTTTTAAGCACTTTAGAATATTGTTTACAACTAAGTAAAAATACTTTGGAGGTATTATAATTGAAATATCATAGCAAAAGTAACAATAAATTATAATACTGATGTGATCAAGTAAGGGGATGTAGAAAAGATTTTACGAACATCTATTATGGACTATATATACTCAAATAATTCATAAAATAATCTTTCTACACAAGAAAATACTCAATATGACTTCAAATAAATATACAAACAGCTATGATGAAAGCAGCCAGACCAAAATATCCCAAGGGAAAAAAAATTAATGCACAGAGAATACTCTGAACTAAGTTCTTACAAATGAATTATTTTTTGATGATTAAATGATTTAAAGTTAAAAATATTTTTTTCATAAAAATTTAGAGACCCTTTAGAAACTTTTTATTTAACAACTTAAAATGTTCAATGAAAAGTTAGTTTCCTACCTAACAAAGAAGTGGTCTATCCATGGCTTTAGATTATATTACCTCCACTTATTCCTATCTACAAAGTAAAAACAACTAATCCTTGTTTATTTGAGAGAGAGAGGGTAAGGGAAGGAGAGAGGGAGAAAAACATCAATGTGATAGGGAAACATCTATCAGTTGCCCCTCATATGTGCCCCGAACAGGGACTGAACCCACAATCAAGGCATGTGCCCTGACCAGAGATGGAATCAAAGCAAAGATGTTTCACTTTGTGGAATGATGCCCAGCTAACTGAGTCACACCACTAAGGGCAAAAACAACTTATCTTGATGAAAGGAGTTAGTTTTTAAAATTATTTCCCAGGGCCTCATGGTCTCCTCAAAGGGACTACTGGGCATGTCCGACAGAGAAACTGTCCTATATATTTTATTAGATTATTGCATATAATTTTGTTTGTATAATGATTTCATTCCTAAAAAGAGTTTTTAGTTTAAAAACCATCACCTTAAAGCTAAAAGATTTTATTTAGAGCATTAGCAAGGAAAGTGAAGATATTTAGGCCAGGCAAAAGTCCTTTCTGAAAATAACACAACTATACTTTGTAGTAAGAATTCTAAACCTGCACATGATATTTTAATGCTCCCAACTGTACACTAAAAGTGAAATCAATAAAGTAAATATATTACAAATATTCCAGATTTGCTCCCATAAGAATGCCAGCTGATTTCTTAATAGAAACTTCACAAGCCAGAAGGAACTGGAAAGAAATACTTAAAGTGATGAAAAGCAAGGACCTATAATCAAGATTACTCTACCCAGCAAAGCTATCATTAAAATCAAAGGACAGATAAAGAGCTTCCTAGACGATGACAACAACAACAACAAAAACAACAACAAACCTAAAAGACCGATATCACCAAATCACCAAACTGGTATTGTATGAAATGTTAAAGGGTCTTCTTAAAAAGAAGGAAAACAACATAAAAAATAAGCAATAAAATGGCAATACATACATATCTATCAACAACTGAATTAAAAATACAAAATAAATGAACAAGCAGAATGGAAACGGACTCAGAGAGAACATTTTGATGGTTGCCAAATGGGAGGAGGTTTGGGGGGGGGGGTGGAAAAGGTAAAGGGATTAAGAAGTACAAATTGGGCCCTGGCTGGTGTGGCTCAGTGGACTGAGTGCCAGTCTGGGAACCAAAGGGTCACTGGATGGATTCCCAGTGGGAGCACATGCCTGGATGCAGGCCAGGCCCCCAGTAGGGGGCACTCAAGAGGCAACCACACACTGATGTTTCTCTCTTTCTCCTCCCTTCCCTTCTCTCTAAAAACAAGTAAAATCTTAAAAAGTAAAAGTACAAATTGGTAATTACAGAATAGTCATGGGATATAAAGTACAACATAGGGAATGTAGCCAATATTCTACTAAGTGTGTACAGCAAGATTTATCGGGATGATCACTTAATAAGTTAAGTAATGTCTAATCAATGGGGTGTATACTGAAACTAATATAATAAGCTATGTCAACTGTAATTAAAAAATAAAAATGATTTAAAAATGAGAAAAAATATTATAGGCTTTTAAGTCAAACAAGGTAAGTTCAAATCCAGGCTCTGTCACTGACTAGCTATGTATTCTTGGCTTATTAAATTAACTTCTCTAAGCTTCAGTTTCCTCTGTTGTTATTATACCTTGTTTTACAAAGTTCTTTTAAGATAAAAAAAGATAGTGCATTTAAAGCATCCAACACAATATCTGTCATATAAAAAGCAAGAATAATAAGTGACAGCTATTATCATTACTAAAAAAGTATTTTATGTCTTATCTTATTTTAGAGGGGAAAAAATTGTCCTAATAGATTCACCTGTCAGCTTTTTAATAAAGGAAAACATGTCAGAAAATTAAGCCACTACTACACTAGTAGGCTCCTCTGTTTCATCCTTTGAGATGACATAAAAATGATTTTTTTCCCATCCTCCAAGTCATGATTACTAATATGGCTATCCTATGGTTACTTGGGCAAGATTTTGTGTAATCACAGTAGCATTCTTTTTATTTATTTATCTACCTATTTATTTATCCTCACCAGTGGACACTTTTTCATTGCTTTAGAGAAAAAGGAAAGGAGAGGAGAGAGAGGGAGAAACATCGATGGGAGAGAGAAACACCAACTGGCTGGCTGCCTTCTCATATGTGCCCCAACCAGAAATCAAACCCATAATCTGGGTATATGCCCTGACCAGGAATCGAAACCACAACCTTTCAGTCCACAGGATGACGCTCAAACTGAGCCACACCAGCCAGGGCCACAGGAGCATTCTTGTAAGATGATCTCGTTACTTGAAAAGCCCATGAGAGCTGGTATTTTGTATTAAGCATCTGATAATATAACAGGCTGGACAACAGAAATAAACTGTTTTACTGTAAGAATTTTTTAACCTAAGAAGTAAAATCCCTCTGCATTTAAGAGTTTTAATTCTGACCTTTTAACTTACTTATCTCCCGTTTCCTATATTCAACAGCTCTTTCTCTGCTAGTAAAAATTCTTTCTTATTCAATTTCAAGATCAAATGTTATCTCCAGCATCTGTGATCACTTTACAGTCATCGGTTAATCACATTACTGAACATATAGCACATATTATCATTCATAACAACTATTTGTTTTCAAGTCCTTTAAAGCTCATAGAGCATTTTCACATTTTGTCTTGTTTGCCCTCCAAAAGGCCCCAACTAAAATACAGCAAGAATTAAAAATTTATCTCCAAATGGCTGATTCCAGATCTAGAGAATAGATGCATTAAGAAAAATAAAAACTCAATTTTAGTAACATGAAAAACTGAACTGTAAAGATTTTTGATAAAGACTACAAAAATCTTAAGAACAGCATTTCAAATTTACATCTTCTAAACCATCTTACTTACCGCTCCAGGTGAACGACGTCTTTCTCTCTACAGTAGAAAACAGAGAGTAGGAGCCACTGTCCTTACTCCAAGAAGTTTCAACAATTCAGACCTTTCCTATGAATAAAGTCCACGTGTTTTGTAAAACCAGACTTAAAACAACTATTTTTTCTCCTTCTTTCTTTGGTTCCTACCTATTTTAAAAAGATCTTTACAAGTGTCACAAGGATGTGACACCCAAAGAAGTGAATATCCACTGAATATTATCTAAAGAGAAAACCATTTTAGGCACTAATATTACTATTTAAAAATTGGGGTAGGCTTGGTAAATTCTCTATACTGATTTATTGAAAAATAATCAAAAAGTCCTAAAAATCTTGTGTATCTCTATTTAGTCAAATATTTGAAATATATCAAAATTGCTAATGTATAAAGCATATCTGCCTAGATTACAGGGAATTTTCAATTAGATTAAATTTGTTCATAACACATTAATTTAGTTTAGATGAATGGAGAACTTTTTTATAGTATATAATCAAAGAACTTTAAGCTCTTCTTCAATAGGGAAATTTCATTACTCCTTTAATAGTCATTTACTTATTTTCTGACTACATACAAATTTATTACAGCCACTTATAATAACACTTTATAACCATATTTAACTATCACATTTAAGTCATTAAATGAATAGAAAGACACTACTCTAATTAAGAAATCAACTATAATCATACTTTTTCACATCAGTCATCATAGAAGCTAATGAATAGTTCGTTTAGTAGAGTATTTAGGTTATCAAAGGACTTCTCTAACACACTAAAATTATTTTCAGATTTTTCTGTCCATGTTTAGTGTGAGTGATAACAATTTCAAAGTCAATTAGCCTACTTAATTAAAAGAAAGAAAGATTCTATTATTAAATGAGATTTAAAATTACCCAAGAAAGGCATTCAAGATTAGCACCATTCCTCTTTACTATATAAAAAACTAAAGATGAAGACAAGGACTTCAAAGCTGAAAGTCGATTCCATATACATATTCATCAAGTTTCATTTTCTAATTTTTTTGAAAAAGTACTAAAACCAACCTGCTAAAGAAAGTGTTGGTCCACCTTGGAAATGTGATAATCCTGTATCCTGGGTCAAGTCAAACAGTAACTCTGTAGAATTACTAGATGCAACTCGTGATGAGTTTGTTATGTAACCCTGTTAAAATATTCCAAAGGAAAAATATTACACTTATTCAAGTAATAATTATTTTGTTTCATAAACTTCTGTAAAAATAAATTTAATTGTATGCATTATAAGAAATCACTGATAACTCAATTACTAATAACTTATAAAATATAAATGTAATTATTACTCTCTGCCAAAATTATCATCTACTAAACCTAAAAGCAAACTTAGAGGTGGCTTATTCCTGACTAGCTAATTAAAATGGGGGACGAGTTCTAGTATAATTTTTTTCAAGGTAAAAAAAACATATAAACCCATTTTAAATCAACAAGGTTAATTATACGTCAGAGAGTTACTAAAAACAGTATTCCCTTCAAAGAACAAATAATAGATTTGAGCAAAACTTTGGATAAATGCAAGGAAAAATAAAGAAAAACATACTAATATAAACACAAATTTAAAAGCTTCTGCAACTCTATAAACCGCAGAGCCAAATATCAGGGCAAACAAACTGGGAATAAATCTGCAGTATTATGCATTAGGGTTAGGGATGAATATATCACATGGTATGAGTTTCAGAATCATCTTTATTGGAAAATCTGTTAGGCCAAGGGTCAGGAAGAAAAAGAAGGGGTTCTCCACTCTTCCTACCATCCCTCAAAAAGTCATGATGGGTCAGGGAATTTCCCATCTTATACAGCAAATACAAAAACTGTCTGCCCGGCAAGGTGAACAAATAAGAAAACTAGCCAGATAGGGTTTAAAACGGAAGCTGTATATAGGACTGATCTAGACCAGCAGGAGACATTAGGGCTCAAGGGAAGTTTCACACCTTCCAGCTAGCAGGATGATCTCAAGAAGAGTAAAAAGTATGAAGTGAATCATTATGTGGTCAAATATAAATGTATATGAACACACATATATGTTTAGTATAAATAATTATTAAAAGTGTGGTCAATATAATTTATGTGGTCAATATAATACAAGGTCTGTTCAGAAAAAGTCCAGCCATTATTAATATAACAAGAACAGTTTGTGTGGCATTGATGTAACCTGGCAGCCAAGGAGAGTGGACTGGAATGTGCATGCATGAACAATGACTTCACTGTACTAGTCAGTGGGGGTGGTAGATACAATTAGTGAGGATGTGTGTGCTGTGTGGCCATCGCATTTAAAATGACTGAGCAAGTAGAGCAATGATCTGCATCAAATTTTGTGTTAAAGCTTGAACATTCCTCTGTGAAAACTATTCAGATGATTCACAAGGATTCACAAGGTTTTCAGTGATGCAATGAGTGATTAGCAGTTTCATCATGACAACACACCTGCTCATGCATCACATCTGGTACAGACTACTTTGGCAAAACATCCATCACCCAGGTGACTCAGCCCCTCTACAGCTCAGACTTGGTGCCCTGTGTCTTCTAGCTTTTCATAAAGCTAAAATCACCTTTGAAAGGGAGGTGAGTTCAGACTATTGATGAGATTCAGGAAAATATGATGGGTCAGCTGATGGCAATTGGAAGAACTGTGTGGGGTCCCGAGGTGCCTATTTTGAAGGGGACTAAGGCATCACTGTCCTATATACAATGTTTCTTATACCTTGTATCTTCTTCAACAAATGTCTCTATTTTTTTATATTATATGGCTAGATACCTTCTGGACAGACCTCATATATTCCAATACTGTTATGTATTAAAGATACTGACATACACAAAATACATTCTAATGCTATTTATTAAAGACCATCATCAAGGAGAGTAAGCTCTCAGAGTGATTTCTGGATCATTCCAAGTATCAATCTAAAAACAAAAAACCACCAGAACTGCCAGAAAATCGAACTGCAGGGAAGTCCAACAACCAAGGAATTAAACAAAAAGCATTCATCCAGACTGGTAGGAGGGGCAGAGTCGGGCAGCTGGAGCAGAGAGGATGCACAGCAAGGTAGTGGTTGGTGGACCTAATGGTCCCACATTCGCATGCAGATAAACAGGGAGGACAACAGGGGAGCAAGACAGACCATGCACCCCAGGTTCCAGCGCAGGGAAATAAAGCCTCAAAACCTCTGGTGGTAAAAACCTGTGGGGGTTGTAGCAGCAGAACTCCAAGTCTCACAGAAGAGTCCATTGGAGGGACCCACAGGGTACTAGAATGTATACAAACCCACCCACCTGGGAATCAGCACCAGAAGGGCCAAATTCACTTCTGGGTAGCAGGGGAAGTGACTGAAAGCAGGGTGAGAGCCAAGCAAGTGAAAATGTTCCCTCTCTGATCCCTCCCCCACATGCAGCGCCACAACGTAGAGAAGTGGCTTGCCCTGCCCTGGTGAATACCTAGGGCTCCACCCCTTACAACATAACAGCTGCACCGAGTCAAAGAAACATGGCCCAAATGAAAAAAATAGATAAAAAATCCAGAAACAGAACTAAGCAATGATGAGATTGCAACCTACCAGATGCAGAGTTCAAAAACCTGGTAATCAGGACACTCACAGAATGGTTGGGTATGGTCACAAAATAGAGGAAGAAGTGAAAGCTATGCAAAGTGAAATAAAGGAAAATGTACAGGGAACCAATAGTGACAAGAAGAAAACCGGGACTCAAATCAATGATTTGGAACAGAATGAAGAAATAAACATTCAACCAGAAAAGAATGAAGAAACAAGAATTTAAAAAAAATGAGGAGAGGCTTAAGAACCTCTGGGACAACTTTAAACCAACATCCGATTCATAGGGGTGCCAGCATGAGAAGAGGAAAAGCAAGATATTGAAAACTTATTTGAACAAATAATGAAAGAAAAATTCCCCAATCCGGCAAAGGAAAGAAACATACAAATCCAGGAAGCTCAGAGAGTCCCAAAGAAGCTGGACCAAAGGAGGAACATACCAAGACATGTCATAATTAAATTATCCAAGATTAAAGATAAGGGGAGAAGCTTAAAAGTAGCAAGAGAAGAGAGTTACCTTCAAAGGAATTCCCATAAGACTATCAGCTGATTTCTCAAAAGAAACCTTATAGGCAAGAAGGGGCTGGAAAAAAGTATTCCAAGTCATGAAAGGCAAGGACCTACATCCAAGATTACTCAATCCAGCAAAGCTATCATTTAGAATGGAAGGACAGATTAAGTGCTTCCCAGATAAGGTCAAGTTAAAGGAGTGCATCACTACCAAGTCCTTAGTATATGAAATGTTAAAGGAACTTATCTAAGAAAAAGAAGATCAAAACTATGAACAATAAAATGACAACAAACTCATAACTATTAACAACTGAACCTAAAAAACAAACAAGCAAACGACTAGAACAGGAATAGAATCACAGAAATGGAGATCACATGGAGGTTTATCAGTGGGGAGGGAGTAGGGGAAGAATAGGGGGAAAGGTACAGGGAATAAGAAGCATAAATGGTAGCTACAAAATGGGGGGGGTGTTAAGAATACTATGGGAAATGGAGAAGCCAAAGAATTTACATGTATGACCCATGGAAACGAACTAAGGGGGAAGTATGTTGAAATGGGGGTGTAGGGCGGAGGGTGAGAAAGGGGAGAAAAAAATGGGACAACCATAATGATATAATCAATAAAATACACAAAAAATTACACAAATATCAAATCTTTATGTTGTACATTTGAAATTCATATAATACACAGGTGGCAAACACAAGGCCCACGGGCAGAATCCAGCCCTCTACCTTGTTTAATCTGGCCCAACACCTTGTTTCTACCTGGGGGCAGTGCCAAGCTCTCACTTAACTGTTAAGGAGTAGTTACATTTATACAGTCCTAAAATTACATTTGGCCCTTTGAAGGCAACCACAAGGCTGATGTGGTCCTCAGTGAAAATGAGTTTGACACCTTGATATAATATGTCAATTACATCGCAATAAAATTAATTAACTAATTAAAAGAGAAACAGATGAACTTTATCACATCGGGTATAAATTGCAGATCTGTGACTAAATAAATGATGGTTGTTGTTTTTTTAAAAAGGTATAGAAACAAGTGTTAAAAGTAACCCAAACCATCCCTAGTATTAGAGGCCTGAAGGGAAGATACCTGTATTTGAGCCTTAACGAGTTGTACAAAAAAACCCCACACAAATCAATACTGCCAAATGGCATAATTGTAACCAAGCACAGTCTTACTTCAAGATAAATATTTTTTCTAAATACCTGCCTTTCAAAGAATGGAAAATATTCAATTACGTTTTCCAAAATAGTACTTTAACAGAAATATAAAGTTAACAGTGATAACATTTTCTAGGAAACAATTCTGGTTAATTAAGTACCACAATTTCAGAGAACAGATATGTTATTCAACAATAACTGGTTAAAATAATCCTTAACAGAGAATTTCAGTGTCTTACAAAATAGTACAGAAAGATATCAAATACAATATAAGGCAATAGACTGAGATTTAGAAGATCTGCACATTTATTTAACTACGTAACCTTGAGCAAGTCACTTGAGTTTCAGTTACCTTTCAAACTTAAATGTACTTTCACTTTAAACATACTTTAAATACACTTTAAGTATACTACACAGTACATGTGTTTCAAATGTACTTGCACTTCACTGTACATGTATGAATTAAATCAAGTTAACTGTCACAACAGCACTAATAAAGACCAACTATTATACCCCCATTCTATAAATTTAGAGACTGATTATGATATGTAAGATTCCCAAAACAACCCTAACTTCTTATTGATGGAGCTCTAATTAGAATCCAGGTCTGGTTACCAAGCCCTATGTCTTCAGGCTATGTCACACTGACTTTATAAGTGATAACAGATCCCTGCTACCTGAGACTTTAAAGAGATGATGAAGTATAGAGATATTCTATGAAAAAATAAACACACACACACACACATGATATAAAATGAAAAACTACAATATAATTTATTAACAACAGTGGCTTCCAGCCCTGGCTGGTATGGCTCAGTGGACTGTCAGTCTGTAAACCAAAAGATGGCTGGTTCGAGTCCTGTTCAGGGCATATGCTTGGGGTTGCGGGCCAGGAACCCAGAAGGGGGTGCTCAAGAGACAACCACACATGAATGTTTATCTCCCTTTCTTTCTCCCTCCCTTCAAGAGAATTATATAAATATAATTATATATATATAAATTTATATATATATAAATATAAATTTATATAATTAAGAATTATATAAATTCTCTTGAATTATATAAATAAAATCTTAAAAAAAAAAAGACTGGCTTCCAAAATTCTGAGTAAATTCCCTTAAAATGGATTCTCAATTCATTCCACAATATATCTGTCATTCTCAACCTTGACTACACATTAGAATCATTTGGAGAGTATTTTTTTAAATGTATCATTTCAAGACCCACTCAGACCAACTGGCAAAATCCCTCTTTTTAAGGTCCCCAAGGTTGGGTAACACCAATTGAGGTGCTTTGACTTAAAACTTTGCCCACAGAAATAAAACAATGTAATTTTGAAAACTCCAGTTTCTAACTTTTATAACACCAAACATACCATCCCTCACTTTATTTTGTTGTCTTTGAGTCCAATGCTAGAAAGATTGTCTCTATAAAACTGAATAATAAAGCTTCTTTTTCTGGTTTTTCTATCCTCCATATGCCAACAGTTTACAATAAGCATTAAAAAACCATGGACTTAATCTGAGTCCAACTAATAGCAAAGAATCTTCATATTTTTGGTAGATTTCCATCTTCTATAGCATCAGATATAGTCTATGGAATCTTTGAATCCAAGATTGAGAATCAGTGGTCTGGGTAAAATCTCTCATTTTATAAATGAAGAAAATGAGTCTCAGAGAGATTTTTGACAACAATTAAGAGCAGAGCAGAATCAGCATTTTAGTCTCTGGCTTCAATCTAAGTTTTTAAAATACTAGTCCAGGACTCATATCATTACTAATCATTAGTTCAGAATGCTGAAGCCACAGAAAAGGATTCAGAAGGGGAGGGGAGATGGTAGAGGGTCGGTGTTTGCCCAAAGATATTCCTATGATATATAACATCTTCAAAATATAAGTGGAAGTTGAGTTTATTTAGCCATGCATTTAAAAGGCTGTAGCCTTTTTCATTTTTATGTAAACTGAAATTTAGTAACTCTTCTATAAAAGATACCACCTCGAAATACCAACTTTTAGTGCTAACACATAAGTAGATTACCTTATAGAAATGATATGAAATACACAAAAAATAAATTATTCATACTAAAAATATTTGGATTCAATTCTTGTATTAAACCCATTTACAAGAAAATGTACAGGTGGCTTTGGTAGTTGTTTCCCTTAATGTCAAAAGAACATAAAAAAAATTTACTATTTCTCTAAGGCCAATATCAAATAGCTTATAAACATGAAGAAAAAAAAAACCCGACTAAGCTAATTTGACTTACAGCAAAAAATCTATGTTTGGGTAACTTTTTGTTTTAGTATTCTAACTTCTTGGTTTCAGGACACTTTTACACATTTAAAAATTACTTAAGACCCAAAAGAGTTTTTATTTAGGTGGGATATATCTATTGCTATTTATCATATTAAATAGTAAAACAGAAATTTTAAAAAATATTTATTAACTTTAATAATAAACCCATTATAGATTAGCATAAGTAATTTTGATAAGAAAATGATGATTTTGAAAATACAAAATAAATTAGAGAAAATAGTGGCACTGTTTTACACATTTGCAAATCTCTTTAATGACTAGCTTAATCAAAAATTGCTATAGTCTCCTATCTGCTTCTTCTTTTAATCTGTTAGGAAATGTTGTTTAGGCTGAAAATATAAAGACAGTATGGCTTTATAAATATACATATAGTTCAAAAAGGGAGTATTTTTATGTAATTCAGGATAACTGAGTATACAATACTACAACAAAACACAACAGTTGGTATTACAGGTTTTTTGGAATGTGGGATCTTACCCCCATCACTAAACTTTTTTGTACTTTGTCTCATTAAAATCTATTAATGTATCTTACACTCTGAATCTTTCTTTTCAAAAGTATTTTTAATCAAAAAATTGGGGGAGGGTGGTAATGAGAGGAAAGTTGGGAGGGAGGGGTGGGTGGGCTAGATTGGGAGTAAGGGGGAGAAAACTGTACTTGAACAATGATTAAAATAAAATTAAAAAATATATATTTTAATCATCACCTGAGAATATGTTTATTAATTTTAGAGAAAGAGAAAGAAAAAAACATCAATGTGAGAAACATTGATCAGCTGCCTCCCATACATGCCCAGAGCTGTGACTAAACCCACAATCTAGGTATTTGCCCTGACCAGGAATTGAACCTGCAACCTCTGATGTAGGGGATGATGCTCCAAACAACTGAGGCACCCAGTCAGAACAAATGAATCTTTCTTTCATGCATGACTTTTTAACATCATGCACTGGCATGTGGAAAATACTGTTTCTTTGAATGATGCAGATCTCCCAAATCTTGACAGAGTTCATTACACAATGTCAAAAAATCATAAACATTAATACCACCACCCATTAGAAAAGTCTTTAAGGAAGCTGTCAAGATCATGGTGGCAGATACAAGTTTTCCAAATTTCTACCATTTGCTTGAAAGCTCAAATTTTACCATTCACAAAAAAATACTAGTAATTTTTTTTCTTTAAGTGGTAGGTGCCCTTTTCAATTCTGTGGAAATGTCTGCCAAAAAAACAAGATTAAATAACTCACTGTATGTAGTGGCCAGACTCAAAAGTGGCCTCCATGACCCCACCCTCTGGTATTCATGTCTTGTGTGATTCCCTTCAAGTGTAACTTGCTTCTAACCAAAATAATACAGCAAAAGTAATAGGTTATACATGACTTTTTGTATGTGCTCACATCACATTTTAATGTTACCTTGACAAGATTCTCTTTCTCTTGTGGGCTTTGAGGAAGCAAAAAGCTATGATGACTTAAGTAATCAAATGCTGCCAATACCATGAGAACCTGGAAGCAGATACTTCCCCAGTCGAGCTTCAGATCACATTGCTACCTCAGAGCCCACACCTTGAATGTAGCCTTGTGAGATCTTGAAGCAGAGGATCCAGCTAAGCTATGACCTGACTCCTAAACCATAGAAACTGTTAGATAAGAAATCTGCGTGGTTTTAAAGCACAAGTTTGTGATAACATTGATATTGAGAAACAAATAATCATTCTTTCAAGTAAAAATGTTCTATTTTTAAAAAGTGGGTAGTTTAGCTCACAATTCAACACAAGCAGTTTTCAAGATACATCATAGTTCAAAGAAGTGCTTTACACGAACTACCCATTTCATCACACAAAATATTTTTTAAAAGACACATATTTAAAAGTAGAGAGTTAACAAAATTAATAACATCTTGATACATCCTCGAGGAAACAGTATGATTGCAATATTTTTTACTGTGAGTGGATGGTGGTGACTAAAACAAAAACTACTAGTACAGCCTGATACCAATGTCTTGAGGTACCAGCAGTTTACCCACCATTGCTTTTGCATCATAAGTGCAAATGTCAACATAATATAAAAGGCAAATAGTGTCTTTGTATTATGGTCACAATAGTGTTGACTCCAAAATCCATGAAAGAGTCTCAGGGGAAACTCCAGGGCCTGAAAATAGAACTTTGGAAACTGTCATACTAAGGCAATGCTCCCATTTTTTAAAGTATATATTTATATATAACATATATATGAGTACATATATATGTATATATGTATGCAAATAAATATGAACTATGGGTAAGTCTAGATTGAAATAGGGAAACTATCATCTGCCAGTTTTGTGATGCTGAGTAAATTATTTAACATCTGTGAGCCTCAGTTTCCTCAAATAAAAAAGAGGGAAAATAACTGCTTACTTCACAGGGGCATTTAATAATTAAATTAGATTAATTTTTATATTGATAGCATTTAGCACAAAGCCTTATACATATTAGCAGTTTGATAAATATTAACAATTATTTTTTGTTGAGGTTTTTTTTAAGATTTATTTCTAGAGGGGGGGGAGGGAGGGAGAAAGAGAGAAACATCGACATGTAAGAGAAACATCAATTGGTTGCCTCTTGTATGCTCTCTGACCAGGGACTGAACCACAACCCAGCCATGTGCCCTGACAAGGAATCAAACTGGTAACTTTTGGCTTTGTGAGACAATGCCCAACATGATGAGCCACACAAGTCAGGGCTTTGAATTTTTTATACTAACTATGAAAGTACAATTTCAGAATAAAAAGCTATGATAGCCTCTCAAGAATTTTCCCAATTAAGAACTAAGAACACCTGACCCACTTTATCATCTTAAACAGCCTGCCATATTCATTACTGATTATACTTTTATTCATATTTTGATAGCACAGTTTTTAATACTATACCTATTTAACTTAAGCATATTACCTGATTTAGGAACAGGTTGGGGAGTTAGTTCCTACAGTTACTACTTTGGGTATTGGTTGAGCTACCATATGACATTTTCTGATGCTGATTATGCTTCTATTGAATGACTGACTACCCATAATAGTCCAGAACTTTAACTGGGTATGGTTGACACTGATAACTAATATCCAATGTATTCCTGAGCTGACTGTGTACTTTCAGAAACACTTACAGGTTTAGACAAAGGCTGAACAGTAACAGAACTATCTGAAGATCTAGATTCAGGATGAAAATTCACTGGCGAGGCAGCCACAGGATTTGATGTTGGGTTCGTGTAGTGCTGACTTGTAGGCTTGAATGCAGCAGTAATACCTGTATTTCAAAATTATACAATATAGTGAATATATTTCTATATAATCAATGATATCAAAATACTTCACTTTAAAATTAAAATCATAAAATAATACTATACCTCTACTGAGTGCGCCATTCTTTATTCCCCTCGAATATGAGCTGGGGTTTACTCTATTCAAAATATCTATAAAAAATTATATTTATTTTAAAATTCATTTGTTTGAATGAAATATATATTAAGGTAATAGACATTATTAATTGAAAACAGGTTCCTGAAAGGAATATACACATGTAAGTTAACACTGACTTAAGAATACAGTTCATTTTGAACATATGTATATATTTATCTACTAAAGAAACAAGACTCCAAGCTTTAACTGTTTCATAGACTTAGAGTAACCTTTCTAACTATAATGTAAAATCTAAATGTCAGAATCAAAAGTCTGATAAACCTGACTACTTAAGTCAAACCTTCTGTATGGCAAAGAAACAGTTCATTGTGAGTAAAACTTTTCCAAAAATATGTTCATATATAACCTATAATTAAAGTATATGTCTTTCTTTGAGTGCTGATAGGGCTGTATATATACTCAGGTTCCTATTACTCAAAATCAAACCTTTGTCCAAATTCCATATCCCATGCACATCCCTAAAAGCTTTAAGTGTCTCCTCATAAGGGTCTCTTTGGCTTATCTGCACCATTACTCTTGAGTTCTGAAAGGGAAACTATCAGAGACTGCAAACTAAAATGAACCTATAGTTTACCAGAGTATCTTATAACTTAAGGAGTTTCCAATCTACCACTATACCAGAAGTCAATGTGAGCCTAACTAAGATTTGGAAGAGTGGAGATTTGCCTATAATTGTTGGTTAGAAAAAGACAAAAGCACAAACACACCAAACATCATTAAAATTTACTTTTTTTTCCCTCAGTAAAAGGGAACCAGATCTCACAAAAGTAGGGTTACTTTCTGATAACAGCAATGCAGTGTTCTATATCTAAGTCCTACAGATGTCTTATTTTAAAAAAAGAATGTACTCTAACAACTGAACACCATCTTCATTCAGAAACTCACAATTAAGTATTTACCAACCCATCAAGGAACTATCACTACAGTACTTATTGGAGGTTGTTTTCTACAAAACACAAGATTTTACCCTCCTTTCTGGCAGTTCTATAAACATTCAATCCACGTTCCATGTTAACATATTTTATGGTTTACACATAACAATACCATCTTTTTAATTCAGCATCTTAACAGTTCAGAAAAAAGTTCTACTGGAGTCAATGTACTTTTTAACATAATTATTTTAAAGCTAATAAACATTGTTCTAGTCGAACACTGTTAAATCATGTACAATCAGAATAAATTCAACTTGAATCTTAACTATCATGTTTTAGTAACAGTTTTGGATATAGTAATATTCCAGGATAAAATAATCACGACTAGAAACAATAATTAAAGAGAATATATAATTATGTTGTTATCAACAAGCATCATTCAATTTTTAACAAAGTGGCATTTCACTTAGAACTTCCATGAGAGATTACCAATCTGCCAGAGGAAATGATATTGCGAATTCAATTGGTTATGTTATTCTCCCTCTAATAAAACTGAATAAAAGTATCATAAGTTTAGAAGAAACAGGAACAAAAACCAGGCTTTCCAAAAATTTAAAAATAGTCTCTTAACCACATTTCTAAGTAGTGCCTTGGTAAGAAAACCTAAAATCTGTACATTATTTCTCTGTACTTCTATACATTTTTGAGTGGACATTTTAACTGGTGCCACTGCCCTTTGCTTTAACATTATAACAATGTCAAATCCAATTACTCTAACTGAAATCTAGTATCTACACAAATATTGAAGTGAAAAAGACACATTTTTCATTTTCACCAGTAACTTTATTAATTTGGATATTTTGAGTATTCGGCTATCTCCTACATGGTATAGTGCTGATGTTTCAATCAGTGTCTCAATTTGATTGCTATCAACTTTAACTGGTATGCCCAATCATGGAGCATTGTCCAGCAAGAAATCTCCAGCATAAAACTTTGCAAACCACTTTTGACACATTCAGTCTGTCATAGCACCTTCCATACACTGCACAAATCCTTTTTTTTGCATTTCAGTTGCGTTTTTACCTTCCTTGAAATAAGAAAGCATAATGTTGCATATATTTTCCATTTTCAATATTAAAATGACTTCATGAAAATTCACCAATTTTGGTAAGGTTTTTTTCCCAAAGCACATTGATATGACAGCTGTCACAATACAATCTAACAAAATTGTTTCAAATGAAATTAAAGACAACTAAGTGCTACTAGAAGCCATGTTATGGAAAAAACCAAACCGAACAAATGCAAGCTGCAGGATAATGGGTATGGTCAGAAGTACCTGTTGGTATACAGGCCAGAAATTATGAAATCAATCCTGCATTGCCTACACATTTTTTATCTATAAATGGATGACAATGTGATGAGGCAGTTGCCTGGATTTGAGAGTCCCTATCTGAGACATACAAACTCATTTAGTACATTCTGACATTTTAAACGAAGTATTCTAAACCCATTTTTCCCACTTCTGAGTTTGGGGGGGGGAGATAAATGAACAAATAGAATAAATAAAAAAATAGGATACTTGGCTCCACTAAAAATTATGATTTCTAATAACAAAAGACTTCCAGTGTCACCAGCTAATCTTAGTCTGTTTCTTTTTCTCAGACCTGATATCTTAACCTCTTAGTGCCTTCCTCAAGTACCCAATCACATCCCTATCCTATTTCTAAAATTCTTATTTACCTCCCAACCAGCTGTTGATTCCCAACTCTTTATAAAAGAACAAGATCATATGTACTTATAACTCAGCTCATAATTTTTTCCACTAGAAACAATACCTTATAAAACTTGGCTTCACTAAAAGTAAATGCTTACTTGAAATTGCTGGTTTTGAACTTGATATCTCTCCAACAAATATTGGCTCATCATCATCATCATCCTCAACCTCTTTTACTTTCTTCTGCCACGGTTCCAATTCTTCTTCTTCACATTCCATAAAGAGTTCCGCCATTTTCGATTTTCTAATTCTCAAAAGGAAAACAAACCTTATTTAAAAAAAAAATCAATACACAGTATGATACTTAAAATCTACTTTAATAATCCTAATAGCAATTTCTGAATTTATATTTGTAGTTAGTACATGGTAACAACAACGAGAAGCTCAGAACTTACTCTCTTAGATGACAGACAACTATCAACATGTAGATAAATAGGTAGATAAAGATAGAGATAGACAGGTAATGGTTGACAGCAGTTACAGTGGACAGGAAATTTGCAAAGTGAATTTCAGTTATATGCCTAGAATATAATTATATCTACAAAAGTGATTTCACTGAACAATTATCTGAAAGAAAAAAAAAACCAGTATTAACAAAAAGGAGATAAACTAAGAATAAGAGGCAATAGATGTATAGATATACTAGAAAAACTGAACTAAATTCAGGAATGCCAAGCACATAGCAAAGCAGGAATGAGGTGCTACCAGGGGTGTCCAACCCGCAGCTGGTGTGCCACACGCAGCCCAGAATGGCTGTGAATTTGGCCCAACACAAAATTTACTTAAAACATTATGAGATATTTTTGTGATTACGTGTCACAATGTATTTAATGTGTGGCCCAAGACAACTCTTCTTCCAATGTGGCCCAGAGATGCCCCTATATGAAAATAAGGGAATGAAATGAGGCTTATTCCATTCAGGGTAATTTCCCTTCTACAAAGCTATGTCACAAATCATTTCCTGACCTAACATTATTTAAATGTTTAGTTAGGCCACCTGCCAAAAAGCAAGGCATTCTCATTTTCCCAAATGTCACTAACATAATCTTGCTTTTCTAAACTATATTATACTACTAGTTATATAAAGTTTTTCAAATCAAATGATTAAAAATATTATAGGTCGAAGTCCAAACTGAGCTCCTTGAGAGTATATTTCCCTCTACACTTTAGATAGGCAGTAGGTACACAGTATATAATAATCTATGGACTAGGAAACGAGGCAAAGCTAGGTGATGACTAATTTTTAAAAAAAAAAATAGGGGAAATACTAGTATACTGATAATAAAAGTATCATTTATTTCCAGTTAATATTTGTTATGAGCTGAACTGTATTTCTCCTAAAATTTATGTATCAAAGTCCTCAACATCAGTACCTCACAATGTGACTATATTTGGAGTCAGTCTTCAAAGAGGCAATTAAGTTAAAATTAGGTTACTAGGGTGAAAGCTAATCCAGTATGACTGATGTCCTTCAAAAAAGAGATCAGGCCCTAGCTAGGTGTTTCAGTTGGTTGGAGCACTGTCCTGTGCACCAAAAAGTTGTGGGTTCGATCCCTAGTCAGGGTACACACAGAAAACAACCAATCGATGTTGCTCTCACATCAATGTTTCTTTCTCTTTCTCTCCCCGCCAACCCCCTTGCTGCTCTCTCTAAAATAAACAAACATATCCTAGGGTAAGGATTAAAAAAAAAAAAAAGAAAAGATCAAGACACAGATACATATACAAAGGTAAGACAATCTGAAAACACAGGAAGCAGATGGCCATCTATAAGCCAAGGGGAGAGGCCTGAAACAGATCCTTTCCTCATGGCCCTCAAAAGAACCAAGCTTAAGAGCACCTTCATCTTCTAGCCTCCAGAATTGTGAAAAAATAAATTTCTATTGTTTAAACTGTCCAGTCTATAGTGCTCTGTTATGGCAGCCCTAGCAAATTAATACAGAAGACAATGGATGAATTATTTCATTCTTTTTAACAGGGCAATGCCGCTGTCAATACAATGCCCTTACCTTTGTATAATTCCCAGTGTATGCCTAAAACCAAGGACGGTACCAAGCCCTATATATACTATGTTTTTTCCTATAGATATGATAAAGTTTAATTTATAGATTAGGCACAGTAAGTGATTAACCACAAAAACTGACAAAATAGAACAATGATAACAATACACTATAATAGTTATGTGAAAATGCACATTCTCTCTCAAAATATCATGGAATATACTTATCCTTCTCGTGAAGTGAGATAAAACAATGCCTATGTGACGAGATGAGTGAAGTGAATGACATGGGCATTGTGACAGCATTAAGGTACTGTAAGGGTTACCTGAACATAAGCAATATAATACCTCAACAGTTGATCTGATAACTGAGACAGCTACTTAAGCAACTAACAAGACAGGTAGTGCTATGCAACACAGATACAATGGACAAAGGGATGATTCTCCAAGGGTGAGATGGAGCTGAAAGGTATGATTCTATCATGCTATTCAAAAAGGCACTTAATTTAAGATTTAAGCATTTTTTATTTCTGGAATTTCCTATTTAATATTTTTGCCATGTTTAACTACAGGTAACTGAAACAACAGAAAATGAAACTTCATATATGGGATGAGTACATCGGGATATATTTTTGGAAAAAAAATTTAAAGACATAATAGCTTTATGATTTTTTTAAGATTTTTTTGTCTATGCATATGATTATGTATATCAAACTGATCATAGCTATCACTGAATATAGGGAGAAAACACTTCATTTCTACTTTACTCATTTTTTAATTTTCATTATTTGTTTTTATGTGTTTGTTACTTTAACAATCTAAGAGTTTTTAAGGAAATGTGCCTAATTCTCATCCTTTTTCCTGAAGCAAAGTTATTAATATATAAGCCACTTATAATAGTATCAGTCATGGCAGCAACAATTACTTTTTGGCTGAAAAGGGCTGTTGTCCATCAAGATGCAGAGCTGACTTTCTGTAAATTGTCGTCTAAGTAATGACACATGATATCAGCCAATTGTATGAGTCATTTTATGTAATGCCAAATATTGGAACATGAAACTTGGGATTCAGAAATTCTTGGATCTAAATTTTGATCTCCAAACTCACCAAGTGACTTCAGACAATGCAACAAGTCATATCTTAGTTTTCCTTCCTATAAAATATAAAAACCTAACATATGAATGTTTTTATAAAATTTAATACATACATATTTCGTCTTTTTTTCTATAAAAAGCTCATTTTTTATGTTTGACATATACATATAACTCATTTACATAACTGGTTCATTCCTAAATGAACCCAAACTTAGTAAGTAAAATGGTGATTCCATTAAACAATTACTACTTAAATAAGGTCTGAATTATTAGATTATAAAATTTTAAATACATCCTTTTATAAAAATAAGGAATCACCTCCATCACGTATTGTTTAAGTCTGAATTTTCAAATGCTAATACTAATCTTTTACTGTTGCTTATTCTTAAGATATAAATGAAGTTATTTCCATAAGAACACAATTATAAATAAATTTTAGTTCATATTTCTCTGGTTTTTATCAATAAATTTAAAAAGAAAACTAATTGGATATATTTTATCATAGATTAATTCATTCAAAAATAACCACTCATTGCCATCTGTATGCAAGGTAATATGCTAAGTTCTAGGGAAAAAAAAACCAGATTAATGTCATAGACTTGGGCTTCAGAAATTTACAGTCTAGTATGTCTATAATTCTTTGGGCTTGAAAAACAAATGCTGTTACAATCATCATTTAAAAACACATCTGAATTGCTTTATTTAAAATAAGAATTTTAAAAGGACCTACCAATACCAAGAATATAGAATATTTTTTAAGAGCTGCAATTACACAGCCTAAGAGATTTATCATAATCTTTTTGTTATTATAAATACCATTTAGCAAAACTCTAAAATTAATACTTGATTTACAAATATTCAACTAATAAAGACCTAACCATAAGAACAAGATATTGCTGTCTATGACTATAGAGATAACTTTTAAGATAACCAACTTCAACATCTTTAGGACCAAAGCAGCTACTTAGAGACCAAAACTGATACACTCACAAACACCCTAAAAAGTCAGAAATCCTCATATGCAATTAGAACCATAATTTCGGCCTAAAGCTGCACTATGTAATACAGTAGTCACTAGATATATGTGACTATTTAAATTTAAATTTATTAGAATTAAATAAAATTTTAAATTCAGTTTCACTAGCCACATTTCAAATGCTCAAAGCCATACACATGGCTGGTGACTACTGTACTGGACAGTGCAAGTACAGAATATTTCTACTAGACAATGCTGCTCTAAAGAATCACTGCCATACTTCATCCTAGTTAATAAAAAAACAAACAGCTTCATAAATTCCTTTGGCATCTCAGGCACTGGGGCATGCCAAAACCATCACCATAAAAACTTCTCTGAAGTCACTACTTCAGAATTTTGGTGGTAAGGCATGGAATTCTAGGAAGGATTAAATCAGCTGCCATTTGAAGTGGACTATCCAGAAAAGATATGGAGTCGGAATCCCAAAGTTCCAAAAGATCTTTGCAGCTCCTGCAGCTCAGAGTTGGCTCCAAAACAGACAGAAAAAAGAAAACACTCTACCTAAACTACTGACTCAGGTAGAAATATCATGCCCATGTTTAAAACACCTGTTTCTATGAAGAAGAAAAAATCAATTCCAAGTAACTGACTTATCAAACATTTTTTAATTCATTCACTTTGAGACTGTGAAAACATATAATTACTATTTTTTGTTTCAGCTTTTACATATCTAGTAAAATTATATCTTAAATAATTTTTCTATTAAAAAGTTTTTAAAAGTCAATGGGAATTTGGCTTTAAATTGTAACTGCTTGTCCAATTTACTTTTATCCATTGACAGATATAACCAAATGCAACGTTACTGTGTAGAATAATAAATGTAATGCATTTGACCTAGTACATGGCAAACACTATAGCATAGGTGTGCTATGGACTAGATGTAGTCCTATTTAATTTTCTGATTAAAGAAAAGATTAAGCAGTTCCACAAACCACAACTATAGCATATGAACATAAAAAAGAGCAGTGGGGTAGTAGCCAGAAGAACCAGGTGATAGCCGCAGCACTGCCACAACTTTCAGTTAAGTCACTTTACAATTCCAGGTCTAAGCTCTTAGTTCAAATGAATGATCTCTAAGGTTCAATTCAGCTCTATACTTTATACTTCACTGTAAATTGTACACTTTATTTTTTAAAATAGTATACAACTCTGTAATTTTTTTTACAAAACACCAAACAGATCTAACTGTGCACAGCTTAACATGATAATCACAAGAGAAAAACAACTGCAACCAATTTTCCACATTTCCAGAACACAGTGGCCTCTACTTGTATTCTAGAAACTGTATACTTTAAATATTTATTAACCAGAAATAGCAAAATTTGCCAAAGAATAAATGCCAGATTCAAGTTCTTACTCAACTTATTAGCTGTACGATCTTGGGAAAGTTAGTTAATCTCTGTGCCTTGCTGTACTAAATATATCTTATAACACAGATTTACAATGAAAATTAAATGAGATAATATGCATAACACACAAGCTCAGTGCCTAGCACACAGAAATCACTCAATAAATCTTCACCATTTTTAACTCTGGACTAAACGCTATTTTAAAGAACTCTAAGGGCAGATCACAACTGTGTTATAATGGAATTTATAAGCTATCAACTGAGTATTTAGAAATCATTTGTTATATAAGATCTTCATTACAGCCATATTTCTCATGATGAAATTTTGGCCTTTTGGAATGTAGCTGTCAAATCTATCTTGACATATTTTCATCTTTTTAAAAAAAACACTTATAAACTAGTTAAAACACATATGACAAATTTGTAAAGCATAATACAAACAGAACACATACACAATTTATCAACATGGTTAAATTATATACTACTAGTCTCATAAAATAAAACAAGTATCTAATTCAAAACTACCAACACATAAATGCATAAAAATAGCCCTGGTTGGGTGGCTCAGTTGATTAAAGCATCATTCCAATATGCCAAGATTGCAGGTTCGATCCTCAGTCAGGGAACATACAAGACTCGATCAATGAATTCATAAATAAGTGCAACAACAAATCGATGTCTCTCTCCTCCCTCACTCTAAAATCAATACATAAAAAATGCATAAAAATTAGCACTGGATAAAGTATTTATAACTTTTCATTTAAAAAACCCCCATCATCACTCTACATACATTCCTGTATTTTAATTCCTTAAAAAAAAAAATCCTTTTTTAAAAGGAGTAGGTGGTAAGTAGACTACAGAAGTGAATGTGAGGAATATGGTGAATGCCTAAGTTCTCTATCTCCTCAAACTCTGAAAGTTAAGAGTTATTCAATGAAACAATCTAAGAAACCACATTTACACAATGGAATGCTATGTAGCAGAAAGAGGACAGCATGAATGGAACTGGAGAGTATCATGCTAAATGAAATAAGCCAGGTGGCGAAAGAGAAATACCATCTGATCTCACCTGTAAGTGGAACTTAATCAACAAAACAAACAAGTGAGCAAAGCAGAACCAGAGATGGAAATAAAGAACAAACTGACAGTGACCACAGCAGAGAGGGAAGGAGGAGGAGGGTCAAGTCAAGGAACATTTATTAAAGGAGCCATGGACAAAGACAATGCAGGAGGGTTGAATGTGGGAGATGCGGGAGGTAGGGCAGGGGAGAGTAATGGGTGAAAAATGGGGACAACTGTAACTGAACAACAATTTAAAAAATGAGAAAAAAAGAAACCACATTAAAAAGTCAATCTTTGTTGGGTTTTTTTCCTCATCATAAATATAACATTTAATTGGGGGTTGCACTCCTAACCAAGAAGCTGACAACACCAAAATCAGATATGATTAACTTAATGTAAAAGTGAAAATACAAGACAAGAAATTAATATAATCACTTCAAATAGTGACAAGAAATTAATATAATCACTTCAAATAGTGAAATTTTCTATTCAAAATAAATATAGCATATAAAAATAAAGTACAACTAACTTAAACTTGATCTAAGATTAGCATGCTAGCAGTAACTATTAAACCTTTAACAATCATACTTCAAAATGACACAGAGCAAAGAGAAGAAAATAATACATGTTGTATATTTGTTACCAATTAAGTCTGTATTGTGAAAGAAGTAATAGTTACTGTTGTTTTCTTGTAACGATATGGAATAAAGCTAGCAAAATAATCTCCCTAAAAAAAGAAGCCTGTGCTTCATTCAACAAACTGCTTAAATCTACAAATCAATCTAAATTAGCACAGAATCATTAAAAATATCAAACTAAAATTAGAAGCCTTCTTCACAACAGGGTTTGGGTATCTCTCTTTGCACTACATCCAGGTAAAACTCCCTGCTGATCCCGATTCAGGCTGCAGACCTTTAATTCTGGTTACCACTGTCAGTCAAAACTGAGCTGAGTGCAGCAAGGCAGCCACAATTATTTTCTTCTGCACAGTATTCTGCTGAAGGTATACATGAATATCCCAACAATTTCTACTGATGTTTACATACATGAAAGTTCACTGAAAAGAAGTAAAACTCAAAGAAGTAGTTAGACTCGGTGGCTTATATATAATTTTAACAAAGGAAAGGGGATTTGGGCTTTGATAGACAAATCATAGGGAAGTAACTAGGAAATATATGAGGGAACTAATGAAAGATAAGGGTTATTTTAGTTAGGTCTGTTTATGCAAACTCATCTCATTATCAACTCTCCACCTTAGGTGATAAAGACTCTCTCTTCCTGCCCTGGCTGGTGTGGCTCAGTGGACTGAGTGCCAGCTGGTTAGATTCCCAGTCAGAACACATGCCTGGTTTGCAGGCCAGGTCCCCCAGTAGGAGGCTCTCAAGAGTCAACCACATATTGATGTTTCTCTCCCTCTCTTTCTTCCTCTCTCTATGAAAATGAATAAATAAGACCTTTAAAAACAAAATAAAGTAAAAGTGACAGAATAATATTAAAATTCTGTCAAAAATACAACTTGTGACAAATTTTTTTAAGTTTAGAATTGGCTTAATGTTATTCAGGAAGAAATATTCCTTTGTTGGCAATAACAGGTAGAACAGGATAGAACTGTTAAATTTCACAAGTGGAAAGCAAAATAAGTCAATTGCACATAATATCATTTCAAACATATTTGGTGATTCTTACTGTACTAAGAAAAACTAGTTATTCTTCTCAATGCATTCTCAAGCATCAATGAATTTTAAAAACCCTGAATAAATTAACTGTAAGAGAGTTGTAATATAAAAAGACTAAAGGAGGTAGATACACTCAGTAAAAGGGTCATAACCTATCCTTACAAAAAAATGACTTGAAGATGATGGCCTATGAATATTAGTGCAGAGAATGCTTTTCATTGTATGGGGAAAGCTTCAATTACAAAACTGTAAGTTACCAAGTAGACTATTCCTCTTACTATTAATTAACGAACTTACAGGAACTAATTAGAGAATTTTGTCTTACCTTCTAAATATAATGTTCTTTTGCACAGGTCTAAAAGTAGGAAGAATAAAGGAAGATGTTCTTTGTGTGGATACAAAGGGTTTTTTTGTTAAGTACTACATTGTAATAAGAATGCTTGCCAAGAACATTCAAATGTGACACATATTCATTGTAAGGGTAGTATGTAATTAGATGATGCTTTATTTTTTTATTTTTCTAAGCAAATTCTTATTAAAATTTCTAATAAGTTGTCTGACATTAACCCTTTATACTTCTGTATATCATATAAAATTATACAAAATAATTTAAAATGTTAAAAAAATAAAATGGTTCCTTTCAATCTAGATGATAAAAAGCAGTAACTATTTTTCATGGCATTCTGAATGTTAAAAGAATCCTTAAAAGAAAATTGCTTTGTAGAAATAAACAAAAATTCTAAATAAACATTTTTGGTAGTTATGGAGTAAATTGTCATTTATATCTTCAAAAAAAACTTGACTGAAAAATCAAATATTTTTGAGTCCTCTGAAGCAGGAAAAGATAAATTTGGATTACATATTCAATTAAATACTTATTTAATAAACATTAATTTATTTAATTTAGTATTTATTTTAAAATGTTAAATATTTTTCATCTTTCCAAAGTTATTTTTGAAATAACAAATTATGTCATCAATAATCTCTAATTCCCTGTCACCTAAAACTCTGGTTTACCTTCTACTTACAAAAAGTGCTTTTCCATTTAGGTACATCTCCTAGCCCAATTCATATAGAAAAAAACAACAGTAACAAAAAATCTTGGTATGATTCTAAATGTTCTCTTGAATAAAGAAAACAAGTAAATATGGGAGAGGAAGGCACAAAATTATTTATTCCTTTCCTTTGCCCTCCTCTCCCCTACTAGCACTGCCAATGCTGAGCAGTAAAACACTGGACCAAAGAAGCAGGACTGGATTAGATAGCCTAACTGGAAAAGAATGGATTGAAGTGGGGATGTTGAGATTTGTAGCCCTCCAACATCAAACTACCTCAGAACCTATTTATCCCAGCTCACTACTTGTATAAGGACCCTAAGCATATTTTCAAAGAAGACCATCTTTCTGGCATCTACTTTCTGCTTCTTCTCCCCTAACCATTCCAGGCTCTGATGTAACATAACACTCCAAGATCCCTAAACTTCATGTTGCTCCTATCCTCCAAATCTGCTCCCCTCCTTTACCCCAAAACACCCATTTCAAAAGGACTGCTCCAAATATGTCACATCAGATTACTGCAGGTAAATTCATACCAAATAGAAAGGATAAAATATCACCCCATAGATTACAATGCTCCTCGACTTACAATGAGATTACAACCCAAATTGAAAATACCCTAATCAGAGGTGTCCAACCCTTTGGTGTCTCTGTGACACAATGAAAGAAGAGATGTCTTGGGCCACACATTAAATACATTGCATTACGTAATCACAAAAAAAATCTCATGTTTTAAGTAAATTTACAATTTTGTGTTGGGCCAAATTCACAGCCATCTGGGCTGCATGTGGCCTGCCAGCCACTGGTTGGACATCCCTGTGCCTAAGACAAAAATGAATTTAGTACACCTAATCTACCAAACATACTAGTTTAGCCTACTCTACCTTAAATGTGGCTCAGAACACTTATGCCACTAGGCTATCTTCCAAAAGGCCCTAACATCACTCATACATCAGGAGTTACGAGATGTAACTACATCACAAGTTATGCTTGCTTCCACAAACTAAAAAGGAATGCTAACCACAAAATTAAGAGGGCCGAGAACAAAGACCAAAATGGTGACAGGACATTGTGTGCAAAAGGACCGAAGTGCAACGCAATAATTATGTGTGTCTAAAAGAATTTAATCATTCCACACCACAGCCTCTAAATATAGAAGGCTCTCTACAGGGGAGGGGGGAGGGGGATCCCATTAGAGCATAAGCTCACCCTTCTCAATTTCATGATCACATCAAGTTTCTGCGCTGCTTTGCAAAACTCCGTCTCCCATTGGTATGAACTAAACCTTGGTTTGGGTACCTCACTCGGAAGGGTTTGCAACACAATCACATACAGCTGGGCAAAATCATTTGGCTGCTGCAATGCAACATCATGAGAAAATATCAGACCACCTATCACTAACCCAAGAAAAGATCAAAATTTAAAATTCCAAGAACAGTTTCTACTGAACATATATTGCTTTTGAACCATTGTTAAGTTGAAAAATCGTTCAGTTGAACCACCCTAGGTCAGGGGACCATCTGTACTTGCTAACTGCAAAAAGAAAATCCTTACAATGAAGAGGCTATCATCACCACCTTACCCAAGAGATCAAATTTAAGATTACTTATAGGATAACCCCACTTTATGCACCTTCTGGTGTATAATGTAAAATACACTCATGATGTAGATAAACCCAAAGAGTAGGAAACGGTAAAAAAAAAATACAGAATGTAGATTATTCTTTTTTTTAATCCTCACCCAATACTTTTTCTATTGATTCTGGGGAGAGGAGGGGGAAGGGAAAGGGAAACACCGATGTTGGAGAGACACATCATTCAGCTGTCTCCTGTACGTGCCCCAACCGGGAATGGAATCAGCAACCTGGATCCGTGCCCGATGGGGAATCAAACCCTCCAACTTTTTGATGCTCCAACCAACTGATCCACCAGGCCAGGGACAGAATGTGGGTTATTCTACAAGATCACTGGCCTAGGCTCTTCAAAAGGTCAATGTTGTCTCACACAAAAAAGGTGAAAGCAACACTAAATTAAAAAATTAAAAGAAACTAACACAAACGAATGTAATGCATGATTGGTTACTGGTTCCAAAATAAATGATTAAAAAGGACATGTGGGGGACCATGTGAAAAATGTGAATACAGATTGTAGGAATTCTTCTTAACTTTAAGTATGACTGTGGTATTGTAGTGTAATTATATAGAAAATTGGCCTTAATATTATGATATACATACTGACACACACAGTATACTTTGGTATGAACTGTCATGATATCTTCAACGCACTCTGAGAATGTCCACTTAAGAGAATGTGAAACAGGTAGATAAAGCAAATGTGGCAAAACGGTAAAACCATTAAAACCATGCGCTATTCAACTTCTCGACGTTTGGGAAAAAAACTAACATGAAAAATAGAAATAGGTCGAAAGGTTCAGAGACGAATTCTTAAAAATAACGACGTAAAAGAAGTAAGGGGCAACTGGGTGGTGTGTCTTGAATTTTGCAGGGAAGCTTCCTTGCTTCTTGCCCACACTCACCACACTCTCTCAAAAAACCACGACGGAACATAACGAACTGAGCACTGAGTGGGGACTCTGAAGACCTAAGGCCCCAGAAATGGCTCCATCACGGCGGGCCACGACCTCAGTACAGAACTTTCCCCAGGCCCTTTCCTCGCGTCCACGACAGTTCTATCAGAGCCCACTGCAACAGCGGATTTGAGGTGCAAACTCACGGGCATCAGGGACACACACGAAAGACAAATACAGTTATGAGAGGATTTGCACTGATGTTCTAGGACATCCAAGCACACAGCCCTCAGTTCTGCAGACCGCGGCCTCCACAGGCGCAGTTTCTGAGAAACAGCCGGAGTGAGCGCAGCGAGGCCCCGAGGCAGGGCACCTTGCAAACGCCCAGAGGCGGCTTAGGGGCTTCCGAACTCCTCTCCTCCGCCTCGGGGTTGTTTAATGGCACTAAAAGACATCACGTTCTTAAGACACAGTTCAAGCCTGAAAACCATAAATAGATTAGATAGATAGATAGATGATAGATAGATAGATAGATAGATAGATGGATGACAGGTAAGTAGGTAGGTAGGTAGGTAGGTAGGTAGATGGTAAGTGCGCAGAATTTTTGAAGAACTCCTCGCCCCGCGAACCCCGTGAACGAAGGTTCCCCGGGCTTGCAGAAGCGGGCTCGCTTTGACGTTTCTCCTCTCTAGCAGATTTTTCTTTAAAGCGTTAACACTGGAGGCGAGTGGAGCTGGATAAAACCTCCCAGTGAGACCCTTCTCTCCGCCTCACTAAAGGAAGCCCGAAAGCGCCGCTCGAAAACTGCGTCTCCCGTCCACGTTTCCCCTCGGGCCGTTCCTCGGGAGACAATGAAGCGGAACGCCCACAGCGGAGCGGGGAAGTCCCTCTGACGGGACGGGGGTGTGAGCGCCCCCGACGGGCCCCGGGGCCGGGGCAGCGGCGCCCTGCGGTCTCCGACGCCCGCGAGTTCGGAACCGCCAGTGGTCTGTGCCTACCACGGAAGAGACTCCGGGGAGAGCTGTTGTGAGAGGAGCACGGGTCTCCGCCGAACATCGGCACAAAATGTAAGGGAAGACCAGAGGGAGATGGCTCCGGAGACAAAAGCCAAACCAGGCTGAGGGTAACAGGCGCAGAGGCCTCGGGCAGTGAGGAGGAGGAGGAGGCGGCAGCGGCGGTGGCCTGCGCCGCCCCGGCCTGCCGCCCGGAGCCGGCGGCCGCGGCGCGATCCCTCCCACGCCGAGGCCGGCGCAAGATGGCGGGCCGACCGCCGCCGCCGCGCAGCCGGTCCCCTCCCCCGCTCCCTGGGCGCTCTCGGCGACCCGCGCCGGCCTCGACAGCCCCAGCCCAGCGCCCCCGGAATGAGGCGGCGCAGGCCGCGCGGGAGGGCCTCTGCCTGCTGCAGCGCGGGGCGGGCGGGGGCGGGGGGCGCTTACCGTGAACGGAGCGGATCGGCCTGACTGGGGCCCTGAGGAGGAGGAGAAAGAGGAGGAGGAAAAGGAGGAGCACGAAAACCTACACCGCGGCAGCAGCGGAGGCTCCCATTGCAGAGCTGGCAGCTGAGCTGAGGGAAGGGGGGTGGGGGTGGGGGTGGGGGGTTCTCGTGGAACCCGCGCACTGCTTCATGGGTAGAATCCAGGTCAGTCTCCGGGCTTCCGGGCTCCCTTTCTTCCCGCCGACCCTGGGAGTCGGGTTGGGCATGTGCGCGGAGTCGTAGGCCCTCGAAGGCCCCGGAGCCCAGCCACGCGCCCGCCGTGAGCGAGGGCCTAGGCCAGGTCCTGTGCGACTGTGCGTGCCTGCATGGCTGCTTGGCAGCCAGCCCGGAGTAGCAATCCCAAGATCGAGGCTGCACGGAATCTAAAGGCTTGAACCTGAGTTGCAGGGCCTCGCTATGTGTAATTGCTAGTTCTCCGTAGATTTGGAAGGTAAGAAGGTCTAGGAAAAGAGGCACCCTAAGAGGGAACTCTGTGCCTTAGGTGCGAAGACATAAACTAGGTAAGAAAAAGAAGTAGTCAGGTTCTTTTAATAGTTTGCTAGTTTTTCCAAATTTGTTTCAAACGGACGTTTTGCCCGTGTTTCTTTTGATTCTTGACTCTGCCATAGGTGCCTGTAATAACAACAATAAATAAAGTTGAGATAAATGCGTGTACAAGGACACTTGCCCAGATACTGCTTGCATAAATGCTTATATAAATACTGTATTCTGACCTGTAAGGAAAGGTTCCTCTCCCAGTTGTCCTCACAATATCAATGGCAATAATGGTCCAGCTCTCAAGATTGATCTGGATTTGAGATCTTGCCTCTTGTTAGATTCTTAGCACACGTACCATCACTGCACACAACATTCAGTCATTGAATCGTGCCATTACTCCTGCCTATTTGAATTAGTTTCTTATTCCCCATTCTGATTGCTCCAAGCTCTTCTCTGTTATTCATCATTACAGTTGCTTCCTTACTGATTACCACTCCCAGATCAATCTTCCCCAAAGGCCACTTTCATCACCCCTAGAGGCCTGGCATGGCTACAGATAATCATGACCTCTTTCCCAGCTGGGCCAAGGATAGTCTACCCAGCTTTCCCTTTCTGGCTTGCCTTGAAAATAAGCTTTATAGCAAAAGACACAGAAAAATCAAAATAAACATGGAAAGCTAAACATTCAAAAATCTTGGTGCATTCTTAAGTCATTATATTTTAGATTTAGCTCCTAATTTAGCAAAGCATATGAGTATGAAAGTGAACTTAAGATTTCACTCTGTGTTTTGGAGCCTGGTCCTCATTTTGCAGAGACAGAAACTTGAAGTAGTTAGCCCCCAGAGCTCGTTTAAATCCAGGGGCATGATTCATTCATGCCACCAAACTTACTAGAGATCAATAAATACACACAAATTCCAATTTATTTTTTCCCCATGAAAAACATAACTGCTATGAAGACCAGAAAACTCTGGTCAACACATTTACACTCAAAAGGGCCATTTACATGAGAAGTCAAATTATACAGGATGTCTGCTGAGAATGAAATCAACACACAGGAAATAATTTGGATGATTTATTTGACTACCCTATGCTTAAGCTTCCTCCCTTGTCTTCTAGAATGCAACTGTCTTGGTTCTCTTGACTTACCATCCACACCTTCCCATCATTTTTCAGAGCTTCTTGCCTCTGACTTGTATTGCCTGGCCCTTTCCATCCTTTCCTCACTGTCTGAGTCTCATAATATTCATTCTCCTTGAGATCATGTTCCACTGTTCCCTGACTGTAATTGATAAGTTATTTCCCAGCTTTCATACCACAACTTCTGTTTTGTTCACTCGTGCAATTTGGGTGGAATAACCACCCTGAACGCCCAAGAATGATCCCACTAAGACAATCGAAAATCACTCCTTCTTCCTTTTGAACCAGTTTTTGTTTCAGAAATCAGAGTGAAGCACAGGATTTTTATTTGTGGGCAAAAGTGAAGTTCTTTCTTTCTCTGGATGATATGGTGTTCAAATGTAAATACTGGAAGAGCTACATCTTTTTTTCTTTTCTACTAAGGAGAGCCAACTGAGAGAGAATAAGACTAACATGTGGTGGAGGAAGAGCTGAACAAATCAATCATAGGGAAAGGAAGTCAATCCCTGAGAGCACCATAAACTTTCCCATCAAACCAAACCTGAAGCCATGCTACCTTTAGACCTCCGTTGTATGAGCCAATAAATTCCCTTTCTGTTTAAGCTGAAAAGAGTACAGAATAAGCCACTCTAGCATAAAAGTTATTTTTATCTGAAGGCATTTGAATTCCTGAAATCTCTCATCTGCCTTAAAGGCATAGCCTCCCCACCAAACACACACACACACACACACACACACAAAAAAAAAAAAAACCCTCAATTATCATAAATCTCCTTCCAGGGAACAACCAGGAAAGATTGATTCTTACCACTAGAGATAAGGAGAATTGTCACCACACCTAAGCAGACAGACTCACAAAACTTATCATATTTCCAATTTACTCTAAGGGCATATTTATCTTTCCTAAAAGTTACTTGTTTTCCCATAAGTGCCCTCTTTCCCCCTAATGCTTTTTTTCAGTGTCCTTTTATTTCCCTTCCCCTTTCACCTATGGAAAGGATATATACACCACAAATTCTAATCACCCCTGTGAGTCACATTTCTTTATGAACTCCCCTATATAATATGTGATTCAAATGTCTTTTCTCTTGCGAGCCTGTCTTTTGTCAGTTTAATTCACAGGCCCCCCAAAAACTAAATCTAAGAAGGTAGAGGAAAAGATTTTCCTTCCCAACAAAGGCAGTTTGAGTTGGGTTTTCTGTCACCTGAAATTGAAAGCAACTGTGGTGGAGACAAGGACAAATATTCACCATCTTATTTTCTTTTTATGTACCCAGGAAACCCACATTTCCAAGCTTCCTTACTTTTACATCAGGCCATGTGGCCATTTCGGGCCAGTGGAATGCAGGGAGAAGCAGTGATTGCCCAATCTAAGCCTGACCCTTAAAATTTCCAGTGATTTATAGTTCCTTTTTGGTGGTTACATATTAGTTTGCCAAACACAGAAAACTCTCAGGAGCTAAAGGGTGGCAGCACCATGAGACATGAGACCAGGAGCTTTGGGGGGAAGTGGAGGGGGGTAAATGCAAACAACTGTACTTGAACAACACTAAAACAATCATTAATAAAAGGACCCTGGGTTTCTTAATAATGGTACCAACACCTCCACACTCATTGGACAGGTGAGAGCAAAACATAAACCTTTATTGGGTTATGACACTGAGATTTGAGGGCTATTATGTCAACGTAAGAAACGTCAAAACCTGTAGAGAATTTTTTTGTTTTATTTATTTATTTAAATATATTTTATTGATTATGCTATTACAGTTGTCCCCTTTTCCCCCTTCACTCCCCTCCACCCTGCACACCCTCTCCCACCCACATTCCCCTCCTTTAGTTCAAGTCCATGTGTCATAAGTTCTTTAGCTTCTACATCTCCAATACTATTCTTGCCTTCCCCCTGTCTATTTTCTACCTAACATCTATGCTACTTATTCCCTGTACCTTTTCCCCCTCTCTCCTCCTCCCACTCCCCTGTTGCTAACCCTCCATGTGATCTCCATTTCTATGGTTCTATTCCTGTTCTACTTGTTTGCTTAGTTTCTTTTGTTTTTGTTTTAGGTGTGGTTGTTAATAATTGTGAGTTTGCTGTCATTTTACTATGCATTTTTTATATTTTCTTTTTCTTAGATAAGTCCCTTTAACATCTCATAAAATAAGGGCTTGGTGATGATGAACTCCTTTAACTTGGCCTTATCTGAGAAGCACCTTATCTCCCCTTCCATTCTAAATGAAAGCTTTGCTGGATGGAGCGATCTGGGATGTAGGTCCTTGCATTTCGTGAGTTGGAATACTTCTTTCCAGCCCCTTCTTGCCTGTAAGGTCTCTTTAGAAAAATCAGCTGACATTCTGATGGGAACTCCTTTGTAGGTAACCGTCCCCTTATCTCTTGCTGCTTCTAGAATTCTCTCCTTCATTTTTACCTTGGCTAATGTAATTATGATGTGCCTTGGTGTGTTCCTCCTTGGGTCCAACCTCTTTGGGACTCTGTGAGCTTCCTGGACTTCCTGGAAGTCCATTTCCTTTGCCAGAATGGGGAAGTTCTCCTTTATTATTTGTTCAAATAACTTTTCCACTTGTTGTTCTTCCTCTTCTCCTTCTGGTACCCCAATAATTAGGATGTTGGAATGTTTAAAGATGTCCTGGAGGTTCCTAAGTCTCTCCTCATTTTTTTGAATTCTTATTTGTTCATTCTTTTCTGTGTGATTGTTTCTTACTTCCTTCTGGTCCACTCCATTGATGTGAGACCCAGCTTTCTTTCCATCACTATTGGTTCCCTGTGTATTTTTCTTCATTTCACTTATTGTAGCCTTCATTTTTTCATCTAATTTGTGACCAAAATCATCCAGTTCTGTGAGCTTCCTGATCACCAGTGTTTTGAACTGTGCATCTGATAGGTTGGCTACCTCTTGGTCGCTTAAAAGAATGGGTTCTGGGGCTTTTATTTGGCTTTCCGTTTAAGCCGTCTCTCCCCCCCCCATCCCTTTGGTCTGGTTGCGCCTGTTACGTATGAGGGGTGGAGCCTTAGGTGTTCACCAGGGCGGGGCACCCCAGTTGCTGGGTTGTGATGTTGTAAGTGGGGGCGGGGTCGAGAGGGAACAATGGCCCTTGCTCTGTTCTCCATGGGACCTCAGTCCTTTCTGCTGCTTCCCCTGAGCAAACTGGGCCCCTCTGGTGCCAATTCCTGTGTGGGTGGGCTTGTGCATGCCGTGGCACCCTCCAAGGACCTCTCCTGTGAGTTTGGGTGTCTCTCCATGCGCCTTAACTCCCACAGGTGTCCTCAATCAGTGACCCGTGGCTCTATTTCCCAGTGCTGGGATCCTGAGTTGTGAGCAGTGCCTTGCTTTGTAATCGCCGCCTCACTGGGTCTGCCGGTTGCCACCCCTCGGCCGGGGTCTGCCAGCTGCCACTTGTGCACTCAGGGTCCACCCACTGTGGTCTTGTGTGCCCTGGATGCCTTATGCACCTCTGGATGCCTTAAGTACCCGGTCTCAATGCTCTCTGTGCTGCGACCCATGCCTGGCTGCTTGACTCTGCCCCTCCTATCCGTCTGGATAAACGGTCTATTTCAACTTCTTGGTTGTCTGGCTTCCATTCAGATCAATTTTCTGTCAGTTGTGGTTATTATTCTGTTTCTAAATTGTTGTTGTCCCTATCCTGGTTGTGTGAGGAGGCACAGTGCGTCCACCTATGCCTCCATCTTGGCCGGAAGTTGAGAATTTTTGTAAGCTTATTTGAGCCAACTTGACCAATGCTGGGGAACAAGATCTCAAAGGCTCCAGAGAAAAACAGTTTGCAGCTTCTTTTATGCATTTGAAATTTAGAAGGGAACTATGGAGGATTACATGGAGGTGGGAAAACGCAAGGCAAGGCTCAGACTACAGGATAGTTAACATGATTATGTGCTTTCTTTAGGGCGGTTATTTCAAAGGTATGTTAACCTATACGTACAGAAACAATAAAGAGGGCTTGCTTAAGGCAAAGATGAACCTTTTACTAAAGAAGTTATATGCCTGGAGCATGACCACCCACTATCACCTGCCCAGTTAGGAATTTATGACCAGATTGTGCTGTGAGGTTATGCTCCTTTTTTCATCCACAGTTACAATAGCTGCAATCACTAACCCTGATTAATAATAGAAATAGTGGCCTATTAGAACAAAAAATCTAAAATATGTGGCATTGGTTTAACACAGTCGTGTAGAAATTAAGGAAACATAGTAGGTGGGATAATTGATTCATATTCAAATCAAATTGAAGATTTGACTATACTGTTGCCTATAATACATTAAAAGGAAGATCAGTACAAGTACATAATTTGTACTTTTAAGGGAAGGGAAGAATTCAGAAAGCAATATTAATAGTGGGTATTGGTGATTTTTTTATGTGATTAGCAAGGTATTACCAGCAAGAGATTAGCATAGAATAAAATTAACTGGTTTACAAAAACAATGAAAAGAAAATAGAGAAAGTCCCACATTTGGTGGCTTTGCAGTGTTGGAAAATATATTACTTCCAAAGAGAAAGAGAAAAGGCTTTGAGGGAAGAAAAAAAAAAGGCCCAAGGAGAACCCTGGCCAGGTGGCTCAGTTGGTTGAAGCGTCATCCTGTACAGCAAAAGGTTGCAGGTTCTTTCCCTAGTCAGAGTGCATACAGGAGGCAACTGATCAATGTTCCTCTCTCAGATCAGTGTTTCTCTCTCTTTTCCTTCCTTTTTCTCTAAAAATCAATTTAAAAACCATATCCTCAGGTGAGGATTTTTTTTTTTAAAGCCCTAGTAAGACTTGAACAAAATGACTGCCCTTAGGAAAAATCAGATTACAAATGTATCAGGTAGCCTCAGAGTAGCAGCTATTAATTTCCCTTTAGCTTTATTGAGCTATCACTGACCAATAAATTTGTGTACACTTAAAATGTGCACCCTGATGATTTGATATACATATCCACTGTGAAATGACTACCACAATCAGGTTAATCATTTCACATACAGTAGTTACTGTGTGAGTCCTTGTCTGTCTCTGTCGTGAGAAGCTTAAAATCTACTCTCAGCAAATTTCAAGTACACAGTACAGTATTATGCCTCAGATCCTCAGAACTTAGCCATCTTACAATTGAAAGCTTACACCTTTTGACCAGCATCTCCCCAAAGTAGCAGCTATTAAATTGAGAGACAGATTTGGTAGAAAAAGTAGAGAAATAAGGCTGCTTTTAGCACTATATCTGCAGAGGGAATATTGTTGGTGCTTCATCCATTACTTGGCTATTTTTACAACTTTTTTTTGGTGCCCCTGTTGCACCAAATTTCACTCCGCTTTTACATCCAAGAACCAGGATGTGCAGCTCTTTTTCAGAAGACTATATACTTAGGCTAGTGGAGTCACTTTGCCAGCCTTCACAGATACTGAAAGTATCTGGGAATTTATTATATGTGCCCTTAGGGCCAGCTTTTAACCAAGGACTGATAAATGCAGGAGTGTGGCAGTCCTAATCCCCCTGACTTAGGTGAGAACAACTATGAGCCATAATTTACACTGCAGAATTCCTCTACAGGGTCAGGCTAAAGCTACCCTCTGGGTTCTGTCTAAAGTTGTATGTGTGCTTATGTGAATATTAAGCTATTGCCCCAGCTCCAAAGCCACCCTTCATAACTCAGCTTTGTGATGCCTGTGTCTGGGAATCTTCAAACCAATTTTTTGTTTTGCCAGCTGCTCCCTGTTATGTTCCACTAATAGAGAATACTGAAGGGAGACTGCAAGGCTGAAAGAGGGGAAAAGGATTGCTTCTTCCTATTTACTTCTAATGGTTTATGTTCTTAATGAGGAATAGTGAAGACATAAAATGACATCACTATAATAAATCTGCTCAATTACTAAAATCAAGTAAGTTGAGGCATGAGGAAACAATTCCATTCTTGTTTTAACTAGCCTGGAAACTTAAACTTTTGAACTTTCCAGTCCTTCGTCAATGCCTGGGTATACATCAAACCTCCCCTAAAGGACCAAGGAAAGAAGGGTCATTGGTCATATAGAGGATTGCCATCTTGGACCAACCTAGAGGCTCAATAGGCAGCACTGATTTATCTAAAGAATACACTTTTTACTAAAAGAACTCAGCTTTTCTTTCTTCTTCAGAACACTCTGGGTATTGCCTTGTTGTGTTTACAGTTTGCAAAATCTAAAGCTACTTGCTTTCCCACCTCCGTTGTAGTTAGGAACATGCATGTGATCTAGGATATACCAATAAGACATCTATACCACATTATGAATTAGAAGCTAATGGCATGAAAAAGCTCAGGTTGATTGGTTTGTTTGTTGCATAACTTTGACAATGCATGGCAGTAGAGAAGGCACCTTAACCAGTTTCTAGAGTCACCAGTGCCAGTAGTTGTAGCAATGTTCACTGAACAGCACTTGGGGTACTGCTGCCCACCGCTGACCTGTAGGCAAAAATTCCAGAGGCAAAGGTTTGTTAATAAAGGAAAAGGGTCTTTATTCAAAAGCAGTTACTTAAGTCTATCAAATCATAGTTTTACTTACTTAAGGCCATCAATTAAGGCTACACTCTAATGCCTGAATTCTCCTATCTTTTCCGTTAGTTTTCAGTTATCTTATTTCTATAGGGTTAGTTTACACACTAAAAACAACATAATATACAAAAACTACACAATTTTGGAAGGATTACAGGCTTCTGTCTCAGAGCCTGTTCCCTTGAGAACACCCAAAGAGTAAACCTGCCACCCTCTGCCAGGCCAGACCAATCCTAGGTTGTGCCCGGGGTTCCTTTCTATCCAAAATACCGTTCTTTGGGAAATGCAGGCAGCTGCGGTGTGATCATCCAGGCGTCCTCGAGGAAGAAGAGCCTCAGAGCCAGAGAGCTGTTCCTGAGCACGAGAGCCCGTCCTCTTTTTACTTCTATTGGCTCTGGAGGTATTCAGCTTCTCAGCCAATCCTGTCCTAAACTGCCCACAATTGCCTTGGCAAACCCCTCTTGTGGGCTCTCCCTACTTCACCCCCTAGTGATCTGAGTTATCTGAGAGATCTTAATCAGATCTCTCTTACATCAGCGACAGTGGCGAGAGCAGTTTGAGCTTGGGGTGACATACTGGCAGTAACAACAGTGTCCTCTCTAGCCTAGTTCTGCGTGATTTTGGAATTTATTCCTGGCTGCTGGTCTCCAAGATTGGTTTTTAAGACTTCCAAGAGACTTCATGGGCTAACCAGGAGCTCCTAAATAAATTTATTTTCTGCTTGAATAAGCCAGAGTCTGTTTCCATAGCTCACAACCAAGAATTTTGATTTACACAAGTATAATACTCTCCTTTCTCTCCCATTGAGCTTCACATGTGTGCGTTTGGGTTATTATTCAGCCAATATTTTCTCCTATATATTCCAGGTATACTTTCCTGCCCTATTCATGTTGGGCTTGATAAGTTTTGCTTTAGCCAATGAGATGTGAGCATTTGTAATTCAAATAGAGGCTTAAAATATGCTTGGCAGTTTGAGCTTTCTCTCCTGTACTCCAGTGGTGAGTAGAGCATACCCCAGGTGGCTGGTGATTATTCAGTCTGGGCCCCAGAGTGAGACATAAGAAGAAAACCACATACTTCAAGCAGCCACTGATTCAAAGACAAGGGACACCTGGAGCCACCCTGAACCTGATCTTCATTGTCGAGCTTAGAACCTGGAACCTAGAGTCTCCCACAGAGCTATGAACAAGGGAATAAGTAAGCTTGCTATTTTAAGTCATTGCATTCCTTTTCATTTTGTTAAATTGAGGTGGAATTGACACAAAACATTATCTTAGTTACAGATGTATAATATAATGATTCAACACTTGTGTATATTGTAAAATGACCACCACAATAGGTCTAGTTAACATCTGTCATTATAAATATTTACAAAAATTGTTTTCTTGTGATGAGAACTTTTAAGATTTATACTCTTAGCAACTTTCATATATGTAATACAGTATTATTCACTATAGTCACTATCTGTACATTTTACCTTCATAACTTATTTATTTTATAACTGGAAGTTTGTACCTTTTGACCCCCTATATCCATCATGCCCCACCTCCTGCCTCTGCCAACCACCAATCTGTTCTGTATGAGTTTGGTTTATTTTAGATTTCATGTATCAGTGAGATAATACAGTATTCATTTCTCTCCTTCTGATTTATTTCACTTATCATTATGCCCTCAAGTGTCATCCCTGTTATCACAATCTTATTCCTTTTTATGTCTAAATAATATTCTATATATGTATAATATATGTATTGTAGGGGATACGGCCAGCAGTATCCATCTCTGCTGTGGATGCTCATCGAAACACGAGAAAAACATACACAGAGACAACCAGGTCCTGTGGGGGAATAGAGACAGAACGGCCACTCTCTCTGGTGGAGAGCGCCCCATTTCTCTACCCAAGTAGGTTTTTATTAAGAAAGCCGACTCAGTTTGTGGATTCATAGTCTGGCAAAAAAGATCAAAGAGAACAGGTGACTTAAAAAGATGCTGACAGAACTCCTGCTGTGATTCTGGGCAGAGATTGGAGTTTTATCATATGAAAGGACTACATGTTCCGGAGGTTTCCTGTCTGTGCCTTCAAATTAATAACATCCTCCAGCAAACAGATCTCACAGGATCTTGCATATTCTATGTCCCAGGCCTGATTACCCCAGGAGTCCGCCGTCTCTGGTCTGGGCTGCACCCCTTAGCTATTTCCACAGGCCTGAGTTGGGCAGGAGACAGAGGCAGCCAGGAGACTTGGATTTCTCACATCTAAGAACAAAGACTCAGGCTTTCACAAAGCTGAGGGAGCAGGGGTTGATGTTGATCACCCCTTCATTTCCACAGCCCTGTGAGTCTCTTCCCTGAGGCCTCCATGTGATCATGCCTGTCTTAGGCGATTCCCGCCATGGGAAATCTTACCCATCATTGGCTAACTGATCAAGCTAAGAGGCCAGGCACTGAACAGGCAGTGTTCATGCCAGGGGAATAAGTTTTGTCTCCTTAGTGGCTCCTGGTCCTGAGGTCTTTCACTCAGCCTAAGTCATGGGGGTCTCAGCTTCCTGATACCAGGCAGGGCAATCCCCAACAATGTATAGTTTAAATTATAAATAAAATGTCTTTTTTATTCATTCATCTGACAATGGACACTTAGGTCATTTTCATTTCTTGACTTGTGTCAGTAATGCTGTAATAAACATGGGGATGCATATATCTGCTTTGAGTTAGTGTTTTTGTCATCTTTGAATAGATACCCAGAAGTGGAATTTCTGGGTCATATGGCAGTTCTATTTCTAATTTTTTTGAGGAGCTTCCATACTATTTTCCATAGTGGCTGCACCAATTTACATTTCCACCTAGTGTACAAGGGTTCCCTTTTCCCTACATCCTCAACAACACTTATTTCTTGTCTTTTTGACACTAGCCATTCTGACAGGTGTGAGGTGATACCTCATTGTGTTTTTTACTTACATTTCCCTAATGAGTAGTGATGTGTAAACTCTTTTCATGTAGCTAGTGACCTTTTGTATGTCTTCTTTGGAAAAAAATGTCTGTTCAGATCCTTTGCCCATTTTTTAACTGGATTGTTGCAGGTTTTTGCTATTAAGTTGTATGAATTCTTTATATATTTTGGATATTACCTTTATTGGATATATGATTTACACACATTTTCTCCCATTGTAAGTCACTGCAGTCTTATGCAGCATTCTATATATTGCTGACTAATCCAGTATGTAATCACTGTTATAGCAAAAGTCAACCTGCATTGCAATTATCATTTTGTCTGTTGTCCTCTCTTAGACTGTAAGCTTGTTGAAGATGGAGACTGTCTTATTGGTCTTTACATTTTCAGTGCTTATTACAAAACCTATACTAAATCTCAATGAATGTTTAATGAATGATGGAAAGCATTCTAAGAAAACTGCATGTTTTGACCTACTGTGCCACTATAGAAGCCTTGCAGAACATTTCTTTATTAAAGGATATACTTCTTCGGTTGAACAATGGTGAAATTGATTAGATTAAGCTGGATTGAATAATTGCACGGCAATATGACCTTCTTTTCCCAAGACCACTCCCTTTTTTTCATACCTGGGGTTTTGTGTGCTCCTCAACGAGGTTAATATCAGGAGCAGCTCATAATAAATATATTCAATGAATTTCATTTCAATTTTCTTTTGAAAACTCCTTAGTTACTGATTTATACAGACTCTTCCTCTACTTCTATAAGAAGTTGTTACTTCCATTATGTATGGATTTTACTAGTTTCATTTTCAAATATTAAGCTAACATTTTTGTTTTCAAATTAGGGCTTATTTGGTGGTATCTCACTCTCCCATTCACTGAATACCTAACCCATAACTAAGACAATAAAACTTATTAAATGAATTTGACACTTGTTAACATTGTTTCCTGAGTATGTGAAATTTTGATACAATCATTTTAACTAGAGGCATTTCAGTAGAGACTTAGTAGAAACTCATACCTCTTTTCATTTTGAGAAAATATACAATGTAATTGTTCTCAACATGTTCCTAAGTCTCAGACATTGCATCTGTCTTCAGTTGGAATAATGATCAGGAATTTGTGATGATGCTGAAAGATGATTTAAGTATAAGAAATGAGTATAAACAACAATTTATATTTTCTCATGACCATGACCATTTTGATGATTTTGTAACAACTGTAGCAGAATAGCTATCTCAAAAAAAAGAGAATTAAAAAACTCGTACGTATTTCCTGTCTTTATGTCTCAGTTAAAGCCCTAAACCAGTGGTAGGATACTAGATCTTATAGATAGATGTAGTTCTCTAATTATTATGGGATAATACTTGTAAGTAACAAGTATATGGAACTATATAACATAATACATAAACATGCTAATTGGTACACATGAGCAGCATTTACTCATCAAATAACACATTTTATTTAAGGCACATAATCAAGAGTTTCCAGGTAGTGAACACATGGAGATTTCGGGAGAGTGGCCCAGAGCGGGCATGGAAGCTGTGTGCCCTTTGCATCTCCTCCATCTGGCTGCTACATCTTTTATTCTAAAAATGGTTGCCTGGTGCACTGTCCCTCCCAGGTGCACTCCCATGCCTTTCAATTTCTCCTCTTTTTCCCCACACAGGCATGCATCTTCTAAACTCGAAGGGAACCCATGAGACTTGAAATCAGGGAAGCAATGGACAGCGGCAGCTCAACGCAGGCAGATCCCCCAAACCTGTCCCTGAAGCCCCCTTTTCATTGACTATGCAGTCAGCTGACAGCAGGCCCACTTGGCTCACTTCTTTGCTATTACATTTCTAGAGAGTCCAAAAGCCCCACCTAGTCTCTTTCCTGTTTCTTCTCCTACCTACTAAGCCTTTCCTTATTTCACTACCCCAGTTTTAATAAGTGTACTCTCAAAATAAAAAAACAAAATTGTACCCTGGCTGGTGTTGCTCAGTGGATTGAGTGCTGGACTGTGAATTGAAGGGTCACTGGTTCGATTCCTAGTCAGGGCACATGCCTGGGTTGCAGGACAGGTCCAGTGGGGGCGTGCAAGAGGTAACCACACCTTGACATTTCTTTCCCTCTCTTTCTCCCTCCCTTTTTTTCTGTCTACAAATGGATAAATAAAATCTTTAAAAAAAATTGTAATCTAGTTTTGTGTGGATTCTTCAGAGTTTTCTACATACATGATGTTGTCACCTAAAATCAGATAATTTTACTGCTTCCTTTTCAATTTGGATAATTTTTATTTTTATTTTTTGTCTAATGACTTTGACTAGAACTTCAAGTACAGTATTAATAGAAGTGATGAAAGTGGGCATTCCTGTTTTGTTCCTGATCTTAAAGAAAAATTTTTAAGTTTTTTTACCATTGAATATCATGTTAGCTGTGGGTTTGCCACATATGGCCTTTATTATAATTTATTAAGACAAATGGAAAGGAAAACACAATATACCAAAACTTACAAGATAGAGCAAAACTAGTGATAACATGGAAGTTTTTCACAATGAATTTCTACATAAAGGAAGATCTTAAAGTCCTGATTGGTGTGGCTCAGTTGGTTGGGCATTGTCTTGCAAAGTGAAAGGTTGCTGATTCGATTCCCAGTCAGGGCACATACCCAGGTTGCCAACTTGGTCCCTGGCTGGGGAGCATATAAAAGGCAAGTGATCAACTGATTGATGTTTCTCTCTCACATTATTGTTTCTTTCCTTTTGTTGCTTCCTCCCTTCTCCCTCTCTAAAAATAAATAAAATCTTAAAAAAAGAAAGATCTTAAATAAACAAAGTAAGGAACCAGAAAAAGAATAAACTAATCCCAAAGTTAGCAAAAACAAGGAAATAATGATTAGAGCAGGTATAAATAAATACAGAATAGAAATACAATAGAAAAAACTCAGCGCTTTTGAAATGATAAACAAATTAACAATCTCTTTGCTACTCTAAATAAGAAAAAGAGAAAGACATGTAAACAAAATAAGAACTGAAAGAAGAGGCCATTACAACTGATGCCATGGAAATATAAAGGATTATGAGTGACTGTTATGAACAGTTAGTTACATGCCAAAAAACAGGATACCTAGAAGAAATCAGTAAATTTCTAGAAACATACAACCTACCAAACTGAATTGTGGAGAAACAATATCTGAACAAACCAGTGGTGAGTGAGAATATTGACTCAGTAATCAAATAAAAAAGGCACAGGACGAGATGGCTTCACTCATGACTTCTTCCGAACATTTAAAGAATTAACACCAATCCTTAAACTCTTCAAAAACACTGAAGAAGAAGGAACATTTCCAACTCATGTTATGAGCCCAGTGTTATCCCTGAGACCAACTCTAGACAAAGACAATACAAGAAAAGAAAACTACAAGTCAACATCCCTGATGAACACAAACACAAAATCCTCAACAAAATACAAGCAAACTATTCAACAGCACTGCGGAAGTACCATGCCCTCTTACCAAGTAGGGTTTATCCCCGGAATGAAAAGATGACCCAACACACAACAAATTAACGTGATATACCACACACTAATAGAATGATGGATAAAAATCACATGATCATCTCAATAGGTGCAGAAAAAGCATTTGACAAATTTCAACACCCTTTCATAATAAAAACTCTCAAACTATGAGAGTTATAAAAGGAATTTGTCTCAACATAATAGACCACATGTTACTGTTAAAAATATACATAATCACATTTATGCATCATAATAAAACATAAATGACAGAGTTCACAAAATGATAATCAGTGTTATTCCCAGTTTACTGAGATATAATTGACACAACATTGAATAAGTTTAAGATTTATACATAAAGATTTCATATATGTATATATTGTAAAATGATTACCACAATTATTCTACTTAACATTTATTACCTCAATAGTTACTTTTTTTCTTGTGATGACAACTTTTAAGATAGACTCTCTTAACAATTTTCAAGTATATAATACAGTCTTGTTATAGTCACCATGTGCATCACTGTACATTACATCCCCAGAACTTATAAATGGGAGTTTGTACTCTCACACATTTCCTTCACTCCTCCTTCCCATATCTGGCAATCTATTCTGTTTCTGAGTTTTGATTTTTTTTAGATTCCATATAGAAATGAGATCATATACTTTTGTCTTTCTTTGATTTATTTTGCTTGGCATAACACCCTCGAGTTTCATCCACATTGCACAAATGACAGGATTTCCTTAATTTTGTGGCTGAATAATATACCGTGTGTGTGTGTGTGTGTGTGACATTTCCTGTATTCATCCATCCAATGATGATGAACACTTAGGTTGCTCCCATGCCTTGGCTATTGTTAATAATGCTGCAGTGACCACAGGGGGTGCAGATATCTCTTTGAGACAATGATATAATTTCCTTCAGATATGTACCTAGAAGTAAAATTCCTGGATCATCTAGTAGTTGTATCTTTAATTTTTTGAAGAACCTCCATACTGCTTTCCATAGTGGCTGCACCAGTGTGCATTCCTATCAACAGTGCACTAGGGTTCCCTTTTCTCCACATGTTATCACTTGTCTTCTTTTTTTATTATTATATTTTATTGATTATGCCATTACAGTTCCAATATTTCCTTCTTTGACCCACTCTACACAGTACCCCACTTTCCTCCAGCAATCACCTCCCCCTTAGTTCATGTCCATGGGTCATGCATATAAGTTCTTTGGCTTCTCCATTTCCCATGTTATTTTTAATGCCCACCCCCCATCTATTTGTACCTACCGGTTATGCTTCTTAACCCTTACACCTTTTTCCCCATTCTCCTCATGCCCCCTGCCAGCTGATAACCCTCTAAATGATCTCCATATCTGATTTTGTTCTTGTTCTGGTTGTTTGCTTGATTTGTTTTTGGTTTTGCTTTTTAGATTAAGTTGTTGATAGTTGTGAGTTTGTTGTCATTTTAATGTTCATAATTTTGATCTTTTTTATCTTAGATAAATTCCTTTAACATTTCATATAATAAGGGCTTGGTGATGATGCACTCCTTTAGCTTTATCTTGTCTGGGAAGCACTTTATCTGCCCTTCAATTCTAAATGATAGCTTTGCTGGACAGAGTAATCTAAGTTGTAGGTCCTTGCTTTTCATCATTTTGAATACTTCTTGCCAGTCTGTTCTTGCCTGCAAAGTTTCTTTGGAGAAATCAGCTGACAGTCTTATGGGAACTCCTTTGTAGGTAACTATCTGCTTTTGTGTTGTTGCTCTTAAGGTTATCTTTTTATCTTTAACCTTTGGCACTGTAATTATGATGTGTCTTGGTGTGAACCTGTTTGGGTCCATCTTGTTTGGGACTGTTTGTGCTTCCTGGCCTTGTATGTCTATTTCCTTCACCAAATTAGGGAAGGTTTCTTTCATTATTTTTTCAAATAAGTTTTCAAGTTCTTGTTCCTCCTCTTCTCTTTCTGGAGCCCCTATGATTTGTATATTGGTATGTTTAAAGTTGTTACATAGGTTCCTAAGTCTCTCCCCAATTTTTTTTTAATTCTTACTTCTTCTTTCTGTTCTGGTTGAATGTTTATTTCTTCTTTATGTTCAAAATTGTTGATTTGAAACCTGGTTTCCTTACCTCCACAATTTCTTCCCTGTATATTTTTCTTTATTTTACTTAGCATATCCTTTATTTCTTCCTTTATTTTGTGACCTTATTCAATGAGTTCCCTGAGCATCCTGATCACCAGTTTTGAACTCTGCATCTAATAGGTTGGCTATCTCCATTTTGTTTAATTCTTTTTCCATCGTATGGTTCTGTTCTTTCATTTGGGCCATATTTCTTTTCTTTGCCTCCTCAATTTAGTGGACACCTTGTGTTTGTTTCTGTGTATTAGGTAGAGCTGCTTTTACTCTCTATCTTAGTAGCATTGCCTATGTAGAGAAGGCCTATGTAGGGCGGAGCCTTAGGTAATTGCCAGGGTAGGGTAACCCACTTCACTGCTTTATGGCTCTGTATGAGTATGAGGGGGGGCTTGGAGAAGGACTAATGCCGCTGCCTTGCTTCTGGAGGCCTGCGAGACACTTGTCCTGCTTCTAGTCACCTCAACTACCTCCTGTACACAATTGGCATCCTTTCAGCTGCTGCCATGTGTTTGCATACATTATAAGCCCTTGCAGGCCCTTTAAATGGTGAAAATCGAGTAGTTTCTTCACCGCAACCCCTACTGGTTTTTACAGTCAGAAGTAATGGGGGGTTATTTTCCCAGTGCTGGAACCCTGGGTTGTGTGGTCTGGCCTGGGGCCAGGATCACTTGCTCCCAAGTTATCCTCCCTGATTTTTATCCACCACATCTGAATGTGGGACCATCCATTCCATTGCTGCCGCCACCACCTCTGTGACGCACCACATCCCCTCCACCCTGGCTCCATGACTCCACCCTTCCTACCAGGATGAATGTAGTTTCTTTAAATCCTTAGTTGTTGGTCTTCCATACAAATTTCCTACCATTTTCTGATGGTGCTGGGTGTTATTTGTTTTTGAAATCTGGTTGTAATTCTTTTTATGGTTGTATGAGGAGGTGAAGCGTGTCTACCTTCGCCTCCATCTTGACTGGAAGCCATCTTTTTTTTCTTTTTTGATAAAAGCCATCTCAACAGGTATGAGGTAATATCTTACTGTGGGTTTTTTTTTTAAAGATTCTTCCTCATCTGAGGACACGTTTGTCATTGTTTTCAGAGAGAGAGAGGCAAAGGGAGAGAGGGAGAGAGAATGAGAGAGAGGGAAACGTCGATGTGAGAGGGAAACATTGATTGGTTGCCTTTTCATATGCACCTTGACAGGGGATCAAACCTGCAACCTTTTGGTCTGTGGGATGACACTACAACCCACTGAGCCAAACCAGCCAGGGCTCTCACTGTGACTTTGATTTACATTTCCCTGATGTTTAGTGATGTCAAATACCTTTCCATATACCTGTTAGTTATTTGAATATCTTCTTTGAAAAAATGTCTGTTCAGGTCCTTTGCCCCATTTTCTAATTGAATTATTTGTTTGTTTGTTTGTTTTTTCATTATGGAGTTGTAAGAGTTCTCTATATATTTTGGATATTAACCCCTTATCAGATATCTGGTTTGAAAATATTTTCTCTCATTCTGTAACTTGCCTTCTCATTTTGTTGATCATTTTACTGTGAAGAAGATTTTTACAGTGATGTAGTTCCATTTGTTTATATTTGCTTTATTGCTTATACTTTAGGTGCCACAGACAAAAAAGCAACAACAACAAAAAAACAAAAAACATTGCCAAGACCAATGTCCAAGAACTTTTTCCCTATTTTCTCAGGTCTTACATTCAAGTCTTTAATCCATTTTGAGGTTTTTTGTTTTGTTTTGTTTTTAGTGAGTGGTGTAATATAGTGTTCTAGTTTCATTCTTGCTTGTTAATATCCAATTTTCCCAGCACCATTTATTAAAGTGACTATCTTTGCTTCATTAAGTATTCTTGGCTCCCTTGTAAACTATTAGTTGACTGCACATACATGGGTTTATTTCTGGCCTCTCAATTTTGTTCCATTGGTCTAAGTATCTATTTTTATGAAAGTATCATACTATTTAGATTAGTATAGTTTGATAATATAGTTTGATTTAGGAAACATGACTCCTTCACCTTTGTTCTTCCTCAAATTGCTTTTGCTATTCAGGGTCTTTTGTGGTTCCAAATGAATTTTAGGAGATTTTTTTTTCTGTGAAAAAATGCCATTGAAATCTAGACAGGATTGCATTGACTCTATAGATGGCTTTGGGTGGCATGGACATATTAACAATATTAATTCTTCAAATACGTGAACACAGGATATCATTCCATTTATTTGTGTCTTCTGCAATTTCTTTCATCAACGTGTTACAGTTTGCAGTATATAAACATTTCACCTCCTTGGTTAAATTTATTCTGAAGTATTTTATTGGTTTTGATACCACTGTAAACATGATTTTTTTTCAGCTCCTTCATTGTTAATGTTTAGATATACTAAAGTTTTATCTTACAACTTTATTGAATTCATTGAGTTCATCTAAAAGTTTTTTCATGGAGTCTAAGATTTTCTCTATTTAAAATTGTGTCATATGCAAACTGATCATTTGACTTCTTTCTTTCCAGTTAGGATGCCTTTTGCTTATTTTTCTCACCTTATTGCTCTGGCTAGGACTGCTAGCACTATGCTGATTAGGAGTGTTGAGGGTGAGCACCTGACACAGACACCGCCCGCAGTGTCCTCGGCATTTTATGGATGAGACGAGATACTTTCACAGTGACTACCGAGTCCTGTGGAGGAAAAGGGACGGCACGGCTACTCTCTCAAGGGGAGAGAGTCTCAGAGTGTCCTACCCACTCTCTCAAGAGGAGAGCGTCCAATCCTTGCCTTGACAAGCTTTTATTGGATTTGTTTTGCACAAGAATATAGGCAAAGCTCATTAATCATTAACAGGCAGTAAGAATCCAACATACAAAGAACTCTGAGGGCCTATTTTGAGTCAGGGTCAGATAGCTAAATAGCCATAAAACTTTGAGGAAAAAACTCACTTCTCACTTGGACCCTTATTTAATTGAGAGCATTCTAAACAAAGAAGGTTTCACAGGATTTTACATATTTTTTCTTAGGTCTGATCACCCTAGGGATCCCACCCTTTTCAGCACAGGGTGACACCCACCACCAGCATTGTTTCGGGCTTAAATTAGGCAGGGGAAGTAAGGCAGCCAAGAGATTAGGAGACTTCTTGCAGACAGAATGAGGACTCAGGCTATGTCAAAACAGAGGGGCGAGGGTCCATCACCCCCTTTTGCTATATCCCCCCAAGTCTTTCCCTGGGGCCTCCACGTGATCGTGCCTGTCTTAGGTCGCTCCCCCCTTGGGAAATCTTACCTGTCATTGGCTAACTGATTAAGCATTGGGGACCAGGCAGGGTGAAGTAAAAGGAGCAGAAGCAGCGCTCCTGCCAGGCAGATAAGCTTTGTCTCCTTAGTGGCTTATAGTCTCAAGGTCACTCACTCAGCCTTAGCCATGGGGTGTGGGGTTACAGCTTCTGAAACTAGGCAGGGCGGTTCCCAATAAGCACCCTTATCTTGCTTCTGACCTTAGAAAAAAGGTTTCAATTTTTCACCATTGAGGATTATGTGAGCTTTGGGTTTGTCATATATGGCATTTATTATATTGAGTTATGCTCCTACTATACCCAATTTTTTGATAGCCTTTAATATGAATGGATGTTGAATTTTGTCAAGTGCTCTTTTGGCATTTATTGAGATGATTGTATTATTTTTATTCTTCATTCTCTTAATGTGGTATATCACATTTATTGACGTGTGTATGTTGAATCATCTTACCATCCCAGAGATGAATTCTATTTGGTCATGGTATATGATCTTTTTAATATGCTATTGAATTCAGGCTTCTAGTATTATGTTGAGAACTTTTGCATTTGTATTAATTAGGGATATTGTCTCATAGTCTTCTTGTAGTTTCTTTATCTGGCTTCAGTATCAGGGTAATGCTAGTCTCATGAAATGAGTCTGAGAGTGTTCCCACCACTTTACTTTTTGGAAGAGTTTGAGGATTGGTTTTATTTTTATTTAAATGTTTAGTGAAATTCATCAGTAAAACCATCTGGTACTGGGATTTTCTTTGTTCGAAGGTTGTTTATTGGTCAGTTCAACTTTTCTATTTCTCCATGATTCAGTCTTGGTTGTGTGTTTCTAGAAATTTATCCATTACTTCCAGGTTGTCTAATTTATTGGCATATCATTAATTGTTCATAGTAGTCTCTTATGATCCTTTATATTGTATCTGTTATAATGTCCCTTTATGTTTAGAACTTTATATTCAATTATTTTATTTTTTCTTTGTTAGTCTAGCTAAAAGGATTGTCAGTTTTGTTAATATTTTCAAAGAACCAATTCCTTTTTAAAAGATTTTATTTATTTATTTTTAGACACAGGGGAAGGGAGAGAGAAAGAAAGGGAGAAAAGTATCCATGTGAGAGAGAAACATCAATCAGTTGCCTCTCATCCACGCCCCAACTAGAACCAAGCCCACAACCCAGGCATGTGCCCTAAACAGGAATTGAACCAGTGGCCTTTTGCTTTGCAGGATGATGCCCAACTAACTGAGCCATACCAGTCAGGGCTCAAAGAACCAATTCTTATTTTGCTGTTCTTTTTTATTGTTTTTCTGTTTTGTATTTAATTTATTGTTTCTTCTAATCTTTATTATTTCCTGTCCTCTCCTAACTTTACACTTAGTGTGCTCTTTTTCTACTTCTTGATGTGTAAAGTTGGAGTGTTTAACTGAGAGCTTTCTTTTTTCTTTTTTTAAATTGAATTTATTGGGGTACAGATTTCAAGTGTACAACTCAATAAAACATCATTTGCACACTACATCATGTATTCATCACCTCAAGCAAAGTCTCTTTCCATCTCTATTCCCTACCCACTTTTGCCCACCTCCACCTGCCCTCCAGCTCCTTTTCCATCTGGCAATCACTACAATGTTGTCTGGGTCTCCATGTTGTGTGTGTGTCTGTCTATTTTCTTAATCCCTTCACTTTCATCCAGTCCCCCCAACTCCCCTCCCTTCTGATAGCTCAGGCCTTTCCATGTATCCATGACTCTGTTTCTATTTTGTTTGTCAGATTAGTTTGTTCATTAGATTCCACATGTAAGTGAGAACAGATGGTATTTGTCTTTCTCCAACTGGTTTACTTCACTTAACATTTTTCACTATAAACTTCTTCCCTCTTAGAACTGCTTTTGTTGGATCCCATACGTTTTTATCTGCATTTCCTTTTACATTTGTCTCAAGATATTTTTATTTTCCTTTGATTTTTTCTTTCATCCATTGTTTGCTTGAGTGTGTTGTTTAATTTCCATGTATTTATTAATTTTCTAGCTTTCCTCCTGTTATTAACTTCTTTTTTATACCATTGTAATCAGAAAAGATGCTTGGTATTATTTCAGTCCTCCTAAATGTGCTGTCTTGTTTTGTGGCATAACACATGATATGCCCTGGAGAATGATCTCTGTGTACTTGAGAAGAATGTGTATTCTGATGCTATTGGATGAAATGTTTTACATATTTCTGTTATATCCATTTTATCTATACTGTTATTCAAATGCAACATTTTCTTATTAACTCTCTGTCTAATCAATCCATTGTTGATAGCGAAGTATTAAAACCCTAACTACTATTGTATTTCTGTTTATTTCTCCTTTTGGTTCTGTTAGTATTGACTTTATACATTTAGGTGGTCTGATGATGGGTGTGTATTTAGATAATTAGTGTTTCCAAACATATCTATGTAATGGTTGTTTCCAAAAAGAAAGTATGTAAAGATACAAACAATATGGCAAAATCAAGTAAGTTAAAAATAAGAACATAAGTCAAAAGAGAAGGAAGGTTAGAAAAGTTTCATGTCCTAATGCAAAAAGCAAATCAGTTTCTTAGGAAAGCAAATCTATGTTTGAATTAAAACCAGAATTTAAATTCTCTATTGGATCATCATAGGCAAGGTTCTACGTATGGTATGCCTTAATTTGGGAGTGGATTTCAGTGTATCCAGAGAAATGGATCAATTACAAATATCTTAAGTAGTTCTCCTTAGTGTTTCTTTACTCTGAGCTTTAAAAAATTAGTAAATAGCTCTGAATTTGAGATTAATCCCCCTGAGAAATACTTGGAATACAGCTATTCATTGTCACTAATAAAGTACAGAGCCTTGTGTTTTAATAATTAACAGAGCTGGGATTAGCATTGACATTTTCTAGTGAATATTAAAATATGCAAAAAGCTGCTTGTATAGAAAGTCACTCCACCTGGTACTTGGAGTTGTGCCAAAGAAATAAAATACTATGAATAAGCATAAGGTTGTCTTCAGAAATTTGTGTTCACTCTAAACCACAAACAAATGGGTAACCGATGTTGTAGAGTTCTACACCATAAAGTATGGCTGCCATAATTTTGGTCTGGAAAATGTTGAATACCGCCACCACACTTTGCCATTAAATCTTTTTACACTAACGTATCCACAGATCATCAAGATGTAAGTACTGTTAATTATTCGTTATGGAATAGCCCACCTGAAACTTGTATGCTTTTTAAATATTAGTCCAAAATGACCAGAGTTGCAATTTATCAAGTGTGAAAGTAGTATTTTAAATGACATATCTGATTAAAAAAAAAACACATAAGTGAAGCTTCTAATTGTCATAGTGCAAAGGAAGTAGTATTTAAAAAATGGAATAGCTCATGTTGCAAATATTTGAGAGCTATAGTGAGATAGCCAAGCCATTTAAAGTAAGGCTCTTCATCAGTTCTGGAACATCATCGGTTATTATTTCTTCAAGTATTGCTTTTCTTCATCTCCTTTTGGAACTCTGACTAAATGAATATTAGGCTTTCTGGTCTCCTCCAAGTTTCCTAACTTTTCTTCTATATTTTTCATATTTTTTGTCTATCTGTGCTGCGTTCTGCATACTTTCTTCTAAAATATCTTCTGGTTTATTGTGATATTTACCCACATATCCTTAATGTTTATATATTGTATTAATTTATCTACAATATCATCAGATCATTTTCAAATCTGATCACTTCCTTTTTGGAGTATTCTGATGTTTTAAATTTGTTTTTTAAATTTATCTAAATATAGTAAGCCAGGTTTTAAAAATAATCTCTATCCGATCATTTGAATGCTTGTTATGTCTTTTGTGTCTGCAGTTTTCTCATGGGGTCTTTTCTGTGTGTGTGCACATGTGTATGTTTTACTGTGCACTATTTGCTGTCACTAAAATATTATGTGAAAGGATTCTTTGAGGTCTAGGATGGATGTACCTTCTCTCAGAGAGGATTTTCACCCACCAGTTTAGGACCAAATTGTCTACATTCATGGCTTCATGTTCTCTGGAATATCCTAGTCCAGGTCTGCAATTCTTGGGGAGGGCAAGCCCACAGTCACAACTTCTCAGGGAGGAGAATTTCTCCTTTCTTTTCTTAGTACCAAAGCAACATTCCCTTCATTCCCCTGGTGATGAGAGGGTAAGCATATTTCAGGTTTCTTTTGTGTTCAGTGACTTTTCCATTATTAGATTGATGTCAGTCATGGTAGGAGTATTTACCCCCCAGAAATTGGTAAATGTAACAAATCAAGAATCCCACTACTGGTGGTAGGAATGAGGTCAGAGAGATAGCCAGGAGTCAGAACTTGAAGAGTTTTGTATTCCATGACAAGGAATTTGGGTTTAAGTGTAACAGCAATAGAAAACCTTTGAAGTGTTGTGAGCAAAGGAGAGAGACATGTTTTAAACAGAATATTCTGGCTGCTGACTGGAGTGCAGATTATAGAAAGGTTGGATCCTCCAAATTCAATCTCTCTTTCTTCTTGGATGCAATTAGCTGCTCAGCTAAAGACTACCTTTCTTAGCCTTCCTTGCAGCTGTGTGTGGGTAGATGCCTAATATATGCCAATGGAATGTGCATAAAGTGATATGCGAAATTTTTGAATCACTGGGTAAAAAAGATATCCTTGCCCTGCATGTCCACTCTTTTCCTTCCTGAAAGCCAGCACCCAGATATAGCAATGACCCCAACAGCTGACTCTACAAATGATGACAATACTCAAAGAAATGGAGAAACAATGACTTAGAAGTGACCCTGACCTCTGCATCATCGTAATAACAGACTTCCCCATCAACCTGTGAGAGGGAAAGAAACGTTTTTTTTTTCTTTACACAGTAAGCCACAGTATTGTTGGGCCTCTTAGATATAGTAACCTACTCTTACCCTAACAGCAAGAGATACTACAGTGGAAGCAGGCGGAAGATTGAGAAGGCTATCATAACAGCCCAGTCAAGAGAGCATAGTGCCTTGGATTAGGGAGTGTGCCAGCTGGGCCTATTTGCTCTCAGACCCACTCCTCTCCCATCCATTCCTCTGCCGGCTGATCTATACATTCTGCCTTTTCCAGGTTCCTTGTCAGCCAATTGCTGGATGGCTATCGGCACTGTTTGGAGAAGGGAGAGCAGGAATAAGGGAAGCCAGGTCATTTCTCTTTCTCTCTCTGTCATTCTCCATCTCTGTCTCTGTCTCTGAATTTCTCAGTCTCTGCCTCCGGCAGCATCTCTGGCAGGAATGGAATGGCTCCAGCTCCTGCAGTATGGGATTGCCATGGATCCAGCTTCTATCATGACCCCTCTTCCTTTGTGCGTCCAGCCTGGGCATGGCAGCAGCTTCCTGGGGTTCATCTCAGTTACCTCACCAGACCATTTGGCTTCTCACTTTTTACACCACTTGTGTAACAAATTCCCTGCATTAAATCTTCCCTGTTTTAAATGATTTCTGTTCTCCTGAGTGAACTGGAACTAATACAGAGGGCAGTGATGGACTGGTGAAAAGTGTTGGAATCAGGGCATGTTTTGAGGTAGAAATGACAAGGGTGAGGAGGGATTGCATATGGGGTATGAGGGAACAGTTTAAAGTTCAGAATGGAAGATTTCTCTGCAATCTCCTCACTGAACTGCTTCTTGGTCGTCGCTGACTCAGAAAATCACACCATCATTTACTCAGTCTCAAAACAAAAATGTAGGCCTTATCTTTTATTCATTGGATTCTTCATCAAGTCCATCACAAAGTTTTATTCCAGCTTTGTGATGTATGGGGACTTGTCTGGAATTATAAGAATCTATGTACAGCTTATCACAGCTAATGAAAAAACTTTGACTGGAAATAGAGCCAAATTTAGATATTACTGCTAAAAAGTCCAGTGAATTTTACAAAGACTGAATTTTGAGAAAGAAACCAGATTCGGTATCTAGACAGCCTGGCCCCTGGGCCATTGCCAAAGCACCTTCAAGTTGTGTAGGGAAGCACAATAGCCCAGGGTTTGCTATGCCTGTCAGGAAACAGGAGCATTTGTAGGTGGGCTGAAATACGGGAGCTAACCGCATGTTTGGGAGATTCTAGGAAGGTGGAAAGTGATCACTTCCAAGGGCTGAGGCTCAGAAAAATGTCTTTTTTCCTTTGATCGGAGACTACTGTGGATAAAGACAATCTCTGGGATGAAGAAAAATTTACCTTTATTTATTAGCTGTGTGACCTCGGACAATGTTGTTAAACTCTCCAGGTTCAGTTTGCTAGTCTATCAAAAACAGGGAAAGCATAACCTTGCAGGATTATTTTGGGTATTAAATCATGTGGTAGGCCTTAGAACACAGCACATATCATGTGTTCATATTCAGTTTTCTTCTCTCCCCTTCCACTACTCCCAAGCCAGTAACATTGTAGAGTAGATTAGCTAACTCTCTGTAACTTAGTGTATTCACAGTGAATAAATGTTGATCTTGCACACATGTGGTTCCCAGATTAAATGTAAGCTGTGGTTTGAGTCATAATTAAGATAAAAATGTTTTCATTGCAAAAATTCACTGCCAAGTGGTTTAAGTTTGTGGAGAAAATATTTGTGGGTAAGGGGGTAGGTTACAAAACTTTTGGAAAGAAATGCAAAACATTGTTATTATTTATGTTAAGTGCAAGACCAGCAGTTGCAAATATAAGGACCATGACGTCATAAGAAGTGCCTCATGAGCGTCATTGTTTTGTTTCCCTTGACTTCCTGGATTGGATAAAACCTGGCAATATGGGCTATAGATGACATACTTACTTGCATCATAGTAAAATAAGCTTTCTTAAAACACTTTATAAATTTTAAGTATTTCTTACATTAAAACTCTAATTCTCTAGTTCCTGAAACCATTTTAGACAAAGTCTATTTGAAAAAAAAAACCCTCAAAATGATGAAGGCAGTAGTTTTATTTATTCTATTTTCTGATTTTTTTCAAGTTTAAAGTAATAAGCATGCATTAATTTATGTTCTGCAAAGGAATCAAGTTCCAAAATAGAAAACATGGTGATTGTATGATTACTAGATTCTTTCTCCTCAAGAATTGGCCTATTCTGTTTATAGCCAAAATGAAATGAAAAAATTAAAATTAGTTACTCTCTCACATAAGTGTCTATAATGGTTAATTTTATGTATCACCTTGGCTAGGCCATAGTAGTCAGATGTTTGGTCAAACACCAGTCTAGAAGTTGCTTTGCAGGTATGTTTTAGATGCGATTAAATTTTAAATCAGTAGATTCTGAGTAAAGCAGATTAATCTTAGTAATGTGGGTGAGCCTTACCAGTCAGTTGAAGGCCTTAAGAGAAAAAGATTGAGGCTCCCAAAGGGAAACACTAAACCAAGCATCATAGTAGTGAAAACAGTTCTCAAGATAAAACATTTGTAAAACTTGTAACAATTTCTATTTTATCATTGATTTTCCATTAACATTCTATATCAAAACACAACATTTTTTTTCTTACAAGGCCTGTTATTGCAAAAATTTCACCAATATGAAAATTTTCTCATTTTCCTTTTGTATTTTTTAATGGGTTGAGATGTAATACATACAAGTCAACCATGTAATGTGTACAATTCAGTGACTTTTAGTGTATTCACAGGGTTCTGCAGCTGTCACTAGAATCAATTAGAACATTTTCATTGCCTCCAAAAGAAAGGCTGTATCCTTTAGCGGTCACACCCAACCTGCTTCCCACTGTTCAGCCTTAGATAAACATTAATCTACCTTTGTCTTTATGGATTTGCCTATTCTGACATTATAAATAAATGAGAGCATACAATACACAGTCATGTGTGACTGGCTTCTTCCACTTAGCACAGTGCTTTCAAGATTCATCCATGTGTTAGCATGTATCAGTACTTCATTTCTTCTTACTGCAAAATGGCATTCCATTGTGTGGTGTTATCACGTTTTATTTATTCATTCCATTAGTTAGTGGACATTTGGGTTTTTTCCACTCTTTGGCTATTATCATTTTTCTTTTTCATGTTTTTTAGTGCTAAAATGTGAAATGACTAAAAGACAAACAATAAGAAAAAAGTATTGATTTCTGGAAATGTTCTCAGGTGAACGATCACTGGATAAATGAGTTCTCAGAAAACAGTATTCAGTATGGGCATGATTTCTATTAACTAATCATCTTCAAAGCCATGACTATTAATTAAATTCATTTCAGGATATCTTCTTATTCTAAGTATTTGTGCCTAAGTGCTTCTGCTTATGAGACAAGAAATTGAAATGACTGCCTTGGCAGCATAACCCCAGTTGTATAAACCAAGGGATTAAGAGTACTTTTGAGAAGGAGAACCAATATGTTCTCTGTGGCTTTGGTAATGATGGTAAATTTATACATAATGTATGGAGGATTAAATACAGCATTTCTAATTCACAAAATGTACTTTTTTCATTGCTTTCAGAGAGAGAGGAAAGTAGAGAGAAAGAGAGAGAAAACATTGATGTTCGGCAGAAACACTGGTTGGTTGCCTCCTGTACACACCCTGACTGCAGATCAAACTGGGAGCTGAACCCACGACCTTTCAGTCCAGAGGATACTCCAACCAACCAAGCCACACTGGCCAGCATACGAAATGTACTTTTTTACGTTAATTCTTACTGGGCTTAGATTATACTGAATGTCCATGTTTCCCTGTTAACTTATTTTTATAAATCCACTTCTAAAAATGAAGTGACTGGGTAATCTGACCCTGAGCAACAACTATCCATGCCAGCCTAGCACTGGAAAGCTTGCATCTAATCCTAACACCACACTTCACATAACTTAAGTGTGGTTGATACTGCAAAACCCCAAGGTGGTGCTCTTTTTAGTTACCCTTTAACCAGCTGGCATGGCCAGTACTGCTTCACAGAATATTAAAAATATAAACAAACCATCCCCCACCAAAAAAATCACAACAACAAAGCCTCGGCTTATAGAGAGCAGAAGTATGCCCCAGAAGGAAAACAATAAAGACAACTGGACTTAGTATGGAATATAAGACTTAAAAAATCCATAAAATGAGGAAGGAAAGTGAGAATTTACTTACAAGCATTTAAAAAGATTTTGCCTTCTCACCAAGAAGTGCTCACATACCAAACGTTTGGTTTGGTTTGCCTACGGGTATGTTCACAGTAGTCCTTCCTTGTCTGCTGCAGATACATTCCAAGACCCCCAGTGGATGCCTGAAACCACGGACAGTACTAAACTGTATACTATGTTTTCTCCTGTAGATGCCTACCTATGATAAACTTTAAACTATTCTTGCAATTTGGGGCCATTATTAAGTAAAATAAGAGTTGCTTGAATACAAGCACTGCAATACCACAATGGTTGATTTGATACCAAGACAGCTTCTAAGTGACTAATGGGCAGGTAGCATTATACAGCATGGAGACACTGGACAAAGAAATGATTCACACCACGGGTGGACACAGCAGGACGGCATGAAATTTCATCACAGTGCTGAGAATGTCATACAATATAAAACTTATGAATTGCTTATTTCTGGAATTTTCCATTTACTATGTTCAGACTGCCATTGACTGAGGTAATAAAACCTGTGGAAAGTGAAACTTCAGATAAGGGGGACTACTGTATATAATTTTAACTATTAATAAAATGTAACAACTTGCATTCTTTTTATACAAGTCCAGCTAGGTCAAATTGTTAGTGGACAATGTTTATCTTGGTATTCAATATTTATCTTGGGTGTTCCTCAATTTCCGCTTCCTCTATTTCCTTTCTCAGTGTTCCTCTAGAAATATTTTTTGAAGTGATATACCCAAAGATGGTATGACAACTTACTTATCTTCAAAGAAATGTATGCATTTCAAAAGAGGCCATTGTAACCTGAAGGAATAAATTTTTAAAAAATTTTTTAAAGATTTTATTCATTTATTTTTAGAGAGGGAAGGGAGGGAGAAAGAGAGAGAGAAACACCAATGTGCAGCCGCTGGGGGACATGGCCCGCAACCCAGGCATGTGCCCTGACTGGGAATCAAACCCGCGATGCCTGGTTCGCAGCCCACGCTCAATCCACTGAGCTACACCTGCCAGGGCTGAAGGAATAAATTTTTACTTATGAAATGTTATATATGCCATAGATCAGAGGTATATTTCAGGGCCTTCCTGAATTCACACTGTTTTTTCCACGGTAAAGCAGGCTATACTATAGACATAAAGACATAAAAATAATTGACTTGCAGAACTGTGTAATGAGTATGCACCGTGGCCTACACCTCCTGGGAGGCCCAGAGCCAGCACACCCAGGGGACAGCTTCAGACTACCTCAAAGCAACACCCAAATTAATAGCTAAAGAAAGTGGAGTTCTTAGGTTATAATCCCAGTAATAGCCAGGAACAACTATTTTCCTTCAAATTTGAGACTTGTGGAAAAGACTGGGTGGTAGAAAAGACATTGACGATTCTGATCATAGAATCATAGGATGTGAAGATGCTGCATGCAACATACACAACTAGGAATGGATTGGTTCAGGCAACTTCTTATGTGGTGCTGCTTCCTGTTCTGCTATTTCCATCATAATGCTCTTGGTTACAATTGTCCACTGGGCCTCCATGGGTCTTCAAATAGCCATAATACTACTTGAGAGCATTCTCTAAGTTGCAAGTTTATAAAAACAATAAAACATTTATTTGAGAATGACATTCTAAACTGTGGAGGAATAATTAGATACAGATTCCCAGTTTGAAAACTAAATCACAGAACAACCATCATTCATAACTGCCTGAAATCTAGCTGAATTGAAGTCCTATAACCAAGGATATAAAGAAGTCACATTGAGACTGGTAGGAAGGATGGAGACTCAGAATGGGTTGGCTCCACACTCACATGTGGCAAATAAAAATCAGGAGGATATCCAGGCTATGGAGTTTCCCTTGAGGAATGAGGGGTCCTAGCCCCACACCAGGCACCCCCAGCCTAGGGTTCCAGTGCCAGAAAGAGAAGTCTCCATAACTTTTGGCTGTAAAAACAAATGGGGATTTTGGCTGAGTGAAACAAAGGGTTTCTGGGGTCCCAGGTAGTTTACTTGGACTTACTCCCTCTGAGTTCCAGCCCTGAGACAGTAGTTTAAAAGATACCAGGGACATATAGGGAAGAAGTCAAGTGTCATGCATCAGAGCAAGAGCTGAGGGGCAGCTTACTCTCAGACAGAAATGCTGGCAGAGGCCATTGTTCCTTTTCTGAGCCCTTCCCCCACACTATTGGCAGGCAGGCTCCATATCTAAGTCTCTATCAATTTGGCAATTGCTGTTCACCTGGTCCTTGTGATTCCCTGAGACCCCGCCCCACAACTTTCGAGCCTACCCAAACTGTTTCCAGCATCTTTTCTGTATGAATGGCCCATCTAGGGTCATGCTCAGACTTTTCCTAACATCTCTCAAACAGTCAGCATCTTGCCTTAGGTCCCCCATACCTCTTGCTAGAAGGCTCCAGGCCTGGCAAGAGCAGCAGCCAGTCTTGGTGTACAGCTTGGTGTACAGGAGAGCTGAGCACCTCCAAGCTTAGCACATGTAGCATCCATATGCAGATTTCTTTGTAGCTCACTCTGGTTGGGCTGGGAAGAACACAGGCAGTGGCTAACTTTGGCCTGTACTTCTTAGGAGGCCCAGAGCCAGCACACCCAGTGGACAGCTTCAGAACATGTCAAAGCAATACCCACCTACAAGCAACACATTCAAGGAGCAGACTCAGCAGGCACCAGAGCATGCTGAAGTAAGTTCTGTTCCCTGGGATGGACCCCTGTACAGCTGATCCTCCATGGTGGTACCAGCCAGTCTTCATACCCATCTACCTGAGATACATCCCTCCCACTGATGTGTTAACAGCAATGAAGGCTCAACTATAACAAGAGCGGGGAGCACACACCTGGAATTCCAAGCTTGGGTGATTGGGGATGCTGTGCCACTGGATCCTATAGGACACCACTACATTAGGCCACTCTCCCAAGACTGGGGGACATAATATCTCTACTAATACATGGAAACAAACACAGGGAGGCTGCTAAAATGAGGAGACAAAGACACTTGTCTCAAATGAAAGAACAGAACAAAACTTCAGAGAAAGAGCTAAACAAAATGGAGACAAGCAATCAATTAGATGCAGCGTTCAAAACACTGGATAAAAGGATACTCAACAAGCTTAGGGGGAAGAGTAGATGAACTTAGGAGATTTTTAACAGCATAGAAAAGGACATGGAAACCATAAAAAGAACCAGTCAGAAATGAAGGATACACTAACTGAAATGAAGAATAATTTACAAGGAATCTACAGTAGGGTAGATAAAGCTGAGAATCAAAATATAAGAAAGAAAAAAACACCCATTCAAAACAACAAGAAGAATAAAAAAAAAAAAAAGCGAGGTTAGTGTAAGGGAATTTTGGGATAACTTCAGGTGTGCCAACATTCACATCATGGGGGTGCCATAAGGAGAAGAGAGAAAGAAATTGAAAACTTATTTGAAAAAAGAGTGACAGAGAACTACCCTAACCTGGTGAAGCAAATAGACATACAAGTTCTGGAAGCACAGAGAGTCCCAAACAAGATGAACCCAAATAAACCCACCCCAAAACACATCATAATTAAAATGCCAAAAGTTAATAATAGAGACAGAATCTTAGAAGCAGCCAGAGAAAGGCAGTTAGTTACCTACAAGAGAGCTCCCATAAGATTGTCAGCCTATTTTTCAACAAAGGTAGGCCAGAAGGCATTGGCAAGAAATATTCCAAGTGATGAAAAGCAAGAACCTACAACCAAGATTACTCTGCCCAGCAAAGCTATCATTTAGAATCTAAGAACAGATGGAGTTTCCCAGGAAAGAAAAAGCTAAAAGAGTTCATCACCATCAAATCACTACTACATGAAATGTTAAGGGGTCTTCTTGAAGAAGAAGAAGGAGGAGGAGAAGAAGGAGAGGGAGGAGGAGGAGGAGGAGAAGGAGAGGAGGAGGAGGAGTCAGGAGGGGGAGGGAAGGGGAGGGGAGGGGGAGAAGAAGAAGAAGTAGTGGAGGAGGAAGGAGAAATATGAACAATAAAATGCCAATAAATACATATCTATTAACAGTTGAATCTAAAAACCAAAATAAGTAAACAAGCAGAACAGAAATGGACTCATAGATACAGAAAAAGTTTTGATGGTTGCCAGATGGGAAGGGGTTTGGGGGGTTTGGTGGAAAAAGTGACGGGATTAAGTACAAGTTATTAGTTACAGAATAGTCATGGGGATGTAAAGTATGAGATTTATCAGGATAATCACTTACAAAGTTATATAATGTATAATCACTGGGGTATACACCTAAAACTAATATAATATAGTATGTCAACTATAATTGAAAAATTAAAAATTATTAAAAAAAGAAGTGTAACTAGGATTCCATATGAAACCCTAAGCCACAAATAGATAGAAGGGCTGCCAAAAGCAGCGAAGATTGAACAGTGTGTGGGAGGAAGCAGAGAGGGAGGCAAACCCCTGAGGAATCTGGCACTGCCCCAAGATGAGAAGCGTGCCCAAGACACAAAGCAAAAATCCTGTGTCTGAACAGAGACAGGGGGTGTAGGGTACTGACAAAAGCAGCCATACACTAGTTCGGTTCTGAGAAGAAGGGTGACAAAACTAAAAAAAAGACTCATGACCAGCCATATTTTAAGAAACAGTCTGTTGGTGAGACTCTTTCCAATCAGAAAGACTTTGAATGGTGTGAATCCTATCCCTGAGAGTTAACAGTTAAATGGACTCACACAGTTCAGGGACAGGTACTGCTAACTTTGGACACACACCTAGTATCTCCAACATATGAGCCATTTGCAAATAACTGGTCTAGGAAAAGCCCACTCATCCAACATAAGAAATCAAAAATAAACCACCTAGGATCTATATTCATTATTAAAAGTAAAGAGGAGAAAAGGAACAAGAAAACAAATGCAGACGAAAAACGACCGAAGCAGTATTTTTGTGAAACAGATGAACATTTTGACTAAATGTTTTGCCATGGATTTAAACGCTTAACAAAGCAATACATTTATAAGATAAAAGCCCATATATACATACAGTATATTTAAAATACTTAAAAAGGAAGAAAGAGAAAAGTCAATGAAACCAAAAGCTGGTTCTTTGTAAAAAGTCAATAAAGTTGATATGGCCTGGCTAGGCTAAGAAAAAAAGAGAGAGGACGCAAATTGCCAATATCAGAAATGGAAGAGGGGACATCACTACAGATCACAGAAGGGGCATTTCAGGTCTCAGAAAAAAACGGCATGTAATGCATGACACAGACATCTTAATACAATTGCTGAACTTTGAATTTAAAGAAAAATCCTTTGGACAATTAGGCAAAAACAATGAGTCATCTATACCGCACTTGACGACTTTACCACAATGTGCAAATCTAGATGGCTGGAGGAATGCCTTTTAAGTCCTCAAGGAGAGGAAGTGCAACCCAAGAAATTTGTATCATGCAAATTGTGATTCAAAATATAAAGGCAACAAATAATTTTTAATATACATGAATTCTGGAAATAATGAGAAAATTCTTGCAATTCATATCATGATCAAAGTGCCAATTTTTTTATCAATAAAGCTTCTTATTTTTCAAACTATAAACACAGCAAGCATATGATAGCAATTCTGAAAATTTAAACAACATAGAAAAGTTTCTTTTTTTATTAATTTGGTCATTTTGTTTTAACTAGTAAATTGTCACATGAGAATGTATACTCTGAAGGTTTGTGATTGTATTCTTGTATTTTATTGTTGTTCAGTTAGAGTTGTCCTGCCTTTTTCCCCATTGCTTTCCCCCGCCCTGTCCCCCAACCCACTCCCACAGTCAAACCCACCCCATTGTCCGTGCCCATGAGTCTTCTATTCATGTTCGTTGACTTGCCCTTTTCCCTTCCCTCACCCCTCTGGTCCCTGTCAGTTTGTTCTTTATTTTGAGGTCTCTGAATCTATTTTGCTTGCTTTTTGTTTTGTTGATTAGGTTCAACTTATAGGCGAGACCACGTAATATTTGTTTTTCACCCCCTGGCATACTTCACTTAGCATAATGCTTCCAGTTCCATCCATGCTGTCATGAAGGATAAGAGTTCCTTCTTTCTTTCTGCTGCATAGTATTGTATTGTGTAAATGTACCACAAATTTTTGATCCACTCATTTACTGATGGGCACTTGGGCTGTTTCCAGCACTTGGCTATTGTAAATAACACTGCTATGAACATTGGTGTGCATAGGTTCTTTTGAATTGGTGACTCAGGATTCTTAAGATATAACATATACCTTATGAGAAGTGACTGAATAAGAAAGTAAAAGCTTAAATTATCCTGCAACTATTAAAGATATTGAAGCATTGTTAAAAAAAAAAACCCTTCCAACAAAGATGACATTACATAACATGAGTGGTTATAAGGATATGTTTTTCTGAAAAGCAGGAGAAAAGTCAAAACTAATACATGTCAATATGTTATTAGAGAACATTTAAAATTTAAAAGATTTATTGTAAGAACAGGCAATAAACAAAACCTTGAATATGTACATCACCAAAAGCTACTGCTGTTCTGAAAGGGCCAACTCGCAACCTGCTCTGCCCGAGTTGCTCCCACGCTGATGTGCAAAGGCAGCTGTCTGGGGCGGAGGCTGCCCTGGGAGAACAGCCATAAACCACTACTCACTTCTGCCAGGGAGAAGGAACACCTTTGTGGCTTTTGTGGAAATGTATCACAAATGTATTGTGATACAGAAAGTGAGGAAATGGAGTGGAAAGGAGACAATTATAAAGCTTTGGAGGTTTGAAAGTACTACTACCAAAGATTTTGAGACTGTTTTGGTTTAGAAAAAGGGAAAAGTATCCCACTATCCCCATTTCCAGTATACATGTATTTTCAAAAGCTCATCCCTGTCTTTACTTTCAACAGGGCTCAATCATTTATCAGACATCATTTTTAGGATACAGGATGAACTTTAGTGGCTGAACTAGCAGAGAGTTCAAGCCTCTTTCTACTCGTAAATATCTCTTCCTTCAGTGGCAGCACTGTAAAAAGTAACCTCACTGAACCACTTGAATATTCACAAGGAATTTCAGTCACCTGGATACAAGCCAGAGGCTCATTTGACCAGCTAAATATATTCTATCATTATAGACGTCAGTTCCAGATTCAATTTGGCCTAAAGTAAAGAGAATTGAATAAAAAGAAAAAATAAATTAACAAACAAAAAAACCTATAGCTAAGCCAATAACCTGGAAGATAAATGGGCAAAGGATATGAACAGTGTACATAAAGGGAAATATAAATGGCTCTAAAACATATATGAAAAGTTGTTCAATCTCAAAATTAAAATTAAACTGAAATATCATGGTTAATTCATAAAATTGGAAAAGGTCACAAAGCTTGGTAGCAATGCATTAGTGAGAGTGTTAAAGATGTATTTTCATATATTATCAGCAGGTACATATATTAGCACAACCTGTATGTAGTTATTGAAATTTGTGGAATTATTACCAAGGTATAGTTTAGAGAAAAAGGACAGTAGATGGAATGTTATCATTTGTATAAAAACTGTATATACATTTGCTCATATACATTGAAGAATAAGATGCTGGTAATATTGTTTACCTCTGAGGAGGGGAACTGGGTAGCTGGATAGGAGTTAAAAATAAATTATTGTATACTTTATACTTTTGGAATTTTATTTTTTAAATTATATTTTATTGATTATGCTATTACGGTTGTCCCAATTTTTCTCCCATTGCCCGCCTACACGCAGCAGCCCCACTCCCTCGGGCATCCCCACACCATTGTTCATGTCCATGGGTCATGCATGTAAATTCTTTGGCTACTCCATTTCCTATGTGTACTTTACATCCCCATGACTATTCTGTAACTACCTATTTGTACTTCTTAAGTCCCTCACTTCTTCACCCATTCCCCCATACCTCCCTCCCAACTGGCCACCATCAAAATGCTCTCCGTATCCGTGATTCTGTCTCTGTTCTTGTTTGCTTAGTTTGTTTTTTAGACTCAGTTGTTGACTGATGCAGACCCTGGCCGGCAGGGTCTGTGTTGTGGCTGCTACGAACAAATACACAGGGACTACAGAAGTCCTGTGGAGAAAAAGGGATGGCATGGCCGCTCTCTAAGTGAGAGAGGGCCCAGGTCCTTGCCTGGACAGGCTTTTGTTGCATTTCTGGGTATATTACATGAGGATGGTCCTCATTTACAATGTACAAGTTTGCTGTAGGTGATTACCTTTTACAGAAAACAAAGGAAAGAATGTTGCTAATTACTTCAAAGAGAAGAATATTACAGATCAAGGGGAAAAGTGGTTGAACTGGTTACACTCCACACTTGGGAGGTTTAGCACAGACTTTAGAAAGTTATTTTAGAGATACGCAGTAAACATTTTCTGCCTCAATCCAAGGTGAGGGAATTTTAGCAAAAGCGAGTCTCATAGCAGCCTAGGTACAATGCAGGCCCGATTCCCCATAGGAGAACCTATCCATGGACATGGGTCCTGCGTGCCAGACCTCGCTCCCCACTGGCCTTTCCAAGAGGGGGCTGGAATGGTCCCCTATAGTTGATAGATATGTATATATTGCCATTTTATTGTTCATAGTTTTGATCTATTTTTCCTTAAGTCCCTTTAATATTTCATATAATAATGACTTGGTGATGATGAACTCCTTTAGCATTGTTTTCTTTTTTTTAAAATCTGGGAATCTTTTTATCTGCCTTTTGATTCTAAATGATGGCTTTTCTGGATAAAGCAATCTTGGCTGTAGGTCCCTGCTTTTCATGACTTTGGATATTTCTTGCCAGTCCCTTCTAGTCTACAATGTTTCTTTTGAGAAATCAACTGACAATCTTATGGGAATTCCTCTGTAGGTAACTGCTTTTCTGTTGCTGCTTTTAAGATTCTTTCTTTATTTTTAACTTTTGGCATTTTAATTATGGTGTCTTGGAGTGGGCTTCTTTGCATCCATCTTCTTTGGATTCTCTGTGCTTCCTGAACTTTCCTATATATTTCCTTCACCAAATTAGGGAAGTTTTCTTTCAATATTTTTTCAAAGAGATTTCCAATTTCCTGCTTTTTTCCCTTTCCTTCTGGCACCCTTATGATGCGAATATTGGACCTCTTGGAGTTGTTCCAGATGCTGCTATACTATCCTCATTTTTTTTGGATTTTTTTTTTCTGGTTGTTCTGACTGGTTGTTTTTTTTCTTCCTTATGCTCCAAATCATTTATTTGATTCTCAGCCTCATCCACTCCACTGTTGTTTCCCAGTAAATTGTTCTTTATTTCAAGTACTGTATCTTTTGTTTCTGACTGGATCTATTTTATGCTGTTGAGGTCCTCACTAAGTTCCTTGAGCATCCTAATAACCAGTGTTTTGAACTTTGCATCTAATAGATTGCTTATCTTCATTTTGTTTAGTTCTTTTTCTGGAGTTTTGATCTGTTCTTTCATTTGGGCCATGTTTCTTTCTGTCCTCATTTTGGCAGTCTCCTTGTTTTTGTTTCCATGTATAAAATAGAGCTGTTTTGACTCCATGTGTTGGTAGTGTGGCCTAATGTAGTAGGTGTCTTATAGGTCCAGTGGCACAACCTCCCTTATCACCCTTAGAATGCACCCTCCTTTTGTAGCTGAGCCCAGATTGCTGTTGGTAGGTCAATGGAAGGATTTACCCAGGCCAGTCAGCTGCAAGGCCTGGCTGTGACTAATGACTACCAACCTCTGTCCTTCATGGAGGATGAGCTGTGCAGGGGCAAGGTCAGCCCCCACTGTGTTCTGCCCAAGGCCACCCTGCATGAGCTACAAAGCAATCTGAGATAGCTGCTACTTGTGCCAGACCCAGAGATTCCCAGGTGAAGCCAAGCTGTGTGAATCTAAACTGTGGGGTAGTCTTAGGGCATCTCCAGCACAGGGCAAACAGTGTTAGCCAGGTTGATGAAGCCTCAGATATGCTCTCTCTGGGCTCTGTAGAGGGCAGGGCAGTACGGAAAAGGGACAATGGCCTCTGCCCTCCTCTCTGTCTGAGAGAAAGCTATCCCCCAGCTATCATCTTCATGCCAGACAATTCAGATCCTCCCTGTATGCCATCGGTGCCTTTCAAGCTGCTACTCTGCTTCTGGAGTTCCAGAGGGAGTGAGTCTAAGTAAGTCTGTTGGTGGGGCTCCAGTAGTTTCTTGTACTGACTCAGTCCCTGAAGGTGTTGCAGCCAGAAAATATGGGGATTTATCTTCCTGGCACTGGAACCCTGGGCTAGGGGACTTGTGTGAGGTTAGGACTTCTTACTCCCCACTCCCAAGATGTCCCTCCCGAATTTTTATTCACCATACATGGATGTGGGACTAGCCTGGTCTGCGTCTGTGCCCCTCCTACCAGTCTGAATGATGTGGTTTCTTCAATTCCACAGTTGTCAGGCTTCCATTCAACTTGATTTCTAATGGTGCTGAGTGATGGTTGTTCTATACTTAGTTGTAATTTTAATATGGTTGTGAGAGGAGGAGAGCTGTGTTTACATATGCCACCATCTTGACCAGAGTCTCTTGGATATGCTTCCTTGATATTATGCCAAAACTTGACAATTAATAGTTTCTTAAATGTTAGTTACAATATGTAATCTGAAACCATGTAAATGAACATTTGTATTGTTATATTGCATTCCATTCATTTATCTTGAATTCTGAATGGATCTTTTAAAAATCATGCTTCCTTACAGCAAGCATGAATACAGCAAGGAAGAATAGTGATCCTTACAGCAAGGTTTTTAAGATTTGAAATAATTCTTATTCTTATTCACATGCAAACACTCAAGAATTCACATTTTACACAGGTCTCCATGAAGTCCTAACTATGTTTTCTAATTGCATTGAACTTAAGGGGGTTTCTTTTTCTTTTTCTTTTTTTTTTAGAGTCTGCCAAATTAGGAATACTTCTGTTCTCTCATATTTTATTCTTCTATAACAAAGAGAATTTCAGGACTATAAAAAGCAGAAGCTGGTCAAAAATGATTAATATGCACTTTGTTTTCTATAAAATCCAATGTTCAAACAAAAACATATTTAGCTATAATATTTTCAACTGTTTGCTTGAGAGCAGAAAACTTCAGTTGTCCAAGCACTCCAGGGCTCTGAGTCCACGTGGCTTGCTCATAACTGGAAGTAGACTGTGGAGGGGGTATCAGAAACCTGCAGGTAATCCCTGCAGGTTATTTCTAGGTTATTGCTCTCACAAACTGGAGGGATATCCTGACCCCCTACATTTAAATATATATATGATCTTTCATGAAGTAGAGATTGTAGCTTTCTAATGAAATTTACTTACAATCTCCTGATGGCCTGTTAAGCCTCCACCAATGGCAAAGTCCCACTAGACCTGTCCATGCTAAAGCCCATTTGACATTAAAACAAAAGGAAAGGTCTGCACATAAGTAGATTAGGGAGACAAAATGAAGCAAACCAGATTTCTAAACAAGGGGACTTTAAGCATGGAATTTGCATATATTATTCCCTCAATGGAAACATGCAGATATTGCTCAGTGAACTTTGGCTTACCATACTTAAAAGCAGTGGTTATAATATTATTATCCCCTTTCCATAGCTACTGCCAGAGGAATTTCAGGCTCTATTGGGGATTTTCACAGTAACTCTCTCTCATTACTCTCAAATAGCCTTTCTCTGAAATGCTACTTGGAACTTTGTTAATGGAATGGTTTCTTTGCCTCTGTGCGTCAAGTTTCTGCTTTATACAGTCCTTGTCTGCTTCTCTTTTGATACTTTTCTCTCTCAGCTTCTGGCTAAGAGTAACTTCCAGGTCAAATAGAATTTGATAAAGGATTAAATATCGTAAGGAATTAATGGAATCTATGTTGTATCATGTGTACCACTATTAAACACCTTCTGTTCCACTTGCTGGTAGCCATCTATGGTTTTGTGATTAAATTGTTTTGTGTGCGTGTGTTGTAAAATGTACTCATCTGTTCTTTTGAGTTGTATTGTTTTCCACCTTGATTTAATGCCTTTTAGTCCATGCCTGCATTTTGTTTATGAAAAAAAGTACTTATTATTATTCATTATTGCCTTAAAAATTTACTCAGTGAGGGTGAGATAGAGTGAATGGTATTCCTCTCATCCCTAGGCCTCATCCCCTTTCTGACCATGATAAGGTACTAGAAAGACCTGTGTCATTTTAAAGATAAATGTGGTCTCACATATTCAGAAATAATCACAATTCTTAACTTCATTTTATGTCCATACCTGCATTTTTTAAAAGCTGGGAGCGGATATATTTCCATTGCTTTTCCATATAATTGTGGATGTGCTTTTTTTTAAAATTAGGTTTTATTGATTATGGTATTACTCAAGCTGGGTACTAAAGGTGTGCCCTTTGTGTGGGCTGAGTACACCCTCCTTTTGTAGTTGAGCCTTGATTGCTGCTGACAGGTCAATGGGAGGGACTTACCCAGGCCAATCATCTGCAAGGACTGGCTGCCACCACCAATGCCCACCCTCTGTGGAGGATCAGCAGTGCAGAGACCTGGTGGTGGTGCTCTGACGTGGTCTGTTGCTGTCCACTGGGTGCACAGGCTCTGGGGTTTCCTGGGCAGTGCAGGCCAAGGTCAGCCCCCACCGGTGTTTTTCCCAGGGCCACTGCCTAAGCTATACAGCAGTCTGAGGTGACTGCTACTTGTGCTGGGCCTAGAGATTCCTAGGCGAAGCCAAGTTGCAAATGTAGACTAGCTACACCTAGTGCGGGGCCTCTAGCCACTTAGCAAGAGGTCTGGGGCCTGGGGGTTCAGTGAGGGTGGCTGTTGCTTGTTAAGAGGATCTAGGAACTTGTGAAGTGTGAACCAAGACCAGCCATTCATATGGAAAAGAAGCCTGGGAAAAGAAGTTGGGTGGGACAGAGCCTCAGGGACTCTTGAGGGCAGGGCAAACAGTATTAGCCTCTGCTGGTGAAATCTCAGATATTGCAACTGCCTGCTGGCTCTGTGGTTCTGTATGGGGAGGATTCAGAAAAGGGACAGTGGCCTGTGCTTACCTTTCTGTCTGGGAGAAAGTTGTCCGCTAGCATTTGCCTTGATGCCAAACACTTCAGTTTCTCCCTGTATGCCACTGGTGTATCTCGAGCTGTTACTCCAGGGCTGTAGCTCAGAGGGAGTGAGCCTGAGTATGTCCATTAGTGGGTTCTTTAAAAGGAATTTCTTAAGACTCCAGAATTTCTTTCACCAGTTCAATCTCCACTGGTTTTGGAAGCCAGAAAATGTGGGGGCTTATCTTCCTGGCACTGGAACCTTGGGCTGAGCAACTGGTGTGAAGCTGGGACTCCTCACTCCTGAGATATCCCACCCCCCCGAGTTTTTATTCACTACACATGGATGTGGGACTAGCCTGTTCTGCATCTCTGCCCCTCCTACCAGTCTGGATAGATGTGGTTTCTTCAATTCCGTAGATGTCAGGCTTCCATTCAACTCAATTTCTGATGGTTCTGAGTGATGATTGTTTCATACTTAGTCGTAATTTTGATGTGGTTGTGTGAGGAGGCAAGCTATGTTTACCTATGCTGCCATCTTTACTGGAAGTCTCTTGGATATGCTTCCTTGATATTATGCCAAAACTTGACAACTGATAGTTTTTTAAATGTTAGTTACAATATGTAGCCTGAAGCCATATAAATGAACATTCATATTGTTATATTGAATTCCATTCGTTTATCTTGAACTTTGAATGGATCTTTTAAAAATCATGCATTAATCATTGGGAGAATATCAGTTCACTGAGTTATGTAGATTTTCCAAATGTTGACATATTTCATTACATAATATCGAAAACCACATTAGTTTCTATCACCATAAATCTCATTAGACAAATCCCTAAATATTGAGAAACTGTCAAGTTTATGATGGTAGATAAAGTTTTCCAAAATTCTACTTTTGGTTGAAAGTCAAATTTTATTATTGGTAACAAACACTTTCAGTCATTTTCCTTGAAATGACAGGGTCACTTCATTTTTGAGAAAACATCCATCATAGATGCAAGTCTGACTAATCATAGTTTGTGTATCAGTTATTCTTTCAAGTGAAAATGTGGTTCCACCAAAAAAAAAAAAAAAAAAAAAGAGCTGCTAATTCAGCTCACAGCTCAACTGCATAAACTTTTTTCCTCAGAACATGATGGGATCTTGAAGTAAACAGCTCTCCCAAGATCAGAGATCAAGGTCTTCATCTCCTATGTGAAAACCTTATTCTTTTTGTCTTTTTATGACTTGATTTTTCTCTGTTAGTGCAGGTGAAGGCAATGCTCCTAAACTCTGGCAACTACGGCTAAATCTACTACTGAAGTCAGAGCTGCACAACAAAAATCCCTGGATATTCTTGCTAAGGTAAATTTTAGATAATAGAATTGTTTTAGATTATTATTTGGCTGAACTGGGAATCTGTGCCATAGCAAATACCTCTGCTGTACCTTATCAATGCCTCTGGTATTATAAAAAATACATGAAATTAAAAAACAAAGTGGTTGGCTAAAACAGATTGGTGCCTCTTCAGGTACTTTCTTTGATTTACTTGATACCAACTGCTCTGGTTCATGGAAGCCCTGGCTAAGAAGTATACTGGAGTCTCAGTATTATCCTACTAATAGTCATCATTGTAGTTTCCCAGTGTTCTCTCAACAGTCTTACATGCATGTTCATAGCCATCCAATGGCCTTACTGCTCTTGGAGAAACAGAAACAAGATGAACAGAAAAAATAAACGTTTCACAGGTCTGACATTACAACCTATGGATTTTGCATTGAGACAAGAGCAACTTAATTCTGATGGGAACTACAAGTGGTGCTAATGCCCAATTTTTGGTCAATCTCTCATGTATGAGGATGACCAAAAGGGGGGAATTATTAAATTAATTAAACAAGGAGGCCATTAGGCTAAGGTGGCTCTAATGCCCTGTTGGCCTATATAAACAAACCAAACTCCAAGCCTGTAAATGCCTCAAGGTTATGAAATTGAGACACTTAGGAACAGTCCTGACCAGTGTGGCTCAGTTAGTTTGTTGGGCACAAAGTGAAAGGTGGCTGGTTCAATTCAGAGTCAGGTTACATACTTATGTTGGTTTAGTCCCTGGTGAGGGCATATACGAGAGGCAACAGATGGATGTTTCTGTCTCACATAGATGTTTCTCTCCCTCTCTTTATCTCTCCCTTCCCCTCTCTCTAAAACCTAACTAAAACACATACAAAAAACTCACTAAGGAACAATCAGTCACAAAGAGCAAACTGTGCTTTATGTTATACACAATCAATAATTTCCTTACTTTGCTTCCACCCTTTCTTTACAAAAGTCTTGCCCTAAGTTCTTGACAGTGGAGTGCTCCTAGCTACTTCTGGTTTGGCACTGCCTGATTTCAATTGATTTTTGGTCGAATTAACTTTTAAAATTAAAAAGAGAGATAGAGAGCCCAGAAGGGGGTAGGAGCCTCATACTGAGAGGACAAATTGAGGGGATTAAGGCAACCATGTAAATTCATATTCAGAAATGATCATAATTCTTTACTTCATTTAACACCCATGCCTACTTTTAATACAAGCATCAGTAAGTATATGCCATATTAGTTTCCTGTTGCTGCTATAACAAATTACAACAGCTTAATGTCTTAAAACAACACAAACTTATTATCTTACAGTCCTGAAGTTGAGATGTCCTACACGGGTCTCAATGGGCTAATCAAGGTGTTAGCAGGGCTTTGTTCCTTTGTGAAGGCTCTAAGGACGAATCTGTTTCCTTGCCTTTTCCAGCTTCTAGAGGATGCCTATATCTGGCTCATGGCCCCCTCCCTCATCTTCAAAGCCTATAATAGCACATCTCTCTGACCATACTTCCACCTTCATCTCCCTCCCTCTCTCTCTCTCTCTCTCTCTCTCTTCTCTGGGATAGGTTCTCTGATTTTAAGAATTTGTGATTAGACTGTGCCAACCTTGATAATCCAAGATAATTCCTCATCCCAAGGTTTGTAGCCTAATCACATCTGTACCGCTTGTCCAAGCTGGCATCATCTCTCTCCTGTATCTCACCTGGATTATTAGAGTAGCTTTCTATTTAGTCTTCATTGTTCTAATCTTGCCTACTACAAATAATTATCCTCACAGAAAAATCAGTAGTTATGTTTTGCACAATTTAAGTTTGATATCCCTGTCAGACAATCAAGAGGATTTCAAGTAGTTACCTAGTACATAGATGAATCTTCAGCCCAGAGCTCGGGACAAATTTTGACTGGATATATAAAATTAGGAGACGTCACCATGTGGATGGTATTTAAACTGAGGTCTGGGAGAGATTATCAAAGGAGGGAGTGTGGATAGAGATGAGGCTGAGAACTGAGTCACAGGGCATTTCGACAAGGAGTGAATTAGTAAAGACTCCTAGAGTATCAGTGAAAGTAGGAGCTGTGGCTTTCTGTAAGTCAAACGAAGAAAGTATTTTGGAAAGATAATTAATCAGCTATGTCCAGTGGTGCTGAAAAATTGAACAATATGAAGACTGAATATGAAGACTGCCAATGGATTTGGAAAGATAAAGTAGTGATCGAAACAAGAGATCTCAACAGAAGCAGTTTCAGAGGAGGAGTGGGTACCAGTCAATGCCTGATTGGAATGTGTGGCATCTGTGGAAACATATCACTCAGATCTGCTGCAGGGAGCGCAGTTGACTGGCGGCCCCAGCTGTGGTCCTATACATCCACCACGTATGCCTAACAGGTGAGAAAACCAAAGTTCAAAGAGCTTAAGTGAATTTCCAGGATTTCCGTGTTTAGGAAAGAGTAGAACTGAAAGTTAAAACTTCGCTGATTCCAACTCCAGTATTCATTTTATTACCACACCCTTCTGTCTCTAACTAAAAAAACACCAGAGGTCAGACAGAGGGTAAAAAGAACAGGGTGGGCAGGGGATGATCATGCCAGGGTCGAGTGTCAGTGTAGGGAGAACTTGGAGTCCACATGCAGGGTCCCAGGTCTATTCAATAAACACAACCATAGTTTAAAATGAAACAGAATGCCGGGCAGTGCATGGGACTGATGTACCACTCGAAAGACACCAGCTGGTCAATGCAAAATCCAAGTGTATGGCAACAAAACACACTGGGATACAGTCAGACCAGAACCTGAGTCTGACTGTAGGAGGAAACAGTCAAAATTCCTGAGCCCCTAGGGCAGTGCCACAGGCGTTTTCATAGGGTGCGGTAATTAGGCTGCAGTTTGGAAAGGCATCATTAAGAATTCTGAGTTAGCAGGGGTGTAGGCGTGTTAGAATTCAAAGATAACGTTAATGTTCGTGTCATGGGAGACCAAATGGGTGAACTCAGATGAGAATATTAAGAGATGGGCAGGGTAGGTGAGGGGTGTGTGATAGAGCAGGTGACTAACTCCTCCTGGTATCTGATGATGTTTGGGATGGGGGGAAATTCCCCTCTTTATCTGAGGGGAGAATATATAATTGGTTTAATGAAGGGGTAGAACTAATGTCATTTCTGTAAGTTATAGAAAGGAGAAGGATGGAGGAGGCTTACACAGGCTCCGGGGTCAGGAAGAAACAGGTTGTTTTTTTGTTTTGTTTTGTTTTCTGAATTCCTACATTACAATGGTGAATACCTCTTTCCTGACTTGTTTAAGCTTTAAAATGTTTAAATTTTATGTCCTCCTATAGCAAAAATAATTTCTCCTTTTTTCATTATAGGAACAGAAATAACAATAGTTAGCTCTCACTTCACATTACACAGCAGTTCTGTACATGAAAGCCAGTCAATTCGACCAACCCACCTCCTTCCTCTTACATCTCTCCCCTTCCTCTCCTCTCTTCCTCTCCTCCTCTCACCTCCTTGCTCAGTCTCTGCCTCTCACCCTCTCTTATAAGCATGCTCTAATACAAACATTGCCTCCATAGTTTTCTTCATAAACTCTATCTTCCTCATGAATGGAGGATCAGTCATCATGGATGTACAGTGAAGGAAGAGAAAAAAAATATCTAGATCTATGCCCCCCCCCCCCGCCAAAAAAAAAGGAATTCTACATTGGTGGTTATAGACAGGAAACAACGGAGGGGGAGCTGACCTGTGTGTCCCAGATGTCTACAGCTTTGCCTGGAGTTTCACTGGTGCTGCATGTTTCAGAACTCTGGGTAGGGTGTCGGAAGGATGACCAAGAGAGAAAAGCCCAAATAGATGGAATGTATGTGCAAATAAACATCCTTTAGTTCAGCTTGTTCACCAACCATATAAATATTTTCTCACAGATCTCATCTCTGCTCCCCAAATGTAATTGAAACCCCCTTACTCCCCAAACAGAAGAAATCTTCTAGTAATATAGGCTATCCCTACCTTTTGACACTGTATTTAGCTACTGCATTCATCTTAGGCTTTTTCTACTTTAGATTTTATGCAGTTCACATCCCTTGTCTTAGTTTGTTCAGTACTAAGTTAACCATTTTCCACTTATTGCTCTGGATAAGCTTTTTCCTAGAGAATGCTGCACAAGGGCAGAGTATTATTTTTCTGTATGATCTTTCACAGAAGAGAATCCCCTGAAAATGTGGAATGGATGGATAGGTGGATGAGAAGATGAATGGATGAATTACTTTCCCTTTATCCTCCATCTTCCATCTATTGGTGCCTTCCCTGAGACGATTCCTCTTCTGTGAAGCCATTTTTGAATCTATCCTCCAGGACTTTTGAATGCTTAAGGACTTTGTCTCCTAAGAGACAGTAATATTATCCCATCTTGTATTTTTATTTTACCATCTTGTGTTTTGTGTTTGTTTCAGTCTTCTGTGGAGAGGGCCTTTTGTCTCATTCATCTTTATATTTCCTGTTGTACCTAGCACAAAGCTTACACATAGTAGATGATAAATAAATACTTTTAAATGTAATTTAAACTAGACTAATTTGATTTTCATAATACCCTTAGATAAGCAAAACTATTGTTATTGCCCTCATTTTATTAAGAAACTGAGGTTTAGAGAAGTTAGTGATGATCACCCTACTGGCCATGATCGCCCAACTGGCCGAAAAACTGGCCAGCAGGAGAGCATGGGGTGAAAGAAGAACCAGCTTTCACTAGCACCTTTGCCTGACTCAGTGTGCATTCAACAGATCTGCTTTTACACAGCATTTAAAAGGAACATGCTGGGTCACAAAAATGAAAAACTTTAGCATGTAGGAATAGAACAAGGTCTTTAAACACATTTTCCTGCTTTGATCTTTCCTTTACTAGGGCATATGTCGTATTTTCCTTTTAACAAGTATACATCCATCACCATACACCACATTACCCAGATGTCTCATGTGACTAAAATCTGTTCTCATGTTTTAATGTCATCATTGCCCACCTCGTCAAGGCCCCCATTGCCTTAGAATTACATAATTGCTGAGATCTTTTAATTGCTCTTTCTACCACATGGGTCCCTCTGCCTTCCAGTCAGTTCTCCACAATGCTAATAAATCTTTCAAAAAATACCGCTGTATTTTGAAAGATTTATACCACTAATATAACCCAAATATTTTTTAATAGCTGTCTTCTGATTTCAGAATAAGACCAAATTCCTCAGCCTGAAATTTAACCTTCTCACAACTGTGTCACCAATGTAATTTCTAGCCTTTTCTTGTACCACTCCTCGAAGGAGCCTTCATTCTTCGCGCCCGGATTCCCTACATGGGACACACATGTTTCCTCCCCTCTGAGTCATGTAATTTTTCCTACTTAAACTGTCTTCTCCTTTCTTCACCTTTTATCTGCATGCTATACTATCTTCAAAGCACAGCTCAAAAGTTATGTCCATTCTGAAGTTCTACTATACACCTTTTGTAATCATTCTTCCCTCAAAATTCCTTTAGCATTTTCTACACACTACTTGACTATCATTTAAGGCACATATATTCATTGATAACCCTTTAACTCATGCCAGGCTAAAACCCTATACCCATTAAACAATAATTCTCCTTTCTCCCTTCTCTTGGCCACTATTTTGTTTAATCTCTTGTGAGGATAACATGCACTATGGCTGAGAAACTCTGATTTATAGGTTAGTACACCCAACCTCGGCTCTAGCCTAATGTAGCGCTGAGGCTTAAAAACCACTGCTGACTGCAGTGTGCTGAAGGTGCCGGCATCCGTGGTGTTTGGGCAGCAAACTTTCCTAAACTTTTCAGAGAGGCAGTTGACTGGGCATCTGGCAACTTGAGTTTCTGGTGTTAGTCAGATCTCTCTCTCTCTCTCTCTCTCTCTCTCTCTCTCTCTCTCTCTCTCTCTCTCTCTCTCTCTCGTTTTTTGGCATTCTCAGCACTGAGAGACTCAGCTCTGTTTTCCAGCCCACTCTCTGGGTCTCGTCCCCTACTTGTCAGAGTTTGGTGCCCAACATGTTTAGCTTTGCTTTTAAAAAAAATCTGAAAGGAATTTCTAGAATGATTTGGATTTGCATCTTCATGGTCACCTTCTCAGGTACATTCTTTTCTGAGGAAGTGGATAAAGTTTTTGTTTTTGTTTTTGGGGGTGGGTTTTATGTGTGTGTGTTAGTCATTCTACATCATTTATAGACCACAGGATGTCAAGTGGCTGTATGAATTTAAAGAATTTGTATGGGGCTGAGCTATTTAAAAGGCACTGTATTTTTGATAGTGGGAAAAGTAAATAAATCTTAAGCTTTCTATTTCAGAATAATGCACTGATTCTTAACTTTTTTAGCTGCTGAAATATTTAAAATGTATGATTTTATTCAATGTTCTTTTATCATAATACATGATGTGGATGAGGAGAAACATAGAGAGGTGAAATAGACTTGTTTAAAAATTTGAAAGTATAATCCTGAATCCTATTTTCACTCATGTTTGAAATTAAGGCAACATCACATGTGAAAGGAAAGTAGAGAACAAAAAAGAAGTGATGGGCAAGGTGTCATTATTTGGACATTTTGTCATTCATTTACTTATTGAGCACCTGCTACAATTCCATACTAGACACTAAGAGGGGTTCAAAAATGAAAGTGGATGGTCCTATCTTCAGGAGCTTATTATCTAGTGTGGAAGAGAAAAAATAAGCAGATAAAGTAAAATTAAATGAGAAAAAGTGACATGAGAGAAGCAGAAATCAAGAGAAAAAAAGAATATTCACTCCAAATGTGTGAATCGGGAAAGACGTGGTGGTAGAAACAAAATTTGAGCAAAGTCTCTGTAGATAAGATTTAAATATGTCTCTGATGTAGGCAGTTGTGTCCAGGCTTCAGGAATAGTGCTAACAACGGGACAGACAGAGTCTGGCTAGGACATGACTACTTGGATGAAATAGAGCACAGATCGGGGTCCTTTCTCACTAGACTATAGGGAACCACTTAATGTTTCTATCCGGGTGAATGTCATAATTAGAACTGTGTTCCAAGTAGATGAATTCAACCACAAAGTGTTGGTGGAATGGGAGTGGGGAAGATTAGAGACGGGGATAATGCGACACTAGACCTTAAAGTTCACTTCCTTAGTCTCGCATGAGTAACGGCTTAATAGAGTAGAAAAATCACTAGACTTGAAGTCAGAGAGCATTTTCTGGCTGTGCTTCTTACTGGTTTTGACCTTGGGCACGTTACTTAATATCCGTATCCTCAGTTGCTTTTTCTAAGTGAAATTAATACCTATCTTGTAGAATTACTTTGGTAAATGAGATAAGCCCCAGAACACAATGCTTTGCACATAAGTGCTAAATAAACATTTGTTTCCTTCCTTTTCTGCCTAATTCAAATTTTGGAAGTTTTATTTATATAATTATCAGTTAATATTGCTTGAGTTAGTGACCACCCACATAGTTCATTTCAGCGTTTTAGATGATGCTAAAGTCTACGACACAGAAGGCAACATTATATACCACGTTTACATTTGGGAGAATAAAATTACAATCAGGAAATTAACAGGTACTTTGGGTTCTCAAGATAGTCTGAGTTTACTCAACACTCATTTAACTGATAGTTACTGAGCCCCTGCGTGGACCTGCAACTGTGCAAGAAGATGCAAAGCACATACAACTTGGCCCTGCTCCGAAGAACTTTATTGTCAAGTAACAGAGACATATCAATACGCAGATGTTTTTAAAGGTTTGCGATAAACGCTAAGCACTTATACAAAGTGTTAGAGGACACAAGAGAAGACATAACTATCTAAGTTTGCAGAGGAAATGTAAAGCTTGACCGGGAAGCAATCCCTTCAGATGAGTCTTGAAGTGTTGTAGTTCACCGGCTACACAGGTGGAAGAATAACATACCAGGCAGGGAAATAGGGTGCAAAAAATGTAAAGAAGGGAGGGGTTGAATTTGACTCTATTTAACTGAAAATATAAAATAACAGTGGTTTAAACACAGGTGAAATCCGTTTATTTTTCCTACATACTAGGAAATCTAGCAGTTGCTGGCATTGGTGTAGTGACCCAAGGATTTCAGGCGCTAGGTCTTTTTGCCTTATATTAGAAAGTAAACTGGGAAACAAAAGTTTCCTTTTATTTATTCTTATTCTATTTAAGCTGGGCACAAAATTGCCTCCAAAAAAATCAAAATTCTCTTAAAAATGAAGAAAGGGGAGACTATAGCAACTAATGGTCTTTGCTATAGCATTTTCAGGGGATTGCAAATGGTGTAGGTGGCTGAGGGCACTTCAGAGAGGCTGGAGACGCAAGAAGAACAGAACCGAGGAAAAAAGTATGAGTTTATGTGTACAATTTTTTATGGGAAAATGTATCCAAAGTTTCATGAGGAGATATCAGGAACATGTGCCTGGCTACAGCCACAGCAGTAGGAAAGGAAAGTTAATTATTCCATCACATTTTGGCCAATTGATGAGAAACCTCCCGAATCCTACAAATGTTGCCAAGGGCAGGGTTCCAGCAGGAAACACTGGTCGTTTTGCATATGTTGCATAAGATTCCTTTTTTCCCATGCTTTGTTAATGATAAAAGCCACCACTTTCAACAATATTTTGTTTTCTTTTGTCCCTCTATTCCTTTCTTCTTTTTGCTCGGAATGTACACTAGTGTGTGGCCCAGTGACTTCACTTCTTCTCCCTCTTAATGAGCTTTCAACAAGATTCCACAGCCCTGACTGAAAGCCAGGCAGAGTCCTATCTAGGCGCCAGGGTTTCTGAGACTTAATTTTGTTTTTATACATATATTTTTAACTTTCCATCATTCTGTCACATTGACGTGAGTCCTCTCCTCTCTTTCTGGGAGCTTCCAGCAGCTCCCCTTTCAGCACACTACCTTCGCCCTCCAGACTCCTTCCTTTCCCGGCACACATGCATTCTTGCAGAAAGAAATGTCAGGAAAGTTACTTGTAGGGTTGTCTTTCCACCATCTCACTAAACTCCTCCTTCGACCAAATTAACCTTTACCCTATATTGTGGATACAAGTATGTTTTGATGATTCTTTTTCTCATCTTAAAAGTAATACTTATTTATTCTTTAAAAAAAAAAAGACCATAAAAAAATACAGATCAGCCAAAAAGAACTGGGACTCATCCATAATTCAACCACCCAAAAATACTCACTAGTAACACTTTGTCTCATGTTCTTTCTGTTTCATCTTTTGGTTATGCATATAGACTGTGTACTTTTGTTATGGTATCATTCTGTATGTATTACTTTGAACTCATGAACTCTTACCTCAAAGTGTACACATATTTCCCTCTACTTGGAGTTATATGACACTGTTTACTAAATTGTCATTTTGCGTTTACATTAAAATAATATTAATGAGGGGGTACTAGTCAAGTTGGTGGTGTAGGTAAATGATGTACTAGCATCCTCCCACAACAACATCAAAATTACAAGTAAACTGCAGAACAGCCATCCTTCAAGACCACCTAAAATCTAGTTGAACGGAAGTCCTACAACTAAGAATATAAAGAAGCCACATCAAGACTGGGAGGAGGGGCAGAGATACAGAAGGGCTGGTTCCATACCCACATGTGGTGGATATAAATCAAGAGGGTTATCTCAGCTGAGGAGGTCCCACCTAAGGAGCAAGGGGTTCCAGCCCCACACCAGACCCTTAGTCTAAGGACCCAGTGCCAGAGCAAAAGTGCCCATAACTTTTGGCTATAAAAACCAGCAGGGATTCTAGCTGAGTGAGATGGAGGGCTGCTGGATTCCTACACATTCTTCTTAATACTCATGCACGGACTAACTCAGACTCACTCACTCTGAACTCCAGTGCTGGGACAATAGCTCCAAAGGCACCAGGGACATAAGAGGAAGAATTAAATTGTCTGGCATCAGGGTGAGACCTACAGGGGCCACTTTCTCCCAGAGAGAAGTGCTGAGCCCTCCCTCGACACAGCCAGTAGGCAGGCACCATGTCTGTGTCTCCATCGACCTGGCTAATACTGTTCACCCTGTCCTGGTGATTCCCTGACTCTCTGACCCCACTTAACTTGTGGGCCCACCCAGCCCTTTCCAGTGGCTTTTCCATACAAATAACCTATCTTAATTCATGCTTCAAACTTTTCTAAATTCTCTCAAACAAACAGCACCTGGCCTTGATGTGTGTTGTGCCTCTCACTAAGGGGCTTTAGGCCTGGCACTAGTGGTACCTGGCCTTGATTCATACCTGGGCACCTCCAAGACCAGCACGAGTAGCAGCCATCTAAGTAGACCAGGCCAATGGCCCAGGGCAGGGTATGGGTGAATGACCTTGGCCTGCCCCTTCTAGGAGGTCCCAGAGCCAATACACCCAGGAGACAGATGCCAGAGCATCACCAAACTACCTCCACAAATACCACACTCAAGGTGTAGACTCTGCAAACACCAGAGCCCCACTGAAATAAGTCCTGCTCCCTGCGATTGGCTGGCCCATGCACAGCTGATCCTCAACCATAGTAACAGCCAGACCTTGCAGCCAATACACTTGGGGGTAAACCCCTCCAACTGAGGTGTCAACAGCAGTCAAGCCTCAACTACAACAGGAGGGCATACAAAGCCTACATGGGAAGCACACCTGCAGTGCGCAGCTTAGATGAATAGGGAAGCTATGCCACTGGACCCTATGGAATACCTACTACATTAGGCCACTCTGCCAAGACCAGAAGATGTACTAGCTCTACCTAATACACAGAAACAAACACAGGAAGGCTGCCAAAATGAGGAAAAAAAGACACATGTCCCAAATGAAAGAACAGAAAAAAACTCCAGAAAAACAACTAAAAAAGAAAAAGGAGACAAGTAATCTGTTAGCGGCAGAGTTCCCAAACACACTGGTTATAAGGATCCTCAGTGAACTTAGGAGAAGAGTAGATGAACTTAGTGAAAACCTCAGACTTCTGGCCAAGATGGAGGCATAGGTAGATACAATTTGTCTCCTTGCACAACGAAAAAAAAAAGACAACAACAAATTTAAAAACAAATAAAACAACCAGAACTGCCAGAAAATTGAACTGTATGGAAGTCCAGCAACCAAGAAGTTAAAAAGGAAACGTCATCCAGACTAGTACAAGAGGCAAAGACAGGCAGCTGGTGTGGAGAGGATATGTGGCAAGGCAACAGCTGAAGGACTAGGCAGGTGAGGCAGCTGACAGTCCCATATCTGCATGTGAATAAACTGGGAGGAACAACTGGGGATCGAGACAGACCATGCAACCCAGGGTTAATGCATGGGAAAAGAAAGCCTTAAATCCTTTGGCTATAAAAATCTGTGGGAATTGCAGTGCTGGAAGGAACTCTAGCCTCATAGGAGAGTTTGTTGGAGAGACCCACAGGGTCCTAGAATGTATACAAGCCTACCCACTCAGGAACCAGCACCAGAAGGGCCCAATTTGCTCGTGGGTGACAGGGGAAGTGACTGAAAATGGGGTGAGAGCTAAGCAAGTGGCATTGTTTCCTCTTTGACCCCTCCCCCACAAGCAGTGCCACAATGCAACGACCTGGGTTACCCTGCCCTGGTGAATACCTAAGGCTCCATCCCTTATAACGTAACAGGTGTGCCAAGACAAAGAAATATGGCCCAAGTGAAAGAACAGATCAAAACTCCAGAAAAACAACTAAGCAACAAAGAAATAGCCAACCTATCAGATTCACAGTTCAAAACACTGATAATCAGGATGCTCACAGAATTGGTTGAATCTGGTCACAAATTAGATGAAAAAATGAAGGCTATACTAAGCAAAATGAAGGAAAATGCACAGGGATCCAACAGTGATGGGAAGGAAACTGGAACTCAGATCAATGGTGTGGACCAGAAGGAAGAATGGAACATCCAACCAGGAAAGAATGAAGAAACAAGAATTCAAAAAATTGAGGAGAGGCTTAGCAACCTCCAAGACATTTTTAAATGTTCCAACATCCAAATCATAGGGGTACCAGAAGGAGAAGAGGAAGAGCAAGAAATTGAAAACTTATTTGAACAAATAATGAAGGAGAACTTTCCGAATCTGGCAAAGGAAATAGACTTCCAGGAAGTCCAGGAAGCTCAGAGAGTCCCAAAGAAGCTGGACCCAAGGAGGAACACACCAAGGCACATCATAATTACATTAGCTAAAATTAAAGATAAGGAGAGTATCCTAAAAGCAGCAAGAGAGGAGACAGTTACCTGCAAAGGAGTTCCCATAAAGCTATCAGCTGATCTCTCAAAAGAAACCTTACAGGCAAGAAGGGACTGGAAAGAAATATTCAAAGTCATGAAAAGCAAGGAACTACATCCTAGATTACTTTATCCAGCAAAGCCATTGTTTAGTAATGGAAGGGCAGAAAAAGTTTTTCCCAGATAAGGTCAACTTAAAGGAGTTCATCACCACCAAGCCCTTATTATATGAAATGTTAAAGGGACTTACTAAGAAAAAGAAGAAGATCAAAAATATGAACAGTAAATTGACCTTGCCTAGTGTGGCTCAGTGGACTGAGCACTAACCTGTGAACCAAAGAGTCGCCCGTTCCATTCCCAGTCAGAGCATATGCCTGGGATATGGGCCAGGTCGCCAGTAGGGGCATGTGAGAGGCAACAGCACATTGATGTTTCTCTCCCTGTCTGTCTCCCTCCTTTCCCCTCTATCTAAAAATAAATAAATAAATCTTTGAAATAAAAAAAGAGGAAGAATAGTAAAATGACAACAAACTTAACAACTATCAACAACTGAACATAAAAGAAAAACAAAAACAAACTAAGCAAACAACTGGAACAGGAACAGAATCACAGAAATGGAAATCAAATGGAGGGTTATCAGCAGGGAGGAGGGTGGGAGAGAATAGGGAATAAGAAGCATAAATGGTAGGTACAAAATAGGTAGAGGGAGGTTAAGAATAGTATAGGAAATGGAGAAGCAAAAGAACTTATGTTTATAACCTATGGACTTGAACTGAGGGGTGGGAGGGAATGCTGGTGGAAGGGGGGTTGTAGGGTAGAGGGAAATAAAAGGAGAAAGTGGGACAATTATGTAATAGCATAATCAACAAAATATACTTTAAAAAGAATAAGACTTCAACCAGGAGATAGAAAACATAAAAGGAACCAGTCAGAAATGCAGAATACATCATAGGAAATCAACAGCAGAGTAGATGAAGCAGCAGATCTAATCAGAGATATGGAAGGTAATAAAGCAGAAAACATTGAATGAGAACAACAAAGATAAAAAAGAATAAAAAAAATGAGGATTGTGTAAGAACCCTCTGGGACAACTTGAAGCATACCAACACTGGCATCATAGGGGTGCCAGAAGGAGAAGGGACGGCAAGGAATGGAAACCTATGTGAAAAAAATACCAGCAGAAAACTTCCCTAACCTGGTGAAGGAAATAGATATATACAAGTCCAGGAAGCACAGAGAGACCCCAGAGGGGCCCACACCAAGACACATCAGAATTAAAATGCAAAAGGTTAAAAGCAAAGAGAGAATCTTAAAAGCAACAAGATAAAAGCAGTTAGTTACCTGCAATAAAGTTCCCGTAAGACTGGGAGCTGATTTCTCAACAAAGGTAAGCCAGAAGGGATTGGCAAGAAATATTCAAAATGATGAAAAGCAAGAACCTACAACCAAGATTACTCTATCCAGCAAAGCTATTACTTAAAATCAAAGGACAGATAAAGTGCTTCCAGACAAGAAAAAGCTAAGAGATCATCACCACCAAACCAGTATTAAAAGGAATGTTAAAGAGTCTTCTGGAATAAGAAGGAGGAGGAGGAGAAGAAGAAAAAGATAAAAAATGAACAAAAAAAATGGCAATGAATATATATCTATCAACAATTACTTTAATGCAAATGGATTAAATGTTCCAATTAAACGACCTATGGATGCTGAATGGATGACAAAAGAAGATACTTTTATATACTGTCTACAAGAGACTCACTTCATACACAGACTGAAAGTAAAGGGTTAGAAAAATATATTTTATAGAAATGGAAACACACAAAAGCTGAGGTAGCAATACTTATATGAGACAAAATAGCCTTTTTTTAAAAAAAATATTTATTTCATTTTTAGAGAGAGGGGAAGGTAAGGAGAAAGAGAGGAGAGAAACATCAATGTGTGGTTGCCTATCACATGGCCCCCACTGGGGACCTGGCCCCCAACCCAGGCATGTGCCCTGACTGGGAATAGAACCAGTGACCCTTTGGTTCATAGCCCATGCTCAGGCCACTGAGCTATACCAGCCAGGGCCAAAAGAGACTTTTAAACAAAGGCTGTAACAAAGACAAAGAAGGACCCAACAATTCCACTACAGGGTATTTTCCCATAGAAACCCAAAACACTAAATTTAAAAGATATATACATCCATATGTTTATTGCAGCATTATTTAAAATAGCTAAGATATGGAAGCAACCTACATGTCTATCAAAAGGTGAATGGATAAAGAAGTGGTGCTTATTACAATGGAGTATGACTCAGCCATAAAAGAAATCTTGCCATCTGGACAACATGGATGGACTGAGAGGATATTGGCTGAGTGAAATAAGTCAGACAGAGGAAGACAAATGCCATATGATTTCACTTATATGTGGAATCTAAAAAACAAAATAAACAAACAAGCAGAGCAGGAACAGACTCATAGATACCGAAAACATTTTGACAGTTGCCAGATGTAAAGGTGTTGGGGGGATGGGTGAAAAAGGGGAAGAGATTAAGAAATACAAATTGGTGATTATACAGAATAGTCACAGGGATGTAAAGTACAAAATTGGGACCATAGTCAATAATAGTGTAATAACTATGTATAGTATTGGAGGGGTACTAGATTTATCGGGTGATCACTTAGCAAGTTCTATAATGTCTAATCATTGGTCTATACACCAGAAACTAATATAATATTGTATATCAGCTGTAATTGAAAACAAAAATTATTTCAAATAAAAAATTACTCAACAGTGTGAATGTACTTAATGCCACTGAACTGTGCACTTAAAAATGGTTAAAATGGTAAATTTTATGTTATGTGTATTTTACTACAAATTAAAAAAACACAAGCTGTAAAAAATAAGTAATATCAATATGGTTCACAGTTAGTCATTTAATACACTATATTGCATTTCACTTTTACCACCACTTTTTTTTTCTAGAGTCAGTAATTGCCCGTGTTTTTTTTCTATTTGCTCAGTATTTATAGAATTGATCCCAAACCTCACAACACAGCTGTAAAACCTAAATCAGTGTAACTACATCAATAGCTTTTGTTTGATTTTTGTTTTTCTTTCTTTCTTCTTCTTTCTCTCACTCACTCTCTTTTACAATATCCCTTTTAGAGTACTCCATCATCTTACTCCTTTGTGAACTAGAACTGAATCTAGCTTTGTTTCCATTTCTGGAAAGTTCTTTCACTTCTTTTCTATCTTCGATCTCTTATTTCCTGAATCCCAGTACATTTTTCTTGCTTTACAGCTTCTGATGAAGCACAGTTGAGTAACTCCCTGAAAAACTTTGCATGGAAGGTAAATTTTTTGTGCTCATGAATAACTGAAAATGCCTTTATTATAAACTACAATCACTTGATTGCTAGTCTGGATAAATAATTCAACATTGCAAATAATTTTTCCTTGGATTTTTGAAGGCCTGTGTCATTGTTTTTGCTTTCACAATTGCTGTTGACATATCTGCCATTCTGATTCTTAAATCTTTGTATGTTGTCTGTTTTGTTTGTGTGCTTTTTCCTCTTTAAAATTTTCTTTTAATGCCTGGGGATCTGAAATCCCACAATGGTATGCTTGGTATGGGTCTTTATCCATTCAGTGTGCTGGTCATTTACTATGCTCTTTATGCTCTTTCCATTTGAAAACTTGTATCCTTTCATTCTGGGCAAACTTTGTATTTCTGTGATCATTGCCATCCTCCATTTTCTTTTTTCTTTATGGAACTTTTATTTTTCAGGTATTGGCCTTGATGGACTGACATTCTTACCTTCTTGTGTTTTTTTCTTCTTCTTTTGAATACATTGTTATTTTTAATAAATAGAAACCACATTGTTTCATTTGTTACAGTGAGTAATAATGGGAGGTAATTATCCATGAGGGCCCAGAAAGCTTTTTCATCCACCAGCTAACAAAAGGATAAGCATCTTCACCACCCAAGCCTTTGGTTAACTTTTTCTTTTGATCTCTGTTCTCCCAGCCTGTAGGGAACCATTTCACATGGCATGGAAATGTAGCCCAGCCCCCACTTGGAAAGGCCAGTGGGGAGTGAGGTTCTGGCACACAGGAGCCATGCCCACAGATAGGTTCTCCTGTGGGGAATCAGGCCTACATTGTACCTAGGCTGCTATGAGACTTGCTTTTGCTAAAACTCCCTCACCCTGAATTGAGGCAGAAAATGTTTTCTGCATATCTTGAAAATAGCTTTCTAAAGTCTGTGCTAAACCTCCCAAGTATGGAGTGTAACCAGGTCAACCACTTTTCCACTTTGTCTGCAACATCCTTCTTTTTGAAGTAATTAGCGACATTCTTTCTTTTGTTATCTGTAAAAGGTAATCACCTACAGTGAACCTGTGCATAGTAAATGAGGACCATCCTCATGTAATATACCCAGAAAAGCAATAAAAGCCTGTCCAAGTGGGGGTTGGGGCCCTCTCTCACTTAAGGAACAGCCACGCCATCCCTTTTTCTCCACAGGACTTCTGTAGTCTGTGTGTATTTGTTCATTGCAGCCACAACACAGGGATCCTGCCCGCCAAGATCCGCATCACCACCCACAGCAGTCTGCTGCTTCCAGAACGGAACTCTTCCTTCAAATCTATCCTGTTTGGGAGGCTATTCTATCAGCTTACCATGATAACAAAATGGAGGTCCCTAACTGAACTGAGGAAGCTGGACAAGTCTTCTTTGATCTCAGCCTCCTCCCAAAGCCCATGAATGTTTTCTTTAAAAAGTTGCAGACAAATGAGGTAAAAAGGGCAGAGACAGGAGATGAACACCAGTGGAAGGGCAAAGAGGCTGGTTTCTACAACACTGATGGATGCAGGCCTCTCAAATGCAAAAAGAAGAGTGACTCCCACCCATATAGCTGCAGAGAGTACATGCCTTCAGTTTCTTCTATAACATGGGCCACAGGGCAAAAATCCGCATTGCAAATTTCACCATGGTGAAGGAATGCAGGAACCGGGGCAAGCGTGTGTCAAGGTAGGCAGAAGCAAAGATGGCCATGTTCAAGCACAATGTAGTGGACGCAATGGCAGCATTGGTGCCATAGTTAAAGAAGATGGCAGGGCCTGAGAGCATGAAGACTGACATGGTGTAGATGGTGCCAGAGCTGACACACTCTCAAGGTCTTCAGTACTGGGGGAAAAACCAAATGTGAGACTAGTGAAGTCTGCCCACCCGGTTTGCCTGCTCTTCCTCAGCCCTTCACCTCCATCAGTGAAATCAAACAAAACAGCCAATCAGTGAGGAAGCCAGGTCATCCCAAAAGCCAACCAGAGGTCAGAAGACCCTTGTCCATATACCACCAGGTGACCACAAAAAACACAGACATTACATAGCTGCTGTGTCGCCACACTGGTCACAAATACCATAGCTCAGCATTGATATTTTCCTGCTTAGATTTTTTCCGGAGCTCTTCCAGGAATTGTTGGTCCACATAGTGAATCAGGAAAGGGCTGTTGCTCATACAAGACCTAGTGTTAGTTACAGGTTAGACACACGTTACCCTTTCCCTACAACTCAGGCCAGTTCAACTTCCCTTGTAGAAAGAAGTCCATGTGGTTCTCATTCTTTATAAAGTTTTGAAATAAGGCCTCTCTGGAAATTCCATGTTGTGTTGTGGCTGATATTTGCCCACCTTCTCTTGTTTTTAAAGGCAGCAACCCAGGCTAGGCCTGCAATAGATGGGTTTCTTCTGAGGCTTAACAATCCCGTCAAGCTTCCACCCACTTGGCTGGGCGGGGGTGGCAGCCTGCCTCCTTCCTCCTCTTTAACATTGCTTGCATTTTGTATTATTTTCTGAGAGATTTCCTCAACTATCTTCTAGCTCTTCCATTGAATTTTTCCATGATGATTTATTATCCATGAAAGTTCCTACTTTTCCCTCTTATTTTTTTGATGTTTTTAAATAAAAGGGAATTATTCTGTGTGTCATGAAAACTGAAACTATTAATGACTTTTTAAAATTTTCCTTTTCTTCACATGTTGTTCCTGAGTTGTTATTGTTGTTATTTATGGTGTTTGTGTGTATGTGTATGTGTTTGTAACTTCTTTATTTTAGTGTTCTTGTTGGAAGCATTCCCCAAATATCTGGTGATTTTCTCTATTCATATTTAAGAAGCCACTAAAAAACTGACTTGGTTAGAAACTTTGTGTACCTGAGTGGTCCTTGCTGACTGACCAGTTCTCTGCAACAGAACAAATAGGACTACAGAAGCCAACTGCAATACTGTCCCTTAAACGGATCTGTTTTGAGAGAGAATTCCCCATTCTCTCGTTGTGGGACTTTGGCCTGTCCACCAGTCTAGTGTGCAGCCTTACATATATTGTGTATTTACAGCTGTTCACAAATGGGATCATACTCTGCATAACGTTTTCTACAGTGTGTTTTTCATCCAACAGGACAATGGGGACCCAGAAAACAGGATTTATAAAAAATTGTGTATTTATTTTCACATAGTCAGACTTCAGTCACCTTCAAAGTACCCTCCATTTGATACAATACACCTATTGAGAATTTTTCCACTGCTCCAGTTTTTGAACTTGTCAATTTTGATGACTTTTTGTGTTTCTGTCTTTTTTGTTTGTTTGTTTCACCTCTTCCATATCAGCAAAATGTTTCCCTTTGAGGACTTTTTTTCATCTGGGGAAACAAACAAAGAAAGCCACTCAGGGCATTGGGTGAATAGGGAGGGTAGGGCATGGGGGTCATTATGTTTTTGGACAAAAACTGCTAAACACTGAGGGCAGTGTGGGCAGCTGTGCTCATAAATTACCCATCCTGGAATGGGCAAACTCATTAAAAGAGTCTTCAAAAAAATTCACTGAAGTCGACCGCAGCCTCTCACAAAGCCTTGCTGGTACACTGTTATAAATGGGTTCCTAGAACACTCACTTAGCAGGGGGGAAGCTTGTGCTACAAGGGATCTGCCCTTCAGAAGATAATTCTGGGGTTTTCTGAGGTTCCCCCTTTGTATATCTGAGGCATCTTCCCATTTCTGTGTGGATAGGAATGCATAGGAATATGAAATGGATGCTCAGAATTTCATATTATGTATAAGCCATAATTAAATTATTCCTAATAGATGGGCATTTGGGTATTTTTTCTATAACAACATTGCAATTGTGTCTTTGTCTTTCTGTACTCATGCAAGAATATCTGTATTATCAATTATTAGAAGTATAATGGTTGGATCAAAGGGTGTAAATATTTAAAGCTTTTACAGATATTATCAATATTGCCAAATTACTCTCCAAGAAGATTACACCAATTCATATTACTACCTATTTATATTCTCAACAACAATTCTAGGTATTGTCAAACTTTTCCAACTTTGCGTTTTAACAGGACTTTCACAGGTATATTTAATTCCAGTTATAATACACACTTCTTTATTAGTGAGGTTGAATAACTTTCACCCATTTTTATTAGTCATTTGCATTTATCTTAATATGAACTTTTTCTTTGAATTCTTTGTACATTTTTCTATTGGGTTATTAGTCTTTTTTATTGAATTACTCAATCCTTAGGTGCAATGAAGAAATTAGGACTTTGCACATTATCTACTCTTTGACTTTTTAAACTTTCTAGTTTTATTAGTTTCCTAATGGAAATTTTACATTTATATGTATTTTTTACTTTATGGCTTGAGTTTTATGTGAGTTTTTGGAAAGCCTTCCTTACTCCAAGATGACAAAAAATCGTTCACTGTGTTTTATCAAGTGTTTCCTGCTGGTTGTTGTTATACTGAGGCACCGCACCAGCAGTCTTCCGTTGTTAGAACTTCGTGTTGTTTCCCCGCTTTCTTGAGGCCACGCCCTCTGGTTTTGTCCCCTACTCCCTGAGAAACCGAAAAACAATAGGTCAATGCATTGTTTATAGAGGCTTTCAGGAAATATGTAAAAGTTTCTTTTCTGGTTTCAAGAATCTCAACTCATTTAACCACATTTCATTTCATTTTTTTTATTCATTTTTGTTATTCTACTCTCAAACCCTTCCTGGCATTTCACACGTATGTTAAAATGACAGTGCCAAACTTGGCACAATACTTTCAGGGTGTGCCCAATTCTAAGTTTAGCAGAGGGATACTTTCCTAGCTCTTGGATGTCATAGACCTATTAATATATTTCACTATCACAGCTAGCTCTATGAAAACAGCCACACTGTATTGCTGACTCATTCTCAGCTGGTGGTCCCATGCTATCAAATTCATAGGACTAGAAATAATGTCTAAGTGTTAGGTGGAAGAAAAAAAGATTCAAAATGATCCTGGAATTGTGGAACACTGGACCAAAAGATGAAACTTAGAAAGAAATGAAAAATTTTGCATTTAATGTGAAAAAAAAAAGACCTGACTATAGGATAGAGATGATTTCACTTAACGCTTAAACTTGGAAACATTTTAATTTACTGTAAACTTAATATCAGTGACAATGTGAAACAGCTGCCAAAAAGAGTTTTGACAGGCAAAAAATTGATGTCTGTACACAGCCTCTCCTCTCCATCTTTCAGTCAAGGAAAGTTCTTTCTTGGCAAGGTCAGTTCCTTGGCCTTTTAAAGAGATGGGTGGAGTGGGTAAGAGAAAAGAGGTTTGATTGAGCTATTGGAAAAGCTGGAGAGATGCCAAAGATGAAAGAGGAGGCACTAAGACAGGCGTAGCCAATAAGCACTGTCTAAGAGAGAGAGTTTGGGAAGTTTATGAAAGAGAAGAGAGAAAGAAATTTGACTAGCTGCTGTGACAAGGGAGGTTTTTAGGTGAGAAAAGAGGTTTTAAAAGAAATGTTGTTATGTGTTATAAATATTGAATCACTTTAAGTGTGTTTTAAGAGACCTAAGATTTTAATATTTTCCACTCATTTTTAGACGTCTAGAATGTGTGTCTTTGTATGGAACCTTGAGCTGAGAAACTGTCACAGAGTATCTGAACTGTATACAGTTTACAGAATCCTTTGTCACATCAACAGAAACATGGTGTTCACCGTAATAAAGATGGCAGACACGTCATTTGGTCACCTTCAGCCCTGGGTATCACATTTTGCTAGGGCTACCATCACTAAGTACCGCAGAATGGGTGGTGTAAATGATAGAAATTTATTCTCTCACATTTCTGAAGTCTAGAGTCCAAGGCCAAAGAATTGACAAGACTGTTTTCCTTCAAGGCATCTCTCCTTAGTTTGTAGATGGCCATTTTCCAATGTCTTTACGTGGCCCCCCCTCTGTGTGTGTCTGGGTGTGTTATCTCCTCTTTTTATGAGACAATTGTATTGGATTAAAGCTCACCGTAATGGACTCTGTTTAACTTAATTACCTCACTAAGACCCTATCTTCAAATACAGTCTGATTCTGAGGTATTGGGGTGAAGACTTCAATGAGGGTACACAATTCATATCAAATCATAAGACTACTGACAAATTCTATTTTTATCCTCATTTTTAGATCCCTTTGAATTTTTTTGCTGATCTTACAGGACTCTACCCAAGTTCTTATAATTTATAAAAAAACAGAATAGTCTCAACTTTAATAGCCATTAAATTATTGTTAAAATCAGTAAATTCTCCTGGCTGATATTGATGTTTACTATTTCTATCCCACTCAAAAATTTTTAGAATCTGCTAGTTTGTTAGATATACACAAAATAAAACATAACTTGGTCCTTTACATATTATATATATAGTATCCAAACACACACACACATTCAAAAAGAAACAATCTCCTTTTCTGCAAAATGAAGCAAGTGGATCAGAAAACCCGTGAAGTCTCTTCAGTCCCCAAATCCTACAACTCTAGTTCAAGGACAACAAAAGTATATGTTGTTAAGTATACTTTTAAATATTGGATATGTGTTATAAATAACGGGCATGCAGGAAAGCCAGAGATCAGGTTAGGAATTGTGAAAGGCTTTCTTAAAATATGAATGGACAATTGAAAAAAGCTTGGAGGAAAATCCTTTCAGTCTGATCGCTAACCTAGAGTTCGGCCTTCAGAATCATAACTCACACTGACGACAATTCAGGCTCCCACTTTCACTTTGTTTCCATAACCACTGTTTTCTCTCATAGCTGTGTATGGTTAAAAACTGTCTGAGGACAATTAACGTGTATACTCATGTCCTGCTGTACATTTCATATCTCTTTAAAGCTGGATGGAAAAACACATTATAGTTCCCATTTTCACTTACAGTTTATTTACAGTTTTTGCAGAAATAGTAACATTTAATCAGCATTAACTGATTGACCATGTATTTAAGCAAAGAAGAGTAGATAGTAAACTTCTGCAGTACACAGATAAATATCAGAGTTTGACAGTGCTTTACACATTATATTTATTCATATTTCCAAGCTCATAAAGAAATCTATTCATATACTTTTCAACAAGCCAGGATTATATAGTATATCTGCCAATCCCTAAAATTAGTTTTTTAAAATACCTTGTACAAGTCAGAAAGTATGGTTCATCTCTTTGAAGGTTAAAGACAGGCTAATACGTTACTTTCCTTTAAAAAAAATAAGATAAGAGCTATCAGGCAAAAGTTGTGAAAATGTAGCAGTAATACTTAGAGGTTGGCTTTCTACAGTGAATTATTATACTTTGAAAGACTTTCATATACTACCCAGGCTCATTTATGACATCAAGTTAAAATCATTTTAGCAGGAAAATTTTTTAAATAAAACATTTTCTGAGGGTGGAAAAGAAGCATATTGGATTGTATCTGGTTATTAAATTAAAAAATGTGCTTTGTATTAAGAAAGTGGGTATTATGCCCAGCATTATTAACATACTCTTTTTAGAAAAATGACATTGTTATTCATATGAAAACAGATGTTGGCCCAGATAAAGTTAAATACCTTCACAGACCTCAACATGTGTACATGAAATTACAGAAATTAATCATAGTTCAAGCAAAGACTTGACTGCTCTTCTGTTTTATTGGGAATGTTTGAGTTATCTACTGCTGCATAACAAACAATCCCAAAATTTAATGGCTTAAAATAAAGCTTGGCAAACCCTTTTTGTAAAGGGCCAAATAGAAATTTCTAGCCTTTGTAGACTATACAATCCCCATCAAAACTACTCAAACTACTGTTTTAGCTCAAAAGAAACCATAGATAATATGTAAAAAAAAATGGGTGTGGCTATGTTCTAATTAAACTTTATTTACAAAGAGGCAGTGAGACAGATTTGGCCCACAGGTCATAGTGTTTTGACTTCTGGTTTATTAAGGCTTATGGTTCTATGGACTGGTATTTTAGACAGGGCTCTCAATGGGGATGACTTGCCTCTGCTCTTCTTGGTTGAATGGGCTGACATGTGTGTTATTGGCAAGTTGGCTGGGGGCAAAATGGTCATGATAGGTCTCATGTAACAAGTCTGGCAGTTGACTGTGGCTGTTGATTAGGCACCTCAGGGTGCCTCCACATGGGGGCTGTGGTAGGCTAGCTGCGGGGCTCTCACATGGCAGCTGTTTTCAATGGGGCTAAAGCAGCGACATCAGGACTTCTGAGGCCTCAGCCAGGAAGAGTCAAAATGTCACTTCACCATATTCTGTTGGTCAAAGTCACAAGGCCGGCTCAGATTCAACAGACTCTACCTTTTGGCGGGAGGAGTTGCAAAGGATTAGTGGCCATTTTAAATTCACTACATGGAGTAAATTCTGTCAAAAGAGTGTTATTAATTCCTGTAAGACTTTCACCAAGAACCTTCTGACTCTGGAAAACCTGTCAAAACCTCATGTACTGTGGGCACGGTTCTCATGGTAAATCGCACAGCCACAACTTAAAGAAGAAATAAAAATTAATGACAATTTTAACAAAGAAGCTATGAAAATAAAAGAGATCTTTTAAAGGCTCAGAGTGAAATGATCTCATTTTTATTTTTAAATAAGGTACTTGGTCAAAAAGGTCAGTTGAAAAGGAGATAGTGAGGGAGAACACGGAAGGTAGTTAACAGGGATAGTCAGAATTTTGATCCTTGGAAGTAAAAAGATTATTCCTTTGGAGTGACTCCTTTGGTTTTAGGAAACTCCCCTCAGTGGGTGTTTAGTTACATTTGATTAAGGTTAGTCCAAGCTTCTCCTCTGTAAAATCATACTCTTTAACTTTCTAATTAAAAAATATCTTGTTGAGAGGTTCTTCATCCCACTGGTTTTAGCATTTTTTTCTCAATTATTATTATGATTGTCAAATAGTGATTTTCTAAAATTCCATCATTTTTTCTACATTTACTAGTTACAAGGGAAATCTTTCTCATTTATTTATGTATATCAATGTGGAGTCATGAATCCCTATTCAATTTAATTTTATAATTCTTATTGTTACTTATTTTAATGATCAAATTGTCCCAGATTTGGCCAATGGGAGACTCCAGAAATCGGCTTCTCTGTTCTTTTAATATCCTCATCATTTCTGAATGCTTTCTTACTTTCTGGCACACGATATTCCAGGCTCATCTTGTACATTCCCTGCCTCCTCTCTACCTTGTTCCTTTAAATGGAGAATGGAATTTAGAAACCAAGATCTGGATGCCTAGATGTGCTTATTGCTGTTGGGATACTGCTGTCCCCAGGCTATCACAGTGGACAGAGCTAGGGAATGTATATATACTCATATACATTTAAAACCATATTTATCCCAGACTATCACAGTGGACAGAGCTACGGAATGTATATATACTTACATACATTTAAAACCACATTTATCTATCCACCCATCTATCTAAGTACCCACCCACCTATTGAAATCCATGAGTTCATTGGTATTGCCAATCCAAAAACACAGGGTTCATTCTAGTTTTCTCATTTGTATTTACCTTCTCCAAAAATGAGAATCCAGGCAACCATTATCCTCAATATACAGCTGACCCTTGAACAACACAAGTTTGAACTGCACAGGTCCACTTATACATGATTTTTTTCCTTTAAATACAGTGTATACAGTCAACTCTTCATATCCCTGCACTTCGCATCCATGGATTTAACCAACCATGGACTAAAAACAGGACTTTCCCTCTGCAGTTGGGTATCTGCAATTCTCAGGGCTGACTATGTTACTGAGAAGCAAGTGGGGTTCTGCTGCCCGCCGCCACTCTCTAAGCAAAATTCCAGAGGCAAAGTTTTGGTGATAAAGGAAAGGAATCTTTATTCAAAAGCTACATCTTTTTGGAAGTATGGCAAGCTTCTGCCTCAGAGCTCATCTCCTCTGGAACACCCAAAGAAGAATAATCCTTCCACCCTCTGCCAGGCCAGCCTGATCCTAAGCTTCATCCAAAGTTTCTTCTCCCATTCAAAATACCATCCTTTGGGAAACGCAGGCAGCTGTAGCAAGATCATCCAGGCATCCGTGAGAATGAGAGACCAAGAGCCAGTCTCGGCCCTCTTTTTATTTTAAATCTTCTGGCCCATATTTCTGTGTGCTCTGAAGGCACTTAGCTTCTCAGCCAATCCCGGCTTAGATGGTTTAGCATTGCCTCAGGCAACGTCCTCCTACAGCCCCTCCCTTCTCCCCCTCACCCCCACCTCCCCAGTGATCTGATTAGATCTCGGTGTCAACTACGCATCATTCTACTCCACTTTGGGACTTGAACACCTGCAAATTTTGCTGTGCTCAGGGGTCCTGGAACAATTTCCCCGTGGATACTGAGGGACCGTAGTTAAGTTTTTGGGGAGTCAAAAGTTATGCACAGATTTTCAACTGTGCAGGGGCTTGGTGCTCATATCCGCTACAATGTTAAAGAGTGAATATCACTGACGTGTTTGTTCAATAACTCTATGTATAACTACTTTCTAATTGCCGTTGCTGTCCCTCCATGTGAACACTCTTCTCATTCCACTGACACGCTGACACCTTGCTCCAGACGACCTCCTCCCCACACGGATGCCCTCTCAGACTGCTCAGGTGCAACACTGTACACCAGCCCACCACAACCACTGCTCATCCCCCAGCCCCTAGCTACCTACACAGACTTTTGGGCTAAACCTTGGAGGAAGGAAATGAGCCCATTTTTTCTTGATTTCTCTCTATTATTTAGATTAGGGCCTATATAAAATATATTTGCATAGCTCCAATACAAAGCTTCAGAAACAGTTTTTGTGTGCCTAAACCTACAAATAACTAAGTATTATCAGAACACATGCATTACCAGTGACATAGTTGTTACATTATTGTTATCACTGGTTAATCTACAGTATTCTTTTTAATAGTTCTGTTGTTTGGTTGCTATGGTGTTTAGACTTCCAGATAAATGATCTGACACTGTAATTATCTTCATGTTTCTTATCTCCTTGTACTTAGAAATGCTAATCAATTGTTCTTGCCATGCCCACATCCCTCCTGTAAAAGTATCCTATGAAATTCTTAATATTACATAACTGCAACCCTTATAGGAGCCAAGCTGATTAGACATTGACCCAAAGGCCATTAACCTATGATTTGATCAGAATAGAGTTCTGCCAATAACAGATGCTGTTGGTTCCCTGCCTGTATCCCCTCCACAGTCCCTGATCCACATTGTGCTGACAGCATCCTGCTGTAAGCACCTGCCACTTTCTACTTAAGGGAAATAGGGCAGGCTGGGTGTACATGGGTTAACCTGGCCCCAGAATCAGCCCCCAGCCAATGACAGATGGGAGTTAAAGAACAAATACCCAACATCTTTGCCTGGTTAACTCTGAGAAATATTCTACACTGTCTTCTAGAGTTCTGTCTTGGCACAGTTGCACATAGCAGTAACTTGCTCAATAATGAATGCTTTCTTGGCTTCCTTCCCTTCATTGTCTCAATTCCCTGCTTACTGAAAAGTGCTTCCAGGAACCACATCCCAAGTTAACTATCAGCTCTTGCATTTGTGCCTCCAAGTCAGCTTCTGTGGGAATCCAACCTAAGAAACTGCTCTGATGTCATGATAGTTATCAGCAGAGCCAAAAGCCTGTCCTTTTTCAGGTATTTAGATTAGAAAAAGAGTCATCCACAACTTAATAATACTTTCTGAGAAATATGCTGTTAGGTAATTTTGTTACTTACATAAATACGAATGTTATAGCCTACTGCAAAGCTGAGGTATATGATTAAGTCTATTGCTCTGTAGGGAATGTGGACAAAAAGGGAGTTCTATAGAAAGCAACCTCATAGGGTGATCTTGAGGTAGGTTAGTAAAAATTTAGAAAAATTCCTTTGCAAGTGGAATGGGAAAACTGAGACAGATAGCTGAATAAGGCAGAGTAGTTTACAACCAACTAACAAACTGCAAGGTCTTATCTTCCCTAACAAAAGACACTCAGCAGCAAATGGTAAATACAGTCCAGACCATGCAGGGGCAGCCCCACCTCAGTCCCAGTCCCTTTCCAGTGAAGGTGAAACTGTCCAGAGAATGACCCTGACCCCTCTATACACTCATTCTGATGCATCAGCATATCAAATGACATGCCTGGAAAGATGAGGAATGTTCTGGTTGAGATCTCCCCTAAAATTTCCACCCTTAGAAAACAGATAAAACCCCTTAAGACAAAGGACCCAGCACGCACTCTCCCTTCAGCACACCCGTGCCTTCCTCCACCCTCTTCTTTCCTCACCCCCTTTCTTCTTTTCTCCTAAGCTCTAAAGCTTCCCAGGAGACTTGGAACCACGGGAGCAGCAGGCAGTGGCATCTTATACCTTTTCACCTCTGTACCTTTTATCCTAAGTCCATGCTGCCTGGCCTGGTTCACTTCTGTTACTATGGTCTCCTTTTCTGCATCTAGGCGGCCCAGCCTAGGCTTACTCCTCTTGCTGTGGTCTTGCCTCTTCCATCTTAGATCCTTCTTTTGTTTTACTGTCCCTAGCTTTAATAAATGTACTCTCAAAATCACCTGGACTTGTGTCATGAAATCTTTCCTGCACCAAGGCAAGAACTTACACATTCCAGATGGAAGGGTAGTGTCCTTTCCAAAGAAAATCTAATTATAAATTCCTAATTGGGCAGGTTATGGTGTGTAGTCACACTCCAGACACATGACTTCTTTAGTACAAAGTTCATCTTTGCCTTAAGAAAGCCCTATCCACTGCTCCTGTGCATCTAGGTTAACATGCTTTAGAAATGACTCTTTTCAGACCCTTCCTTCAGTTATGGGAGAAACTCTCAGAAACTCGATTCTTCTCGCCAAGTAAAAAAATTACAGATCAGCAAGTCTATTGTCATGCAAGCAGGGTTTATTGGTGATACAATCTCATGGAAGAGGACAGGCCTTGCCCAGGTCGGGGAGAAAGGCAAGAGCAAGGGTGGCAAGGGCAGAGGTGGCAACAGCATGGAGATCCTTTGTTCAGAGGACTTATATATTTATTGAGATGGGGGAGAGTGAAGAAGTTGCATATTGATTGACAAGTAAAGGTGGTGTTAGCTTTCCCCTTTGGGGCATGAATACCCAAAGGTGTTAAGGGACTTCCTCCTTTAGGCACTGAGAGTCCTTTCCAGCCTTTCAGGCGTTGGGATAAAAGCACAGTTTTAAAGTCTTTCTTTCCCAGATAATGGAAAAAATACATAGAATTTCAAGGACTGCAGATTTAGTGAGTGGGACTTGTATCCCTCTTCCTCCCTGCCTTGGTTTGCTATTTATCCTACCTAACACTTTTAAAGCACAACCACCCTCGAAACAGCACATAATCTTAACTATCCTATAATCTAATCCTCGCCTTGCTTTCTCTCACTCGAAAGCTGCAAACTATAGGGAGCCATTCTGCGTGGCGGGGGAATGTAGCTCAGCTCCCACTTGGAAAGGTCAGTGGGAAGCAAGGTTCCAGCATACAGGAGCCATGCCCACAGATAGGTTCTGCCATGGGGAATCAAGCCTGCATTATACCTAGGCTGCTATGAGACTTGCTTTTTGCTAAAACTCCCTCACCCTGGATTGAGGCAGCAAGTGCTTACTGTAACTTCCTAAGATCTGTGCTAAACCTCCCAGGTGTGGAGTGTAACCAGTTCCACCACTCTTCCCCCTGATCTGTAACATCCTTCCCTTTGAAATAATTAGCAACATTCTTTCCTTTGTTATCTGTAAAAGGTAATCATCCTCAGCGAACCTGTGCACAGTAAATGAGACCATCCTCAATGTAATATACCCAGAAAAACAATAAAAGCCTGTCCAGGCAGGGGTCAGGGCCCTCTCTCTCTTACTTAGAGAGAGAGTGGCCATGCCATCCCTTTTTCTCCACAGGACTTTCGTAGTCTGTGTGTAGTCCATGTGTATTTGTTCACTGCGACCACAACACACAGATCCTGCCGGCCAGGATCCGTATCAGCAAACTGTTGTTTCTTTGAAGCATTTATCACAGACTCTTGAAATCTTGCTTCCAGATGTATCCTCTGTTTGAGTCAAATAAAATTTTTATAAAAATTTGGACATTCTCAAATCAACAGAGAGGAAAAATAATTTTATCTCTACTCTTCTGGGTTCTTGTCGGAGATTTCCCTATAATAAAAGACAGATTAACAAGAGAAAGACATATATGAGGGACCCATGGACAAAGATGGGGTAGCGGGGGTGAGAGTTGAATGTGGGAAATGGGGTGGCTAGAGAGGAGAGAGTAACGGGGAGGGGGGAATGGTGACAACTGTAATTGAAAAACAATTCAAAGAAAGAAAATGAAAACGAGAAAAACAAGGTTTAATGCTTACATAACTCTTTTATACGTAAGAGAGACCCAGGAAAACTGAGGAATTTGCCAAAGTGGCTGAAGCCACCACCTGAAATACCATCTTCATCTGAAGACAAAGCAGAGGTTGCGGCTGGGGAGTCAGTTATGGGAGGTGTCAGGAAAAGCACAGAAAAAAAGGGTTGTGTTGCAGATTTCAGTCTTCAGCTTCTGCACTGGTAAGAGTATAGAGACCGGTCATCCCCTCTCCTTGGAACAGCAGGGAGACACCCTCACAGATGGAGATTTCCCTTACAAATTTAAATGTCTTTTACAAAGGGTAACTTCTACTTGGGTTTCAGAGCTTCTCCCACTTCTGCTGTTTCTTAAACTTAACAAGCCTAAGATAATCCTTGTGTCAAAAAGACATTTTGGGGTGACAAATTCTGTTCCCCTCCTGCTCCTAGGCTAGAAACCTGCGCAGCGTGTTACTATACTGAATAGTGAGGGTGAAGAAAGGGGCAGTGCTGTAAATCTAACCAAAAGTAACCTCACGGGGTGATCTGATCATAAATTCCTAATTGGGCAGGTCCTGGTGCGTAGTCACACCCTTCCCCTCCAGCGCCTCAGTGCTTAGAGCACAATAGAACACCAACAGGAAGTCAGGATTCTGTGTCTCCCGTTGGCTGTGTGGTAGATGTCCGGGAGCTTGCAGCAGGGACTATTGTGTACCAGGGGATTCTTTAATGGAGACTAGGATTTGAGAAAGAAAAGAGACCATCCTTATGTAATTCATAAAGGGAAAATTATGGGAGGAATGTTAATAATTCTTTGTAGGGGTTAAATGGAATGGAAAGCTATAGTAGTCTCTCCTTAGCCACAGTTTCACTTTCTGTTTTAAGTAACCCACTGTCAACCTCAGTCCAAATATATTCAGTGGAAATTGTCAGAAATAAACCATTCACAAGATTTAAAGTTTGCGTCATTCTGAGTAGTGTGATGAAATCTCAGGCCTTCCTGCTCCGTCACCCCGCATATCTACACTGCCTATCCTGTTATCAAAAAGGCCACCTGGCCCTGTGCGGGTCTGCCCAGAGTCAGCCACCCATGTTTGGGGTCTTGACTTCCTGCAGGAAAGATTTCACAATAAAAGCCAGGTGATTCTTAGAGGACTTTTATTAAAGCTGGAGACAGTGAAACAAGGAAGGGCCTAGGAGAGAAGAAGCAACAGGAGAGGGACTAGGTGGGGAAATGAGTCTACACTGGGCTGGTTTGGCTCACTGAAAAGTCAAAGAAAAGGGGGTCCAGGGGACAGGTCCAGGGCCTTAGCCCAGGACAAGCTGCCATTGCTTGTTGCTTCCCTGATTGCAAGTCTTGTGGGGTCCCCTCAAGAGTTTAGGAGACACGTGGCTGTGAAGGAAGAAGAAGGGGTGGGGAAGGGAAAGGTGCAGGCAGCTCCTGGAAGGGAGAACATACTCTGGGGCCTTCTTTTTGAGGGTTTTTAAGGCTAGGGGTTTAAGGGACGTCTTAGGCGAGGATCTCAATAGAATATTCATTACTTTTATGCTGATGTGCCAAAATGAGATTTATTCCCCTAACTTCATCTGTGGTTGGCAAATGGCACTAATTGGATTTCAGCTATGTATCTCCCTGAGTGGGATGATTTAAGGTATTTACCCTCTGGTTGGGGAGAAGCAGAAACCATTTACTCTCAAGTGTCATTGTTTATAGAAGATAGGATTTTGCAATTTACTACATGGCTATAAACTGCTTGGCCATTTAACTATCTCTCTCAGTTTCCCTATTCTGCTTGGCTTGGTTTACTCCCTGCCTCAATACTACCTACTTATTAGTCACTTAGTAGCCCTCTCAGTTATTAGATCGACTGTCAGGCTACATCAGGCCTTGAGTTCAATTAACCCCTAGCTTCCTTAGTAATGCCCCCAAAACATAAAAGTAGTGATGCTAGTAATGTTGATATGCCAAAGAAAAGCGGTGAAGTGCTTCCTGTAAGTGAAAAGTTATGTATGTTGTGACATCCAAAGCTACAGACAATTTGTATGAGTTTATTTGAGCCAAACTGATGACAATTGCTGGGAAACACAACCTGAACAGCTTGAGAAAATGCTCCAGAGAATGGCAGTTTTGCCATTTATTTTATACATTACAGTCAAAGGAGGCAGTATAAGGAGGGTTACCTGAAATTCACTGGTGGTAGATCAGGGAGGCAGGAGAAAGCCAAGTGGGGAAATTTCTGAGCCTGGATACAGAGTAAAATGAAAAGACAAATACATCTTTTACATTGGTGGGTACAGGGCAGTTAACAGCATTTGCAGCACATGGTGATAGTATTTGGGCAATAAGATAATACTGAGGGGTTCCATGGTCTTGAGCTCTAGTGGGAGATTGTGCCCTGAGGGGCCTGGAAAACAAGGGTATTACTTTGACATTCCAAAGGTGTTATTATAGACACACAGAAAAAAACAATAAACAGGTTCGGTCAAGGTAAAGATTGACCTTTTTCATGGAAGATACTGGCCTAGGACATGACTACCCACCATGTCTTGGTTTTAGTTAGGAGTTTTCATTGTTGAGTATCCTATGTGGTTATTTGAGGTCTCTGAGTTTTCCTGAGCTTGTCAGGTTTAGTATGTGGTCCCCTTTTCATCCATAATATATAAGAAAAAAAATAGCATACATAGGGTTTGCTACTATCCAAAGTTTCAGGAATTCACTGAGGGTCCTGGAACTTACCCCCATGGGTAGCGGGTGCGGAGCTACTATACTTTTTTATAATAGGAAGGATGTTAGGGAAATATAGCCAAGTGTGAAAGGTGATTTGTCCTAAAGCCTTTAATACATGTATTTGAGTAAATCAAAAATAATCTAAATGTCTTCTGGTCTGTTCCACTTGGATATCTTTAAAGGAACTGAAATTAATCTGAAATTGAGACTATTTCCCAAAGTTGGTCTTCTTTTAATACTCCTATCAGTGTAATGTCACTGTCATTTATCTGATTCATGTATAAGTCAGAAACCTGGGGTTATCTTTAATAACTTCTTTGCCTTAACTTCCTTGGTATCCAATTAATAACCAAGTTGTACTTACTTTATTTTCCAAACTTCTCTTGAATCTTTATGCTTATTATCAACTCTGCTGCCACTTCCTCTGTTCAAGCTACCATACTGGACTGCTATTCCAGCCTATAATTGGTCTTCCCTGTGTGTATTCTTGCTCCCTGCCATTTCATTCAATCCATTTTCTACTCTGAAGACCATCTCTGTGTGTGCGTGTGTGAATGCAGATCTATGTATGTTACTTCCACTATTATTATCCTGCTTAAAACTCTTCAAATGTCTATTGGACCTCTGATAGTTTCTGTCCAGAAAATTTCCACCCTCGCTATGGTAATGACACTAGAAATTTCTTTTAAGAAACCACTTTTGCCCAAGTGGTTTGGGATTACCCTCACCTCAAGCTCCAGAGTTATGGGTGCTCTAACTGGCATACTCTTCCCCCAGCCACAGAGATTGTTTTAGAGAAGGGCACTGAACCCATGCCTAAACCACTTAAAGTACTGTGTTCCCTTAGCCAAAGGAATTGGTTCAAGGCGAGCATTTAAGCAAATCAAAACAGGGACCTTGGTTCTTGTGACCATGATAAGGATGGTGAAGATTAAGCTAGAACAAGGATGAGAGCAAAGTCAAGGGATCCCAGAGAGCCAGAGCTATGAATAGAACTGTGCTTGGATAGGGTCTGGCCTCTGAGCTTCACCATTGCATAAGCCAATGATTTGGGGGTGGTGGGGTGGAGGTTAAGGCAGGTTAGACTGAGTTTTCCATTGCTCACAGCCGAAGATGCTCAGCTAATGGACATCCAAGCTAATGTTCCATTGCACATGGAATAAAGGCAAAGGTTCCTTAAAACAACTTGAAGTACAGTTACACTTGCTCCCTGGGTTCAGGCCATAGAGGCTGACCTTTAACCTCTGCTCATGCCATTTCTTCTTTCTAAAATCCTCTTGGCCTTCCACATATCCAATGTTACGCTTCTTCTACTACTTATTCTTTAACTCAGCTCAAGTGCCTTCCATGAGTCCTGGAACAGACCAGATCCTTGTTAATCACTCTCAAAGCATGATATGGAAGGAGTTGTGCTACTTGAAAGTATAGAAATTATACATCTGTTTGTGAGATTCTCTCATAAAAGTCTGTCTCCCTCACTTAACTATAAGCTATATGTGAGAAACTCTCTTTTTCTTCACTAATTGCAGTTCCAGACAAAGTGCTTTATTTTGGTTGTTGTTGAATAATCCAAATTCTCCTCAGTTTTTAACAACACACCAAACTCACACCTTATAACCTTATTTGTTGGTTGTTTTGCTATTGTTGTTATTGTTTATCCTTCTAGATTAGTATAATCAATGCATGGGATCACTGAACTCCCAACTATCAATCCAAAGACTACATTGTCTGTATCACAAGTCACCTGGAACACATAAAATACATCTTCCAAACTCTTCTTTTCCTGCTTCTAAGATTTCACTGAGTAAATCAGGGAATCTAAAATATCCTAGAAGTTTTTAAACATTCTCTGTCCATCCACGTTCATAGCAGCATTATTCACAATAGCTAAAAGATGGCAGCATCCAAGTGTCCATCCACGAAGGACAGATAAACAAGATGCAGTATATACATATGATGAGATATCATTCAACCTTATGGTAATGCAGGTCTAATATATGCTACCAGATGGATGAACCTTGAGGACATTATGCTGAGTGAAATAAGCCATTCACAAAAGAACAAATATGGTATGATTCCACTTATATGAATTATGGTTGCATAATAATATGAAAGCAATTCATACCACTGAGCCATATACTTAAAAATAGTTAAGATGATAAATTTTATGTTGTGTATTTTACCACAACTAATTAAAAAATTTTCTAGATGTGGTAAACTCTGGCCCCAGTTATTTGCATTGGTTCTTCATTCTTCTTAATTATATTTTATTTGTACATTTCTCTATATGTACTTACTATCTTACTGAGTATGTCATGCACCAGGCATTATTCTAGATGCTGAGATATAACTATGACTCAAGAAGACAAATCTGCCTTCCGACAGTCATAATTCTACTGTTTATGATGTTGTATTTGTAAGAATTAGGTGATGTAGCATGTGATATAAAACCCAATCTCACAGTGGCTTTCACACTCAAGATGTTATTCTCCCCAAATAAACAAATATAAATTGTCTGTTTGGCAGGAACCAGTTTCCTTCTAGCTTTCTTTTTTATCAACACAAGGGCATGATCAGATAGGTGTGGTCCAAGTGGCTGCTGGGTAGTCATTGCATCTGCATTCTTACCAGCAAGAAGAAGAAAATACAACCCAAAATGCATAGCCCTCACTTTAGGGATATTTTCTGGAAATGATATGTAATTGATAATGACTTAGTCATACGGCCTACAAGGGAAGCTGGGAAATATAATCTTTATTCTTGACAGCCCTGTGCCTAAATAAATTTCAAGGGTTCTCTTATTGAAAGAGAATGAATGAATAAATGAATGCTGGACAGCTATCAGACTCTGCCACAATTGTTTTTCCAACAGAACTTGAATTCTTTGAAGGCTGAGAGGTCTCTTAAAGTATAAAATTAATAAGAAGAGAACAAGGGTCAAGTTTGGGGTGATATCCCTGTGAGGGATTAACCTCTTTAACATGCCCCATTGACAAGGATTGGCTTAGAACAAGGGGTCACCCTTTTCGTGTAAAGGGTCAGATAGTAAATGAATAGACTTTAGAGACAATTATGTTTCTGTGTCAACCACTCAACTCCACTGTGATGCATGAAAATAGCCATAGGAAATATGCAAATGAATGTGTACCTGTTTCCAATAAAACTTTATTTACAAACACATGTGGTAGGCTGAGTTTGGCCTGTAGGAAACAGATTGCCAACCCTTGCTTTATCTCACAATATAAGTGCTTAAAAGACTTTAGTATATTATCCATATATTTTACGTTTTGTTACTTCCTTGGGCTAGTAATCAAAGCCAAATGTGTGGCTCAAATCCCTCAGGAATGTGGGCTTTTTGTTCATACCATCAGGTCAGCCACTGAAACAAGTAGAGGTAATAGTTATCCATTAGGGAAACTTAGAATGGATAGTAGAGTATGTGCTGAGGAAAAGGACAAGTTGTGGCAAATATTTTTCTCCCATTCTTTGAGTTATCTTTTGACTTTCTTGACAGTGTTGGATGAAACATAAAAATGTTTCATTTTGTTGAAATCCAATCCAATTCTCCTTTGGTTGATTGCACTTGTAGTGTCGTATCTAAGAAACCATTGTCTGATCCAAGTTCATAGAGATTTAAACCTATATTTTTTTTCCTAAGAGTTCTGGGTAGGAGGCCATTCTACATGGTGTGGGCCCAGCTCCCAATGGAAAGCAAGGTCCAATGCACAGGACCCACACCCATGAATAGGTTCTCCTACAGTTATATAACTTTAATTCTTATATGTCGGTCTTTGATCCAATTTTATATATGGTATAAGGCAAGGGTACCACTTCATCTTTTGCATATGAATATCCAGTTCTCTAAGTACAACTGCTTGAAGAGGCTCTTCTTACTCCCATTAAGTTGTCTTGACATCTGTCAAAAATTGATTGCTCATGAATGTATGGGTTTATTTGTGGATTCTCAATTTTATATGTATTTATCCTCCTTAGGTTAGTCCATAATTATTTTTACTCACCAGAATGCCTATTTTTCCAGCATGATGGGTAACATATTCTTTCTGTATGTGATCATTTACCAAATATTTTCTAAGTACCTTCTATATGTCGGGCACTATGTCAGTGCTTAGGAGATAAGGGAAAATAGTGCCATTTAGTTTAGGTCTAGGTGCAGATAAGTGTCCTTGGAAGTATTTCTTCAAATACAGCTCCCTGGGAACAGATCCTTTTAATCTGTAGACCTACAAACTAAAGAGACAAAATATCTTTTCTGCACATTCCCAAAATGCAGCAATTGGACGGGCACAAAATAACTATGATAGACAGTGTCATTCAAAAAGAGGGGAAAATGAAGTACACAGAAGTCACTGGTGCAGAGCAATACTAAGATCCAGCTGTTCATATTGTTGCCAGTTCCTTGATTAGAAAGGATCAGTCCTGCTGTCTGGGAATTTTTCGCCAAGGCTCTTGGCTCTTCCCTCTGTATTTTTGCCCTCTTCATTTTCCATAGAAAATAGCCCACATTTGCAGCTGAGTAATTTTCCGCCCGTAGAAAGTTAGGAGTCCAAAGACCTCTTTTAATTTTGTATTATCTCTATATCTTTTAGTCCAAGATGATAAAACTATTTTCAAACCTTTGTAGATTTTTTATGAATCAATTTATAATCCACTCCATTAAATAAAATCTATATCCATGAATCTCTTTGAGATAAGGTTCTCTTACTTTGGTCTCCTATTATATTCCTGAGAAAGAACACCTTTACGATTCTTAGAAATCCTCTTTAAACAAACACACCCTTAGGATTCTTAGAGGACTTTTGTCTGACTAAACTGTTGTCTGAGGAAACTTCAATTTTTTCTGAGATCTTAACAATGAACCTTACTGTTATTCCCTGAATTTGATCTTTGCTGTGAAGCTTTTCCTTAACTAACAATCTTGAAGAGCCTGGAAACCATAGCTTTATTTTCAAATTCAGATCTTTATTTAGCTTATTTCTGACTTCTCACATTTTACTATAAGCGCGAAGAAGCAGCCAGGTGATACCTTTAACATTCTTCCAGGAAATCTCAGTTAAAATATCCAGCTCATTCTGTATATTTTCTACTTTCTACTCTATCATAAGTTACAATGTTGCTAACACTATGTCACTTCATAACAAGGATTTTCTTTCTCCAATTAACACTGTCTTTTCTTTCACACTCTCTCTGAGAGCCCTCTTGAAGGCCATTAGATTCTGTCACCAGTCTATTCAAGGCCCTTTCACCTTCCATCTACTGCCCCTAAGTCCTAAAATCACTTCCACATTTTTGGAGTTTTGTTACATGGCTATGGCTGCAACGTAAATTACCCTAAAACTTGGTGGCTTACAGCAACTTTATTATGGTCATGTATTCTGTAGGTCAGAAACTTTGTGGGAGTGGCTTGTCTCTTTTTCATAATATTTATGAGATGGGGGACTTGAAGGTTGGGGACTAGAATCATCTGAAGTCCCACCACTTATGTGTCAGGCAGTTAGTGTAAACCATTTACTGTGGACCTCAGTCCCTCTCTATGTGGTCTTTATGAATGGGCTAATTTTGGCTTTCCTCATATTATGGTGGCTGAGTTCTAAGGGCAAGTATCCTAAAAAAAAAAGATCTAAAAGAAGGTTGCTGAACTGCTTTTCATGATCTAAACTTGAAAGTCACAGTGTTACTTCTACCTTATTCTATTAGTCAAGACACCCATGAGGTCCTCCTAAGTTCAAATACTTCACTGTTTGATGGAGGAGTGGCAGTTTGAGGAGAAATATGGAGTATTTGGAACCAGAAATAATACTGCAGCCATTTTGAAAAATGCAGGAGAAACCTAGAAAGGTATTCCTAAGGTGTCTTGCATAAGAATTCCATCTTGGGCTCTGCTTCTAGGAAACTCAATTGCATTAGTTTCAAGGGCTGCAGTAACAAAGGACCGTGAGCTAGGTGGCTTAAACAAGAGAAACTTGTTTTTTCACATTTCTGGAGAATCGAAATCCAAGGCTGGTGTGTTGATAGGGTTGCTCCCTTCTAAAGGCTGTGAGGAAGAATCTGGTCCATGCTTTCTCCCAGCTTCTGCTTGTTTGCTGGCAATCTTTAGCATTTCCTGGCTTGTCGCTACAGCACTTCAGTCCCTGCTTTCATCTTCACATGGCATTCTCCCTGTGTGCATGTCTCTGCATCCAAATTTTCCCTTTTTATAAAGATACCAGTCATATCGCATTAGGGCGTACTCTAATGATGTCATTTTAACTAATTACATCTGCAATGACCCTACTTCAAAATAAGGTCACATTCTGAGGTACGAGGGTTAGGACTTCAACTTATGAATTTGAAGTTGGAGGACACCAACCAATAACACTGATGTAAGAAATAAGAGTACCTACTTATAGTATTTATTATAAAGAAAACCTGAAATAATACATTGGAAATTTGTGGCACCAATTAAATGATTAATAAATGTTAGCCAACATCATTATTTATCTGTGGGTCTAAATAAACTAAGAGAGAGCTTAGCATATAGTGAATGAATAGTGAACATCTTTGAATTTTGTCTGTCTGGCATTCCCTCCATCTTTTCCTGTTAAGAACATCTTGAAACAATTTCCTTTCCAGTCTTGGTGAGGCAATCATGCAAAATGCCCTGCCCTCCCTTAACAGAAAGTAAGTATTATAGCTGGAGTGCCATTCATACTCTGTTTCCCAGTAATTAAATCCACACTGTCTCCTGCCTAACCATTTGGAGGTATCTGTCTGAAGCCCAACACTTTGTGAACATTCTCCCTTTGCTTAGAGAATTTCCTTGCCCCCCAAGTTAAAAGTCAGAAATTGTGCTTCCCTAGCCCTCCGAGTAGCTGAGCACAAGCATGTGACCCTCCACTCAGACACCCTTGTGAAATGTCCTTTGAGAAGAGTCTAATGAGAAGGAATAATGCCACATGGAATCCATTTTTGCCAGTAAGAGTGACACCACCGTCACTTGGCCTTCAGAGGTGGCACTGTTGAGTTTCTGGTAACAGAGCTGGCAGTAGCACCTGCACCTGTAAAATTCCTGCTGGCTGTGAAACACACAGCACTGAGTGCTAGGCGGGGGTTGTGGAGGCAGGAGCAATGTCCTCGGGTTAGTTCTCATACCTGTTCTAGGTGGTGGTCTAGAAGCTCAGCCTTAGCCTGGCTCTCTACCCTCCTGGCAGTTCTGTGACCTGCCAAATATTCTTAATAAATTTCTTTTTGGTTTAACCAGCCAATTATATTTCTATCATTTTCAACTAAAATTTCTGGTATTAATTTAACAATCGGTAAAAATCTGTTATACTGATTAACAATAGTGTAGGGTAAACAGAGGCAGCCTGGCTTCCTCACCCAAGTGTCTGGGCAACTAAGGGAAGCAGTTTCCCATAGCCTTGAGAATGGGCCTGATAAGCAGTGTCTTTATAGCCTAGAGACTGGTCCGACAAACTGTTCCCATAGCCTTGGGTGGGCTGGCACGAGTAGTATGAAACTCTGTTGCATAAGGTCTGTAGGCACCCTGCTGGCTTTGTTTATCTTTAGTATTTCAGTGGGTAATGACCCCCAGCTGGATGCCACGCTGGGGGGCAAGGGCCACGCAGGGGGACAGATGACATGCAGCAGGACATGCAGCTTGCAGCATGCGTGGCTTGCCCACCCTCGAATAAAGGCATGTCAGACATCCCAAGAGCTCTGAATATTCTTCTGTCTGCCCAAATACCGTGAACCTGTCCGGCCCTGATAGGCTGCAATACAAGTATTAAATCCAATAAATTAATGACAGCTCTGGGAGGTAAACACTATTATTCCCACTGCAGATGAAAAAATAGATCCAATAATATAAGTGTATCCTGCCAATGGTCATACAGCTGGTGAATCCTAGAGCAGAGGTTTGAATTCTATAGTCCCTTTGCTAAAAACTCTCCAAAGTTCACAGTTTTTTTAGTATGCCATTTGAGGCATGCTTTCAGAAATAGTCTTGTGATAGAATAGATCGGCTTGCTGAGAATTCATCTCACTATCCTTTTAGCATACCTTCCCATACAATAGAGGCCGGAAAGCTAAAATTGACGTTTCCCAGGCTTGTTTGCAAGTCGAAATATGATTTAGACTCCACCAATTAGATGTACTTGTGTGAAAACTGAATTTAGAACTGAGTTGACTAGAAATGAGGGCAGGCTCTCATTCTGATGGTACAAATCAGGTACACATGGTTAGAGACCTGAGGCTCCGATTTCCCAGTTCCTGAATTGTGGCAAAAGTAGTCTGATCTTGGAGCTGGCACATGACACAGGACTCCTTGATTCCCCCAGCTTCCTGATTATTGCAGAGAGAATTCTCTAGACAGTTCAGCTCTGTGGTGGTGCTGGGAAAGCCATTACTAGGGGCCCAGCCTAGAGCCAACTCCTGCAGCTTTTTTAACTCTGAGCATCTGATTCCCTGTACTTGAAACTTTTCTACTTAAACCACTAGACACCCGGTTTCTAGTATCTGCTTCTGAATCCTGCTTCTTAGAAGAATGTATAGAGGTCAAATACTACATAACCAACCTGAACTGCATGGAGATTCTCATATTTTCTCAGAGTCACAATTAAGAGGGGAGAAAAGTATATATTCAAGGTAAATTGATATACTGAAGTCATACGCATCACGGCCTTTTCAATCTTGCCAGACCTGTGTCTCAAGAAAATGAATGTATCAGTCAGCATATAGGCAAGCTATAGATGACTCATTCAAACTGTGTAATTTGGGGAGGTGAATAAAGACCAATTTTTAAAGATATACACGGGGCAAAGAGAACCACAGGCATTATGCAGTGCCCCTAGATGTGAAGTAGCAAGAGAAGAGAGCCTGTGATGGACTGATTATTTGTGTCCCCTGCCCAAAACCATATCTGTCAAGTCCAACCCTCAATGTGATGGTATTAGGAGGTAGGCCTTTGGAAGGCACTCAGGTCATGAGGGTGGAGCCCTCATGCATGGGATTGGCACCCTTATAAAAGAGACCCCAGAAAGCTCTCTAACCCTTTTTCCATCACTTGAGGATACAGTGAAAATTTGGCAGTCTGCAATCAAGAAGTGGGCACTCATCAGACACCGAATCAGCCCTATGCTAATCTCAGATTTTCAGTCACCAGAAATGTAAGAAAAAATTTTTGTTGTTTATAAGCTATGGCAATTTGTTATAGCAGCCCAAACTGACTGGGAGCCATTTTGAAAACCTGGAGACAGTTATGTAGAGAGGATGCTTTCCAGGAGCTGTGACTTTCAGTTGAGGGCTGCAACTAACTCATGGCAACCTCATCTCTGCCCTCCACTCTCTCGTCAATTCCTTGAACCCACCTGGAAGTCAGAGAACAAGAGCCTGTGTTGTAGTCCTTACATGACAACCTCCCCAGGGTGGAAAGCAATGGAGGGTCAGCCTGAGGAGCAGGTGGGACATACCCAGCACAGCAAGTGAAAAAATCCACAACCCAGTGCAGTAAGACATCATAAAGAATGTGGTTTCGAGTGTTTTAATGATACTGAATTTTTTTTTTGGTGTGGGTGGAGAATGCAGCATTTTTATTATTTGGAGTTACTGAATTTTATAAATGCACACAGGTTGAGTTAGTTCATTCTTTTTAAAGCTGGTCCATGTAATCTTCTCTACGTGACTTGAGGGCGTTTTACTCAGTTTAGCAGAGTGTCATGGGGAGTGAGAAATGTAAGATACCTTAGAGATCTCGTTGAACATTTCTCATTTCATAGATGAGGAAACTAAGACTGAGGAATATGAAATAAAAATGAAATTTGCAGAGCCAGAAGACACAACCAAGTCTAATGATGCCCAGTCCAGGGATGCTTCCACTCTCTGCAGCTAAAAGCCGTGCTGAACACACGTGTGCTCACTACAAAGTGCCAGACTATGATGTGGCTGCAGTCTCAGTCGCAAGCATCCCTCTGCCTCGGTTCTGTTTTTCTCTTCATTTTAAACATTTACCTGAGAAGCTAAATGTCAAAGACATTTTTCCTAAAAATAGCTAAAAGATATGCAGGAGGAAATTAGCATAATGCATTTTATCTATAATTTACAGTGTGTAATCTGAAAACGTGCGACAAAGCAAAGCTAGTAGTGCAGAGAAAATTCCCCTGGGATATTTGCTTCCATTTAAAAACACCTCAGTATGGGGGGATGTGGGAGCAGCAGCCTGTGACACAGTTCCATCAGGGTAGATGTTATTCCAGCGATTCACAGCGAGAGGCCTGACAAACACTTTGAGTTGATATAAAGGTTCTTGCCATCAGGATAAAATGAGAATTGCAGTGGGTGGTCCCATTCTAGCCTCATGTCTCCTTCTACTTCTGTCCTGGCTGAGGTGGTTGCCCTGGAAACAGTGGGGCGGCAAACAAAACCGTTTGGAACAACTTTTAGGAAGCCTTATGCATGAAGGCCTAATTTTTATTTGCTGCTGCCTTTCTTGTCTTCTTAACAGGTGACTTTTCCAGGGCTGTAATTCCCTGAGAGGGCGTGCTCTTCGGACCTCCTGAAAGCTGAATCACTCTGAAGTCTCTGGCCAGGTCCGGTCAGAGGGCTGGGCAGGGTTCGGTGGATGGCAGAGGGGAGGGGCTTTATTTCTCATCATTCGGCTTTGGATCCCAACACAGATGGTCCTGATCTCCTCCTCCCCCACTGAAGAATTTTTCTAAAATGACACCCAAGTTTTTCTTGGCAGAGTTATAATTCCTGGCAAACAGATCACTGCAGCTCTAATTATGATGACAGCTTTAATGGAGAAGATAATCATATTAAATGGTTCTTATTCAGTTCCATGTGATGAATTAGTGATTACCATGAAATGTGTTAAGCAGCCAAAAATAAGGGGAAGGGGATTCCAAAACTGGTTGGGAGCTAGGACAAAATGACCTTTAAAAGAGGAGATGTTGATTCTCATATCTCTTGTGATTTATTTACTGATTAGGAAACCCCTCTTGTCTGATGTGTCTGAAAAAAATTTTTCCAACATTTGTTAAAACGGTAAAGAAGGTTTTATCAAGGAGATTGCAATAGGCCCCGGCACCGTGGCAATAGGGGAGAGAGATTGGGCTCGCTTCCCAATGCAACAGGCCAAGAGGCAGAGTGAGACGTCAGTGGATGGAAAATTACTAAGAGGAGACACCAAGAGTAGTGCTATTCTTTTTCGACAGGATTCCTGCTAAAGACAGGTCAAGGACTTCTACTTCAAAGGTAGGGGATGAGACACTTGACCAGATTTCGAGAGTTGTCAGATTATTAATTGTTAAGGGGAATCTCACTAAACTTACTAAGCAGGATTCTTGTTAAAACTGGGCTAGGCATGCCATGATGGAGGCTTGAGAATTTCAGTGCCTCCTCTGGTTCAAGGAAAGAAGAGTCAAAAGTAGAGACATTCTTCTTTCCTCTGAACAATATAAATCCATTTCTTGTTCAGTCTCCTTTTTTTCATTAATGATTAGATGAGCCATCTATTGGGGCTAGAGGATATTTGGGGGGTGGAGCAAATCATCAGACATTTAAGAAAGAGAATTTCTATGAAAACAACAGCAACAACAAAGATTAATGGTTGGAGCAGCCTATAAATCTAGTTTCTAAGTCCAGAGGGCAGCTGGTCATTTCTAGATATTTGACTTGGAGCACCTTTAGATGGTGGAGTGAGGACAATAGTGGCAATTGGACAGATTTCCTTCCAGTTTGAATGTTGTTGGTGATGGCATAATATCAGTGTAGCAGTCACAGTTATTTCCCAGAGCAGAGCATGTAAGATGAGAAATGTTAATAAAGTTCCTGGTGGCCTACACAACCGCAGCTCCAAGCATGAAGGTTCCTGTTGTCTATCTTCAGCTGGAGAGACAACCTGAGTCCCAGTAAGAGCTGGGCTTAGTTTTAGTTCTCAGGAACACCAAGTTAGCAAAACGGGAGAAAAACTGGAAACATTAATCTGGGGAGTTACAGCCAGACATTGGAGGAAATTAGAAGAACTGAGAATTTGGTAAGGATGGCAAGATGCAGGCTTCAGTCCAATTTCTAAGTAGATAATAAAATCTCAAAGATAAAGATAGGACTAGAGTCTGCTAACTCACCAGGGTGTGCTACTGTTGTCCACTGATGCATACAGTTTTTCTCTACACTTACCCTTTTTGCATCAAAGTTAACCAAAACGAGATTACTCTTGTTTATAAAATAAGTCTTGTCTCATTAGATTTGGCCTATTACTTACACAAGTGCAGCAACAATCGTAATTGACCACAGAGACTTTTGAAAGATTGCTTTGCTGTAACTTTTCATAAGGAATCTCAAGTTAGACTCTTAAAAACTTCTCAAAACTAGAAAGTCAACCCAAGGACTTGCCACCAGATTTGATCTGTGGTACCTATATATTTGGGTGAATTTCTCTCTTTTCTAGGTCCTAAAATATCCTAAGCTTCCTAGGCCTGCCAGTAAATGACCTTTCTTGCTTAGCTATAAGGCTGGGAACACTGTAAGCCAGGCTCCAGCTCTGCTTTCCTAAAAGGGTTTTGTAAGCACTGGCTCCATGAAGTCAACCTTAGTTTCTTAAATTATATGGTTATATCTGATTCTGTGCACATCATTCTCAAATATGACATTTCAGTCGAAGACTTGGTTATATAACCAATGTTTCCAATTATGTTGTTTTCAAGGAGGACAGGTTTTTTTTTTTTTTTTTTTAAGAGAAAGAGGGGAAGGGAGGGGAAAAGAGAGGGAGAGAAATATTGATGTGAGAGAAACATCCATCTGTTGCCTCTTGTACATGCCCCCACCCTGGACCAAACCTGCAACCCAGGCTTGTGCCCTGACCTGGAATCAAACCTGAGACCTCTCACTTTGCAGGATGATGCCCAACCAACTGAGCCACAGCAGTCAGGGCAAGGAGGACAAATTCTTATTGAACTTATGCAAATAACTATATTGCCATAAAAATGAGAACACTCAATAAGAGTTTCTGAATTCTGCTCTGGCTGGTGTGGCTCAGTGAACCGAGTGCCGGCCTGTGAATCAAAGGGTCACTGGTTCAGTTCCCAGTCTACGGCATATGCCTGGGTTACAGGCCAGGTCCCCGGAAGGGGGTGCACGAGATGCAATTGCACATTGATGTTTCTCTCCTCTTTCTCCTTCCCTTCCCCTCCCTAAAATAAATAAATAAAATCTTTACAAAAAATATTTCTGAATTCTGGAGAGATCAGGCAAGAAGAAGAAATGTTTCATTTCTGCTTGCAAAAGTATTATCTACTAAACGAGTTAGAACTTAACCCATTTCCCTTTTGCCTAATAATACTCACCTGCAGCGCTTGGGGCTGCAGCGTTTACCCCGAGATAACTCATGGATTACAGTCCTAAATTTACCCATGGAATATCTCACTATTATTATTTTCATATTGCTCTAGTATATTGATAGTCTTTGGAAATAAATGATATCATCCTACTCATAGCATACTGTTTTTAGTAGTGGTAGCAGCAAGCTGCACTTTTTTTCTAAATAGGAAGTGGGTTAAGAAAAAAGGGAAAGTGGTCCCTTAAATCCAGCAGCAATATTCCAAAACAAAAGGCATAGCCATACTTCATCAGTTCATTGGGTCTCATGTAATTACTTCGTGTTCTGCTAGGTCTTGGGTTAGCAGTTTAATAAATCCATCAGCTTCTCCACTAGAGTTCTAGAAACCCTTTCTTAGTTGAATGATATGGCCTCAGAGTTATTTTAGCAATGCCATCAGAAGCCCGTATCCCAGAGACCTGTCCTAGACCTTTCAATGAATCTCAGTGACAGTCTCTTTTTGTTCAGGATGGAGCACTCTTGCCTATAGCTGTTGTTAAGTTCTTTCAGAGAAAAATCAGAGCAAAACAAAAAACTATCTGCTGATGACAAAAGACTTAAAATTGCTTAAAAAGTAAAGAAAGGCCTTTTTATAATCTTTTATTAACAGCAGACCAATATGGCAGTTCTATTTTTATTATTTTGAGGAATCTTCATGATGTCTTAGGGGAAACAGTTTAGGGAAGTTATATGAAGTTCCAAATTATCCTTAGTAAAATCCTTTCACCACGAAAGGAAATGGGCAGAGTCGGTGCCATGGTGGTGGGGCATGTGGTCAGCAGGGGTATGAGAAGCTCCTGGGTTCTGAACTCGTGGTACCTTATAAACAGAGAAGCTTGGGACTCTAACCAGCTTCTAGAGTAGAGGCCTCCAAAAGAGTCAGGAATTTTCCACTCAAGCGCCAGGGAGTACAGACATGGACAACAGTGTGGTGATGGACAGAGGGAGGGTGGGGCAGGGCTGGGTGGACAGGGAAATGAGGAACGGGGACATCTGTAATAGTGCCAATAAATAAATAAGTAAGTAAACAAATAAAATAAACAGAAATTAAAATGTTAATGACAGGTTCTACAAACTAGCAGTATTTCATTGCTGAAGAAAAAAGACAGAACACTCTATTGTTCTCAAGAAAAATCCAAATTTTATTATCCCTGTGTTATTTCTTAATTGGCTTCCTCAATCCATGAATTTCAGCCCCCTGAGGTAAATATTGTGCCCATTGTCTTATATAGACCTTTTAACAAGATGTGTCAATGAGCTAATTTCATCATCTTTAGTCATATTTAGTAACAGAACTATATAATTTAATAAACAGGGTCTGGCAGAAGTAACATCTGCTTGAGTGTGGTTGGTAGGGTAATAATATGGGTGTAATAATTTATAGTTTTACTTTGAACATTTCACCTAAAATGTCATATGGTGTGCTTCAGTGTGATATTTTATGTTACAGAATTATGTGCTTATGATTTTGTAATAAACAATTTTGTAATAAGAAAGGGGCATTACTTGTGCTGGACCCTGTATGTGGATACTATTTCTGTTGTTAATGATATGAAATACAAAATTCTTTTTTTTATTAAATCACTTTTTATTGTTATTCTATTACAGTTGTCCCAATTTTTCCCCTTTTGCCCTCCTCCACCCTTCCCACCCCCTGCTCCCACAGTCAATTCCCACGCTGTTGTCCATGTCCGTGGGTCATTCAAACATATTTGTCTAGTCCCTTCCCCTTCTTTCCATAATTATCTCCCTTCCCCCTCCTCTCTGGTCACTTTCAGTCTGTTCCATATTTCCATGCCTGTTGTTCTATTTTATTCATTAGTTTATTTTGTTCATTAGATTCCTCTTATAGGTGAAATCATATGGTGTTTGTCTTTTGCTGGCTGGCTTATTTCACTTAGCATAATGCTCTCCAGTTCCATTCATGCTGTCACAAAAGGTAGGAGTTCCTTCTTTCTTTCTGCTGTGTAGCATTGAATTGTGTAAATGTACCACAGTTTTTTGATCCATTGATGGGCATTTAGGCTGTTTCCAGCACTTGGCTATTGTAAATAGTTCTGCTATGAACATAGGGGTGCGAATGATTTGGTGATTTGGGATTTTTAGGGTATATTCCCAGTTGCAGTAATTTTTGGGTCAAAAGACAGTTCCATTTTTAGTTTTTTAAGGAAATTCCACTGTGGAAAATGTGTACTATTTTCCACAGTGGCTGTACCAGTTTGCATTTTTACCAACCCTAGTGCACTAAGGTTCCTTTTCTCCACATCCTCACCAGCACTTGTGGTCCTGGACAAAAGGTTCAGGTGTCCAATGATTAATTTGATCCTATCTGAGTTATGACACCATAAAATGTTAAAGAAAAAATTATTCAGACACATTAAAATTGTGAAGAAGACTTTCTTCAGGACTATTGCAACAAGAGCATTGCACTAGGGGAGAGATTACAACAAAGACAGCAAAGATAGTTCGGGATTTACAGCCAATGAATAGAGGGTCTTTTATTCACTAATAAAAGATTACTCAGAGGAGACATCAAGAGTAAGGGGAGCACTGACCAGTGTGGCTCAGTTGGTTGGGTGTTGTGCCACAGAGTGAAGGTCGCCAGTTCTATTCCTGGTCAGGATACATGCCCGGATTGTGGGTTCCTACCCCGGTCAGGGCGTATAGGAGAGGCAATCAATTGATGTTTCTCTCCCTCTATTTCCCTCTCTCTAAAAATAAATAAATAAAATCTTAAAAATAAAGAGTAAGAGAATTCTTATTAAAACAACTTAACAGGATTCTTGCTGTAGATAAGCCAAAGTGATCAGATATTAAGAGTGGAAGATGAAATATTTCATCAGATATTGAGGGTGATCATGGGTGGTAGGATTCTTGCTAAATTGACTTAGAAGGGTTTTTGGTAAAACTGGGCTAGACAAGCCAAAGACAGGATGCAGGTCAAAGTCAAGACGTAGAAGAAAAGATAGGAAGGAAGGGAGGAAGAGAGGGAGGGAAGAAGGAAAGTAGAGAGGGAAGGCAAAACTGTGTCAAATTGCCATCCAAACTCAGACTATTCTCAGTGCTGTCACATATCTGTTTGTGGAAGATAAGTATGATCTTTTGAAACAGCCAGAAGACATCTAGGGCCAAGTTTTTCAGATAAGGAGAGGGTCGAGTTGAGGAATATAGTTATGACTACAAAGCAATGAGCTGGTGGCTCTTATATAGTTTATAAAGAAGATGACAAAACTAGACTCATTTTGCCTGGAACTCTCCCAGTTTTAGGATGAAAAATCTCTCTACATTCCAGGTAAACCAGAAATGTTTATCCAAAGCTGTCCCAGTTTTCAAACTGGAAGTCCCATATCCTGGGAAACCCTTCAGTCCAGGACAAACTGAGATAGTTAATCACCCTATTTTACAGAGAGCTCTGAGGTATTTCCAAAGGAGAAATTCCAAAATCATTCTGAGTCAGTCATGACTCATGACAAACTAGGTGTCTGGCTTTCAATATAAGGTGTTTTTTTGTTTGTTTGTTTGTTTGTTTGTTTTTAAAGCAGCCTCACTTATTATGTAGGAAAATATTCACCTTGAAGTACATTTACTTAGAACTTGATCTTATTTCTCAAATCTTTTTCTATTGGCTTTCCCATCTATCCATGCTATGGTCTGAATGTATGCCCCAAATTCATATGTCAAATCCTAACCCCCAAAGGTGATGGTATTAGTAGGTGGAACCTTTAGGAAGGACTTAGGTCTTCAGAATGGAGCACTAATGGATGGGATTAGTGCCCTTATAAAAGAACTCCAGAGCCCTTTTAGCATAAAACAGAGCAAGAGGGTGCTGGCTATGGAACAGGAAGAAGACTCTCGCTAGGAGGTGATCGCCCTGCCTCCTTGATCTCAGACTTGCAGTGCCAGAACTATGAGAAGTAAGTTCCTTTTGTGTATAAGCTTTAATATACCCAGTCTGTGGCAGTTTGTATAGCAGCCTGAATGAACGAGAAAATCCAGTAGCTCAGGATATAAACTTACAGTTCATTCTTAACCACTTTATTCCTCTTACACCTAGGTAACATAAAAATCCAATTGTACAGACCCCTGTCTGCGCCTGATTATAAGTTAATAATGGCTAGACCTAGATGTCCTTGGAATTCCTAGCCAGATGATTTCTAGGGTTGGTGCTATGGCAGTCTTCCCTGTGGCTTCCAGGACTGGGCGTGAAATGGTAAATCCGAAATGGTTGAAAAAGATGACCTTGGTACAAACTGAATTTCTGCATCTATCCTAGCTATTATAGCTTCTATGACAAGCAATTTATTTTCCCAGGGAGGATAAACAATTGAATTTTTCCGAAAGCCAATTTCCCAGAGAAAGAAACCCAAGGGATGGAGGCACAAGGGCTGGGGTACTATTGGAGTCTAATATTTCCCATCTCAATGGTTGGCCATGTTCATTCTGGGTTGTGTTGGATCAAGTAGGTTAGGAGGAGGTTGGAAGAATTAAGCAAGGCATATTCGAAGGCTGCATCTGCCTCTGAGAACCAAAAAAAAAAAAAGCCTCCTTTGCTTTTGAGAATGTCAGTTATTGTAACAGCTGAGAAGAAATGCGCAATGAATTTTATAATGAATTTCAGGAATTGCTAAATAGATTTTATGAACCATGTGGGTTCTTACTCTAGAACCATGAATACGTGAAGCAAAATGCCGATAGGTATCTTGGCTGTACAGAGTAGAAACCAGGACTTCTTCCATTTTCTTGGACTTGTACTTTTCAGTGTTGGCCTGCAGGTGGTGTTGTAGCCCACAGAGGACTGTATGGGTAAGGGACTGAAGGGATGTTAGATCCAGATAAATATATTAGGATTTAGTCCAAGTAGATCTTGCCTCCTTGATCCCGGATGTGAATCATTCAGCACAAGAAGATGACTAGAGCATTCCACAGGCAAAAGAAACATAATCTGCCAGGCTACCCCTCTCCCACTGATCTCAAAATTCTTGGACTAGTAGGCTGGATTATGTACAACCTCCTCTATAATCCAGGTGGGTATTAAGAGAAAAACTGTCTTCCAGATAAGTCCCAAATGACCTACCCATGTGAGGTTGCTAGTACCTCTGAACAGAGAGCATCTGGCTATGAGGTAAGAGACCTCTGTCATGCCAGAGGGCATCTGTCATGATGCTGGCTCCTAGACTCAACACAGTCAGTCAGCATCACTGCCCCACCCCTGTCTCATATTCTACCTCTACTAACACTTGTGAATAGAATTTCTATCTAGAACTGGCATGGCAGAAAGTTATACACATTTGTAATGGGGGTACAATATCACTCATTCTGTACTTTGACATGCAGAGAAAATATACCTTCTTTATTTCTCCCTAACTCACTGCTCACTAATAGGGAAGTAGAAGAACCCTAAACTTATCCCACTCACTTAAACTGAGTTCAGTTCAATAATTCTGACAACCCCTTTATGTGAATCCTCCTGAGTTTCTTTGGGAAAAACGTTCTTTCAAACTTCCTCTCCATGTCCTTGTTCTCCTCTAAGGTAACAACTGTGTGTACTGAGGTCTGTCAGAGTAGCAATGACCCATGGCAGCAGAGGTGGTGTTATCTGGATCTTCACTGGTGGATAGTGCAGTGGCTGGATTTTGTGTTCCCTGGGCTGATACTGAAGTGTAATTTCTCTGGTGTGGCTTTTTGAGATGAAGTCCTGTCTGCCTATGATATTTATGTTTCTGACCCTCTGAAAGTTCCTACTCAGCTACCTCTTTGTTTTGACTGGAGCCCTCTGCTGTATCTCTGTGCTCTCAAGACCACGTCTCATCAGAACACCTGGGACTTGCTGAGTTGCCTGTACGCCCAGGCCATGGAGGCCCGGAAGGGATGGCTCAAGCTCATCTACCAACTCACCTCCCACTACGCCTCCTCACCATCAGTCCTTGCCAAGACTCTGGCCTCTGACCTTGGTTCTTCTTTGTCTTCCCTATTTCTTTCACAATCCCTTACAACTGGGAGGGGCGGTCTTCAGGCAATTCGTTTGTCCATGAATATCTCCCTTGCCAGTGAGCCACACGGCTTAGCCTTCATAAGTGGAGAGGATATCTTCCTACACTTAAGAAAAAAACACTGTGATTCAAGTTCTCCCACCCAGATGTAGATATGCCTTAAATCTAAATTAAGAAAATTCTTTCTAGACAAAGTTTAATATCAAGTCTTGATATAGAGTCAATGCAAAATACAATCAAACCACAGAAGGTCAGAAATTACTTTGTTGTTCTAGGTCTACACTAATATGGTAGCCAATAGCCCCATGTGGCAATTTAACTTCAAATTTAAATAATTAAAATTTAGAAATTCAGGTCCTTAGTCACATGTACCTAGTGGCCACTATATTGGACAGCAAAGATACAGAACATTAACATCATTGCAGAAAGTTCTATTGGATAGCTATTCTCGAGTGGTACCCTTCTCCCTTTCCTGAAGCACTAAAGTGTTTTATTTATATGGAAACTTCCCATAAAAATAAGTTTTACAGGATATGGCACTATATCTGAAAATATATTTTTAAACAATTACTCTTAATGTTTACTACCCTACTGGCGGTGTCCAACCTGCAGCGTGTGGGCCACAGGTGGTCCAGGATGGCTATGAATGTGGCCCAATACAAAATCATAAATTTACTTAAAATATTATGAGATTTTTTTGGTGATTATATGTCACAATGTATTTAATGTGTGGCCCAAGACAACTCTTCTTGTTCCAGTGCAGCCCAGAGATGGACACCCCTGCCTAAGACTCCTAAGAAGCTGGGTGAATCAATAAGCCCCACCCACTTCTTCAAGTGTCAGTAGTATTGTCTGTTTCTCCCAAGCAAAGGCTACACAGTAGTGGAATGTAGTACAAAGTAAAAATTTTGAACTTTTATTCAAAGGTTATTTAAAATTTCAAGAGAACAACAACAGAGTATTAACCCAAGTACTAGCTTTTCTGAGTGTGTGCCTAATGTATCTGCATAGGTCTCACATTTATAAAGACAAGTTGGTTTTGTTTTAAGATAATCGTACCTGAAAGAGAAACCACGGCAGCTCTTCAGGCTCTCTGGGGCATGTACTCACTGGAGGCAATGCCAGGGCCCATAGCTGCACTAGCAATGGCCAAGCTCAGATGTTAACTTAGCTGCCCAGGAAAAGCCTGTGGCTGAAGGGAGCCACCTAGCCAGAAAGTAGTGATAGGAAATAAGGGCCCTAAGAGCTGTATTAGAAAGCCTAATGCTAGAAGGTCTAGGCATGTCAGCTGCCTCCAGCTGGGTATGTTTCCATCACAGCCAGGGGCCATCACAGCCAGGGGCAAGATCTGTCAGGGTCATCATTTTAGAAACTGCTGGAGGATGGAAGAAAGGCAACACACCCTGGAACTTCACTACAGAAAAGTATGTCCAATTTTCGTGCCCGGACTGTGGGTGTTAACACAGCGTGTTGTCTAGGAGCTTGTGCACCAGAGAGAGCTTCCCTGCCTCAATCTGAGAGACAAGGGCACTTGAGAAAAGGCCACAACAATAGCCACTCAGTACTTCAAAATGAATCATCATTGCCAAAGAGCAAGACAGAAAAAAAAAAGAATCTGCCTGTAAGTTGACTAATCAGAAACTGAGGGAGAGAGAGAAAGAGAGAAAGGAGAGAGAGAGAGAGAGAGAAGGAAGGAAGGAAGGAAGGAAGGAAGGAAGGAAGGAAGGAAGGAAGGAAGGAAGGGAGGAAGGAAGGAATAGATCTGAGGTGGAAGGTAAGACTTAGAACCTGTAAAAAATAAATAAATAACCTATATTTAAAAAAAGACTTAGAACCTATAAGCATTCTGTAAAATAAATAAATAAACTCCCACAGCTTTTTAGAGTATCACAGATTGGTATCTACTCATGGAAATGCTGGTTAAAATGCAATAAAAATAATTTTTAACTGAATAGCTGAGTTCAAAAATTTTTTTAAAAAAGTGTTTTCAGAATGAATAGTAAGAACGAAGCCACAGCGGATTCAGTTTGAGTTGACTCTGATTCATTTAATGATCTAAATAGTTCTTGCTCAGGGTTATCTTCAGGTGCCCTTGTGTCTCATGTTGACCCCTAGCCTTGGGCAGAGAAGTCCTGGCTCTGTGGCCAGGCCAGTTTCTTTGCCACCTTCTCAGTTCAAGTTCAGAAGCTACATAGAGGATCTCCCTGAGCTCCCTGAGCCAAAGATTCTGGGGACCCAAGAGATGTCCTTGGAGAAAGGGCCTTGAAGAGCTACTCCTGCCATGAAAAAAGAAGTAGAAAAGTTCAGCTACCTAGCTTGGGAAAATGGTATGGAAGCCTAGGGTTTTAGTTTCTCATAGAGGACTTTTTAAATTTTAATCCCAACCCTAGGCAGATAGTAAACTCCCAATAGAGAGGAAAGGGAAAAATACATTTAAAAACTGTATCAACCTAATAGAAAGTAGAGAAGAGAAAAAAAAGAATAAATTTAAAGAATAGTAAAAAGAAAACACAATGTAATGGTAGAAGTAAGTCCAAATAGATCAATAATCAAAGTATATATAAATATTAATATATTGAATTTGCTTATAAAAACACAGATTCTCAGAAGGATATTATAAAATTCAACTATGTACTGCTTATCAGAGACACACCTAAAATTTGATGATGGGGAGGTCATTATGTAAAGAAATATAAACAAAATAAAATTTACTAGGAAGATATTAACAAAAGTTGAACTCATATAACAATATCAACTTTTAAAACTTTAAGACAAAAAGAGTCATTACATATGAATACAAAGATAAATAAAAATAAATTAATTCACACTGAAGAAATGTAATTTGGAACCTCAAATATGTGTGTGCATGTATGAATCTGTCATCATAGCTATAGAAGATATAAACAACCTAATTAATCCTATACCCAAATTTCAAGAAATGCATTCTTTCTAACATACATGAAACATTTTTTAAAGCTGACTATAACAAATCAAAAAATAAATTTCAAACAAATACCCAGTGACCCCCAATCACATAAAACATGTTCTCTAACAACAATGCAATACAATCAGAAATCACTATAATATTTACCCTGTCCTATTAATTTTGCAAATCTCTAAATAGTAATTAAGATAGACAAATTAATGGAAATTGCCACATGTTTTGCCCTGCTCAGATGATGAAAATGCTAGTACCAATATGTGCGGTATGCCATTTAAGCAGTATTTACAAGAAAATTTAGAGCTTCAAATACATATAACAGAAAAGAAGGAAGCATATACCTCAAAAGTAAATCAGAGCAGAGAAAATACCCCTTAGCAGTATGGCTCAGCTGGCTGGACATTTGTTCCACAAAGCTAAAGGGCATTTGTTCAATTCCCACTCAAAGGACATGCCTAGGTTCCCTATTTATTGGAGCAAGTGTGAGAGGCAGCCAATCACTGTTTCTCTCTCACATTGATGTTTCTCTCCTCCTCTTCTCCCTCTCTAAAAATAGATAAATAAAACCCTAAAAAAAAACAGAGAAAGTAGAAGAAATAATAACAAAAAGAAAAGAAATAGATGAAAGGGAAAATAATCAATAAGGAATCAATAGACCCAAAAGCTAGTTCTTTCAGGACCCTAATAAAATAGAAAACCCTAGCAAAACTGATTGAGACAAAAAGAGAAAAGATTTGGAGGAAAGGATATAACTATAAATAGAGTCTAGATTATTAAAAGTACTAGAGAATACAATGAATATCCTTAATACATTAGACAATTTAATGAAATAAAGTTCTCTAGAAATATATAAATCACTAAAACTTACTTGAAAAAGAAATGGCAATCAATGTTTTTATTTATGCCTATTAAATGAGTTAAGTCTGTAGTTTTAAAAAATTGTACCCAATAATAAAGCACCGTGTCAACTAAGTGCTTACCCAAAGAAGATTTACTAAATCTTCAAATTTATTTGCTGTACAGGACAGACTTTTTCAGTAAAGATAAAAATAGAAGATCCCCTTGATTCATTTTATGAAATAAGTATATTCTTAACACTCGAACCAAAGAAAACATGGAAAAGAAAGTTGGTTATCCTTACTTTTGAACACATGTGCACAAATATTAAAAATATTAGCTAACTGAATGAAGGAATGCATTGAAAACACATCACAATTGCTAAGACACAAAGCAAATATAATAAAGTGTTAGTTATAGAATATGGGTGGTGGATAAATGGGTATTCACTGTACAGACCAACTTTTCTGCATGCTTAAAACTTTTCATATTAGAACCTTGGGGAAAGTAAGAAATAAAATGTTTGAACATCAGCAATCTCTAAAAATATGCCATGGCAGAATCCCAAGGGTGGTTGAACATTAAAAATCTATCAGTGTTATTCATCTCATTAAACAGATGAGCGGTTCATGAAAGTACAACTTATAGGGAAAAAAAGAAAGAAAAACTATTGGGAAACTGGGAATGGACTACAACTTCATTGTCCTGATAGAGTGTTGTAGGATTGAGCTTGGCTGTGAGTGGCAGAAAACTCCAAACTTCATAGAATTTTCTTTCTCTCTTACGTATTATGTTTTGTATGGTCTTTATTTCTAAAATTACTTCAAGTCCATTATGATTGCTTGAATTTGTCATCACAGGTGCATTTCAGGTGGTAGGTAGGAGATAGGAGGAAAGTGGTTATGTTCGCCTTTTGGGATACTCTTGGAATTTGCATAAATGACTTTTACTTACATCCAATGACAGCAACTAAGTTATATCTCCTCACCTAGATGAAGGTAGCAGAGCATACAGGCATTTTTCTTGATAGCCATGTCTCCAAAATAAAATTTAAAGATTCTTCTGAGTTAAAAATGGAAGAACCCACTGGGAGGTGGGAGGTGCAGGGAAGACCAGCAGTGTCTTCTATATGTATCTACCAGAAACCCCCAGAAAACATGATACCCAGTGGTACAACACTAGAGGTGTGCTCTTCAGAGTCAAGAGCAAGTCAAGGGTACCTGTTAGTACAGCTTCTCTTAAATATTGGATAGAGTCCTAGCCAGCACAATACCTTTAAAAAGAATAAGAATTAGAAAGAGTAAAATAAAATTTTCCTTATTTGCAGACTATAATATTACTGACATAGAAAATGTAAGAGATTTTGTGGCCAAATAATTCCAAGCAATAGGAAAATTCAGCATTCTGAATACATGTTCATGGTGTAAAAGACTAAAACTATGTTGTGCGTGCACGCGTGTGTGTGTGTGTGTGTAATTTCTCATTTACAATAGATACTTAGGCCAAAATTAATTAAATACATATTGGGAAAATTTTTAATATTTACATAAAAGATGCCTTAAGTAATTGGTGAGAAACTGAATGATCTAATTATTAGATTCTGGAGTTCTCCCCTTGAATTTATAATGGATCTATGAATCATTGCAACTCCAATCAGAATGCAAACAAGATTTTTCATGAAATGTAACAATCCTACCCTAAAGTTCATATGGAAGAATAAAGAAACAAAATTAGCAAAGAAGTTTTTGAAAAACAAAACTGAGGAATAGAAATTTGTCCTATTAGGCTAATTGTGAGGCTATAGTTATTTAAACAGTGTAGTGTTGAAGCAAGGATATAAAACTGAGCCAAAGAAACAGAATGAACAAAATAAATCCATACCAACCTGTACATATATGGAGACTTGATATAGGCAGAGATGGCTGTATGTATCAGCAGAGAGGGATGATTATTTAAATGGTGCCAAGACAACTGGCCATAGCCAGTGTAGATACAGGGGAAATTTTTTCAGCTTTCACTTTGCACCACCACAAAAAAAATACATCCCACACTGATTAAAAACTTAAATGCATGAAGAAAATCTTTAAAGTTAAAAAGAGGAGGGAAGGAATGAGACAGGCAGAAAACTTGGAAAGAAAAGAGTTATGATCCATCCCTTCCGCCGAGAATGTACTTTCTTCTAAGGAACTGCAGTTGCGTGGATGCAGGTAGACTTTTTACACTGGGACGAGTTACTCCAGCATTTTTACCTGCATATTCTGAGTCAGTCGGGCACATCAGTCCTTTCAGCATCACCTGCCTTAGGCACTTAACCTTTCATGGCTCAGGTGTGCCAAGACAAAAAAAAAAATGGCCCAAATGGAAGAACAGACCAGAGCTCCAGAACAAATACAACTAAGTGATGAAGAGATAGCCAACCTATCAGATGCACAGTTCAAAGCACTGGTGATCAGGATGCTCACAGAACTGATTGAATATTGTCGCAAATTAGATGAAAAAAAAATGAAGGCTCCGCTAAGTGAAATGAAGGAAAATGCACAGGGATCCAACAGTGATGGGAAGGAAACTGGAACTCAGATCAATGGTGTGGACCAGAAGGAAGAATGGAACATCCAACCAGGAAAGAATGAAGAAACAAGAATTCAAAAAATTGAGGAGAGGCTTAGCAACCTCCAAGACATCTTTAAATGTTCCAACATCCAAATCATAGGGGTACCAGAAGGAGAAGAGGAAGAGCAAGAAATTGAAAACTTATCTGAACAAATAATGAAGGAGAACTTTCCAAATCTGGCAAAGGAAATAGACTTCCAGGAAGTCCAGGAAGCTCAGAGAGTCCCAAAGAAGCTGGACCCAAGGAGGAACACACCAAGGCACATCGTAATTACATCACCCAAGATCAAAGATAAGGAGAGAATCTTAAAAGAAGCAAGAGAGAAGGAGACAGTTACCTACAAAGGAGTTCCCATCATACTGTCATCTGATTTCTCAAAAGAGACCTTACAGCAAGAAGGGGCTGGAAAGAAATATTCCAAGTCATGAAAGACAAGAACCTACATCCAAGATTACTCTGTCCAGCAAAGCTATCATTTAGAATGGAAGAGCAGATAAAGTGCTTCTCAGATAAGGTCAACTTAAATGAGTTCATCATCACCAAGCCCTTATTATATGAACTGTTAAAGGGATTTATCAAAGACAAACAAGATAAAAAATATGAACAGTAAAATGACAACAAACTCACAATTATTAACAACCACACCTAAAACAAAAACAAACTAAGCAAACAACTAGAACAGAAACAGAACCACAGAAATGGAGATCACATGTAGAATTATCAGCAGGGGAGTGGGCGGGGGAGAGAGGGGGAAAAGGTACAGAGAATAAGTAGCATAAATGGTAGGTAGAAAATAGACAAGGGAAGGTTAAGAATAGTATAGGAAATGTAGAAGCCAAAGAACTTATATGTATGACCCATGGACATGAACTAAAGTGGGGATGTGGGGGGGATGTGGGTGGGAGGGGCTGTGCAGGGCAGAGGGGAATAAAGGGGGGAAAATGGGACAACTGTAATAGCATAATCAATAAAATATATCATTTAAAAAAGTTAAAGAAAGTAAGGAGAATGTCATTACATTTCTTTAGGTTTCTTAAACAAAACACCAAAAGCAAAAATGATTAACAGTGAGAATTTAAACACATTAAAATATTAACATTCCATTAGACAAAAGATACAATAAGAAGTAAAAATACAAGTCATGGACTTAGAGAAGTCAAATACATGTTACTGGATGTTAACGTCCAGAATATTAAAAAATCCCCAAAACCAGCAAGGTAAAAAAAGTAATATGGTAGAAAAAACATTATTAAAGTTTCAATTGTTAATCATTAGAGATAATTAAATAGCATAAAAATAAGAAAATATACCTTAAGTAACAAATGCAACTTAAAACCATAATGAGGCATTATTTCATATCTATCAGATTGGGAACATTTTAGAAGTCTGAGAAGCCCAAGTGCTGGTAAGGATGGGCCAAGAAAGAAAGATTTTTAAACCATGATTGGTGTGAAAGTGTATTATTAAAAACCATGGTGGGCCCTGGCTGGTGTAGCTCAGTGGATTGAGCGCGAGCTGTGATCCAGGCATCACAGGTTCGATTCCTAGTCAGGGCACATGCCTAGGTTGCAGGCCATGTCCCCCAGCAACCGCACTTAGATGTTTCTCTCTCTCTCCCTCTCCCTTTCCTCTCTAAAAATAAATAAATAAAATCTTTAAAAAAAAAAAAACCATGGCAGAAAACAATGTTGTAATATCATATGAAATTGGTGAATACACACCCTATGACCTAGCAATTCTATGTGGGTATATATCCTAAAGAAACGTGGAATAGAATGTTTGTTTTAGCAGTGTTTTTAACAGCAAAAAATTGGAAACAACCTAAATGTTCAAAAATAGAATTGTGAATAAATAAACAGTGCCAGAATCACACAATGAAATACTAAATATATAGTCTACTAAATGTATAAAAAACCAGGCAGGAAGGATACATGCTAATTTCAGAATAGTGATTACCTTTGGCCAGAGAGTAAGGGAACTGGGCAGTGGTAAAATGTATTTGTAATGTTGAAACAAAACAAAAAACCCTAAAGCCATTATGGCAAGATGTCAATCAGTTAAATCTGTTAAAAACAATGAGTCTGGCCCATATGCACAGACTGATAAGGAACGACTTCCAGGATACATTGCTAAGGAAAAGAGTAAGCTGTGGAAGAATACGGAGAGCGGACTGCCACCTGTGTAAAAGCTGAAGGGGAAGATCGTTTGTTCACACTGAATATTTCTGAACAATATAAAATAAATTGACAACAATTATGGCCTCTAAGGGGGCAGGAGACTGGGGACTGGGGTCAGCAGTGGGAAAGAGACTTACCTTATATACCTTTTTCTACTATTGGACTGCTTTTATGACTTGCATACATTTTCTCAAAAGTAATAAATTAAAGCCAAAAAATGAATTAAAATGATTTTTACCCCAACAATGCACTTAGAACCTAAATTACCATTTTGAAGAATATTTTGCAGAAAAATATAAGTGTATCCTTACATCTACCATCTTCTCAAATGACTGATTTTTCCAAATAGTTCTTGATAATAAGCTCCTTGTGATTAGTCACGCAGAAATATACACCCTGCCTGCTGCATCTGCTTTAACTGTGCATCTATTTATATGAGATGACAGGTACTTTCCCTAATAAATCTGACCATTTCCCCTGCTAAGGAACTCAGATGAGTGCTGACTAAATGGTTGATGACACATGGGAATTATTCCTACATTTTCCGCACACAGTAAGACAAATCAACTCAATGCTGAGTTCTTCTGTTATAAACACCAACAGCTTTGGGGCCTGTCAGAAGCGGGGGGTGGGGTGGGGTGGGGGTGGGGGAGGCTGGCGTACAATGAGCCCATAGTTTCTAGACTTTCTCTACCAGAAACAGGCAGAGGCATCTTGAGAGCAAAAGCAGGATGCAGAGTTCCTAACCTCAGATGTTTTCTTTCCATTAGCTAACTTATAATCAAGAGAGCCCCAATACTGCCAGATCTAGAGTTCAACTATATCAAACAGTAATTTTTCCTCTTATATTTTGCATTGAGTTTGTAAAACTTGTTTTTAGGTTGTTTAAAGGCTAACTGCCTGAGTAGACTAGAATTTTGAAGCTTTTTAGCTTAGGATCATTTTAGGAAAACAAAACAAAAACTGAGTCTCACTGCCATAGTGACCCCAAGCTAAGTCCCTATGATCCAATGCCCCAATTGGTGTTAAATGCAGAGATCTGGTTTATTTCACTTTACAGGGAGGCAAGAGAGAGACTCGAGGTAAAGGGGGAAAAGAGCGAAGAGGATCACAGTCATCTCTTTTTCATGTCTTTCATTTCACAACTTCTTCCTTCCCATGCCTGCTGGTGCGCTCCCTTGCCTTGTTCCAGAGCCAAAAGGCAGGTCAGTTTTGCTGCTTCATATCCAAGTTGGCACAGGTTGTGGCAGCAGGGTGGTAACTCTGCCCGATGTTCTCAAGCTGCAGCTGGGACACGTCCAACAGCAAAGTCACTCAGTAAACAGTTCTCTGTTTTCTCTTTTCCTTGAGTTGGCTGTAATATCTCTCGGTGCTAGTACCACCCACTCTTTAATTCAAACCAAGCCCACAGACCAGAAACTTCCCAGATTACCCTATCTTAAAGCACTCTTTTGCTGGGTACAGAATGCCATCTATAAAATCATTGGCATGCTACATTATTTCAATTCCAAGCCCTAATGATGTCTTTTGGATGGCTTGGTTATTCCATTTTTAGTAATATTCCTTGTACATCATTTGTTTCAATATTCAAGAACCTTATTAATGTCTATTTTGTGCCTAGCTTTGGGTTGGGATAGGGTTGGGTAGGGGAGGGGATTAACATGTATTACATTGAACGGTTCCTTATTTTAAGAACTTTACAGACTAATTGGAGAGAGGGAAGTCAAGATGAAATAAAGTAACCCAAAATGAAATATCTTTAAATACCAGAAGCAAGCAGGTAAATATTGGAGACCTGGAAATGTTAGGAAAAGCTTGAAGAAAGATGTTGGACTGGAGCTGGGTTTGTAAGGCGGAGTAGAGGTTGGGAAGGGATTTGCAGGTGTGACAAGATGATCCAGACCTCAGAGGATGGTCTCAGAAGAGCAGACTGTGAGACTGTCAAAGACCCGTCTGACACCAGAATTCAGGTAAATAAATGAGCAAATAAAACCATGGGGCAAAGAGAGATTAGTAAATTAGCTCCTTGAGATCAAAGGGACTTCATGAATCCTGTCACCCACATTTTGCCTTCATTTTGCAGATGAGAACCCTGGGGATTAGAGCGGTAAAGCAACTTCACCGTATCAGGTAACAGCTTAGTACCAGAGCAGAAATTCAACTCCAGGGTTTCTGATTCCCAGTGCATCACACCCTACGTCGAACCACCACACTATTATGCTCAGATGACTCAAGGCCAATGGGGACCAGTGACATACCAACAGTAACAATATGATAAGTTCTGAAATAGAGAACTGTAGAAGGGATAAGGTTCATTTTGTGCACGACAAATAGCTGGGATATTTCTAAACTTCTTTTATTGAATTGCAGAACTTGTTGCATCATGTTTCACCTCCTCTGCTTCACAATGTCTTCCATCACATGGCCCTGCCTGGCCCTTCTGACCTTTATTTCCCAATACTGCCCACTCTATAGCATTCACTCCAGCCAGGTAAGACCATCCCCAGCTTTTGCCAGGCTCATTCTTACCTCTGGGACATTGGTCCTGTCATTTCCCTCTTCTGTAAGGTTTTTTTCTCCAACTCAACATTGACATAAAACCCAGAGCTCAGTTAGGATCTTCAGCTACCTCAAGTCTTCTCTATACTTTTAGTTAGTTCAATGCAATCCAATTAATTTCTGTAAAATATTATGAAGAACCTGCTACTACTAGGCATTTACGATTCCAAAATAAGTACAGTATGGGTGCTGCCCTCGAGGTGCTAAGAGCCTAAAGGGGGAATTCAGGCTTGAAAGCAAAGTACTCCCACCCAGAATCATAAAAATAGGTACAGAAGACGGAGATAGCACACCCAGAGGATGGAAAGGGAAGAGACTCATTGAGACAGTGATGTCTAAGGTAGGTTAATGGATGAGAGGGAATTTAGCAGGGGTTAAATTGGGAGAAAGGAATGGAAAAGGGCTATTCTAGGCATTGTAGACTGAATGTGGAAATTCACAGCATTTGGTAACTTTTGCTTTGTTTTGCTGTTTATCTAACCAGATTTGGAACCAGGATTTGGTTTGCCTTCAGAACAGTGTACAAACAGAAGAGCAAGGGGAGGTAAGGCAGGAGAGGTGGTCGGGGGTGCCCCTTACCAGGCTACAGAGCCTGGACTGTGGCATGTAGATGATGAAGAACTACTGAAAACATTTTAAGTGTCATGTATTTAGAAGAATGGTTCAGAGGAAAGTGGGCTCCCCCTTGCATTCAGGCAATCTAGTAAAGCTAAATCAAAGAAAGTTATGGAGACAGACCTTGAAGGATGGTTAAAATTTCAATAGACTAAAGTGGAGGGGAAGTCATTATATCATTAGTGGAAATAGCAAAGCAGTCATTTAATAGTTACCTAATTGTTTCAGGTAAGTTAATTTTTTTTCTCCTGAGATATATTACTTAAATTCTTCAAGGACAGGGATTATTTTTCAGATTTCCTTTCAATAGCTCCATGTAGCTAACACAGCTCTGGATATAAAGTGGGCACTTGGTCAATTATCAATGACCTTTTGGGAGGTGGCAAAATAACAGGGAAGGGGAGGAAAAAAGAAAATTCCTCATATTTGTTCATGATGGGAGTTTGTTTTTATTCCTAAATCTGTTGCTAAGAATGAAAAGTCTTAAGGTTTTATAAATCCACATTTGAAATAAAGATGGTGTGTGTAATTGGAAACTTACGGTTGTCTAGTAAAGGACAGAAGATTCCAATTAAAGCCAAAATTCCATCTCTAAGCAGCCTTTCTCACTGTGTGGGCATCCCAACTGCTAAGTTTGTTTAATAGATCAAATTAAATGGATGAGTGGTTTTGAAGGGCATCTTAGGGACTTGGGACTTAGCTATGCTTTGGAGCATGTTTCCCTAAGCTCACTACTGACAGAAGTATTCGGTCTTATTATCAGAAAGTCAGGCCACTTTTAGATATTGCGGAGAGTGACAATATGATATAAATATTTCATGAAGGACTATATATACATGTTATTTATTTTTTCTTAAAGAGAAACAAAGGGCACTGGGTTTCACCAGTTCTCTTTCCCTGCTCCAAATCTGGCCAGGCTCTGAAAAATAACCTGCCAAAAATTTTTGTAAGTGTAAAGTAATTTTTGTTCCATTAAAATAAATATCCTTTTTATGTGTTCAACAATGCTCATATTGCATTACATGTTATTTTTAACTGATAAGTGGTGAGATGCTGTCATGCGGGGATGACATTCAAAATAGTTAACAATGGTACAGCAGGTACACCAGCCATTTACATAGGACCCCTGAGTCATCTGGATAGATGGCAGCTGGTTCATTGGACCTGCACATACAGCTACTTTTGCCCATACATTACCCTTATGGTAATAGCCACCTGTTTTCCTTTAGAGAACTGCCCTACCCCATTCCAAGTGATCCTGAAAGAAATAGCTATTAAGGGACGCTACCTTCCTTTGGCCACAAGGCTGGTACATGTGATCCATATTTAGCCAGCCAAAACATTCCATTCTTTCATCACAGTATTAATTGAGAAGTGAGTGCATGACCCAGTTCTGTCCAAGCAGGGTCCTCCCCAGGACGTTTCCTCTGGAGTTAATTGGGAAGATTTCCCATACTTTGGAGATGGCTAAACTTGAAGGATATGGCCTGGTGCCTTCACAGAGGAGAAGTTTTATTGAAGAATGAAGACCTCTGTCTGACAACATGGTTTGAGCCTTTGGATCCAGCCATGCCTGTAGACAGATGCAATCTCCTGGACTTCCCATGTACTCAAAGAATTTTTTTCTTTCTTTCCCTCATTATTTTTTTCTTTTTTTAAACTTAAACTAAATTGAGTTGAAGTTTTGTCCCTTGCATTCAGATAACTACTTAATAACTATGCACACATAACATAATTATATATCATTTCCATTATATAAATGCTGATGAAATCTTGGACCTAATCGAAAACTCTGCTTTTTATTAGACGGTTCTAAGGTTCCAACCCAATACATTATGCAACTAGAAGCCATCATGGGTCCTTAATCAGAAGAATAACAAAATAAAGATGGTGTTTCAGAAAAGTTTGCCTGGCACTGATGTATGTGAATAATCAAAACAACATATGCTCATACATGTATTCAGAAATACATATTTATTCACCTTAGTTTCAAATATGCCAGATGCTATTTCTTTTTGCGTTAACATAACTAAATAGAACCATATTGTCCATACCTTAAGAAAGTTTGGAGCCCTGACAGGTGTGCCTCAGTTGGTTGTGCATCATCCCACATAAGTGAAAGGTTGCCAGTTCAATTTCTGGTCAGGGTACATGCCTGGCTTGTGGCTCAGTCAGGGTACACGTGAGAGGCAACCGATCGATGTTTCTCTGCCTCTGTTTCTCCCTTTCTTCCTCTCTCTCTAAAATTAAATAAGTAAAATCTTTTTTAAAAAGAATGTTTGGCAATTATACACTATGCCTTTATTTGGATTACGAACCATAGTTTACATCATTTATTTACCCTATAACCATTAGAAAGTTACTATATGTAAGTCACCATTACAGGCTCTAGAGATAAAAAGAGGAGTTAGATAATTTCTTTGCCCCCCCAGAATTCACAGTCTGGTGAGAAAAGCAGAAGTGTAAATATTAATAAACAGTTGTAAGAGTGGTCAAGACTGGAATCCTTCCTTCTGCTGAAGGTTTTCACATTCCTTGAGGGGGCTCTGTTCGCCATGAGCTGGATGCAGTTGGGTACAGCAGGTGTACACAACTCCATAAAAGCAACTCTTGAGTATAAGGACTGAAGTGCTCAGAGAATTATGTAGCCCTGATTTTCTGGCATTTCAAGCACAACTCAGATTGCTTTGGTGTTTTTTATGTAAAGAACTTTCTTATGGAAAGAAGAGTTAGGTATCCATGGTTGATGGATGCCTTTTTTTTACAAGGCCAGACGTGATCTTCAGGAAATTACTTTGGTTGATTCATACTTCCACTTTTAAATTAAATTTATGTTTTTAAAAAGTTTAATTATGAACAACATTCTTGAGAACACGGAGAGAGGACCCATTAAATTTTCATTTTCAGTCATTGTCAAGTCTTTGTTTATTCAGAGCCACCTCTTTCTTAAGCAGGCACAGTAGATACACCTTTAGAGTGGATTGTATTACAAGAAATTTCTCCAGGCTGTCTCATTCTCCTCAATTCTTCGTTTGACTTTGCAGTAACTTAACCCATAGCTGGAATTCACTTACAAATTCCAAGGAACTAAAAGCCAACAAGATACTGACAACAATTTCTTTCACTTTTTTTTAAGTACCTGAATCTTTTGGTGACTGCTGTTTGGCTTCAGTGGATGATTGGTGTGTTTGAAAAGAGAAAAAAATAAGTCTTCTATTCCTTTCTCCTTTTTATTCTAACTAGCTTTTAATATTCCATGTGAACTTACAAATTAAATGTAGTCTAAAATGGCCATTTTTTGTTCCCAAAGTAACTCTTAAAAGGGGAAAATATAATGTTTATTGTGTTAGATAATTTATTATAAAGGATTTAGTGCCTCACTTCTAAATTATATGATTTGGGGACTAGAAAGCTCTTCAGAATTCCTCATTCTACAAATATTCATACATTAATTTACTTGCCCAATTCACAGCTAGTAAGGGGCACAGCCAAAACTAGAACTTGAAGTTCAGCAAAGTTCTCAGTGTTGTTGATACATTTCCTGCCCACTTCTCATAATAGCTATTACACATCTTCACCATGGCTTTCCTGAATCTTATACACCTACATCCCTATCACTCTGGCCCCTACTTCCCAGAAAATTTAAAGTCACCAAGTATGACTTCAGTTTTCACTTTAAATTTCCTCATATCTCATCTCATAGGAACATTATCATTACTTTTCAAGGGTAACACTGCAATTTGTTATCTGTAACTCATTGAGTCCCATCTCCTTGAGACCTTATTCTATCAATTATTTCTTCTCACATATGTGGATGGGAACCCCTTCTTTTTAGCATATAAACATGCTCAAGAACTTGCATGTATCATGACTTTCTACCCTATTCCAGAAACATTCTTTCTTTTCTTTTCATCAGAATCAAGCTTATTTTTGTAAAAGTGTCCTGATACTACATTCTCACCCCCTATTCACTCCTACAACTTCAACAATATACTTTTGACACTATCATTCAACTAACAATGTTTAGGCAAAGAAAATATGTGCCTTTCAAGGACATTTCAATTCCCTCCTTTTGAGAATCTCTTCTCTTTTCGCTTCCTTACTCTCCTTCTAACATTGGGTTTCTAAGTTTTTCTCTCTTCCCTTATTCATTCCTTAATTTCTGATGCTTCCCAGGGTTCTTTACTCAGCACCCTTTCTTTCTCATTCTGTACTTTCTTTGGACAAATCTCGCTCATATCCAAGGCTCAGTTTTTACATGCAAATTTGTGTAATGCACAGATGCCTTTTAAAGGAAAAAAATCCTTTTAAATTTTCAACATTGACCAAAATTATTTTGTCATAATATTATTTATTTACCTAAATATAAGTTCTTTACTCTTACAATTCTTACACAAGTGTACAACCAAACACTTTATAAAATGAATTTAAATAAAACTAAAAATCTAAAAAAGTCATAAAATAAAATAAACATTAATTTATCTGGATTGTTATGTTGTTTTCTTGAAAGTAAATTGTCAGCTCATAATGTGAATATGGGGCTGGTTTCTAATAGATTCTTTTTAACTTAAATAGAAGTATGTACCATGTAATGATTCACTTCTCCCACCACTTTTCTCTGTTCAGACTACTACGCAACCTTCATTCATATGGGTAAGCAACACGATGATACCACTTTGTCTTCACTTGACCTGATTGCCTCATTTACTTAGTAAGCCTGGCTCTGTGATACTTGGCACCAGCAAGATTATAAACATGAACATAAATGTAGACACTGAAGTAAACTGGCAGTTATCAGAAGGTGGTCATCCAGATAATCCAGATTATTACAGAAGTAAACGGAGAACTAGAGCATGAATGTAAAAATCAATTAAGTGAACACATAGACCCTGAAAATAAATTTGATGGATCCCAGCTATTCAGGAACCCAAATTTTGTGACTCTTGGATCTGTATTGATAGCCCCAAACCCTCTCCTGAGTCTCTGGCCTGTATTCCAACTGCCTACTAAAAATTCCTCTAACCTACATGGCCTACAATCACCTCATATACAACATGTCCAAACTGAACTTGTTATCATTCCCCACGCACACACCCACCTTAACCTGTATTCCCAATCTTAGTTAATGACATCATCATCTACCCAGTCACCTGAGCCAAAAATTTAAGTCTCATACTATGTTCCTTCTTCTGCCTCACCACCTACATGCAAGTACTATAGATTCTACAACCTAAACTTCTTTCAAATCCACAATTACTTTTGTTTTCACCCAGAAATCCTACTTAAAAACTATCCCAAGAAAATAATCTAAATATTAATAAAGTAATAAATAGACAAAGAATAAAGGTGTTCACGTCATTATTAAACTTAAACAACATGACTTTAAGAGTAGGGGAAAAACTGAACTATATTTGATACATGTTATCCTTATTAAAAACAATATAAAATTATAGTTCTTGGCAGACTAGCCATCAAAAATATTTTAAATGCTCAGTGGAAAACACCTTAATGCTGATTAAATTTAATTTTTGTAGGTGGATGGATGTAAATGAACAATGCGAGTGATTCTGAGAAGGCAAAAGAAAGAACAAGGAAGAGGGGATCATGGACCCAGAGAGCTATGAGAGACTCGAGCCAGGTCCTGCCTTGACTGTCTCTCTTTGGTGGTGGAGGCCCAAGGCAGTCATGATATTATATTATATTGATATTATAAAGCAAGGAATCCCCAAAAAGCAATATCCTCAGGTGAGTATACTAGAAAACAATCCACCCCACAGAAGATGTTAAGGAAAATTTCCTGTCTCAGTCTTAGAAATAAAAGAAGGTAAAAACTAAGCCATCCTTGATAGGTGAAGACTACAAACCCATCCTCAAATGGGTTTGGTGAACTTATAGAATCTGAATGGTCCCAAAAGTACAAGCAGAAATTTGCATTCAAATTAATACTACATTGGTGGTTCCCCAAACACTTAGCAAAAACTAAGACAAATCTCTCTTGGAAAGTCAGCTTCAATTTAGGTCTCAAAAGAATTCCACTGAGAAAATTCCAAGGAATATAAACCCACAGTACAACATTATGAGACATGAAGAATAAGTTATTGTGAACAAGCATCAGCATATTCAGAATTTTAGCTTCAGTTATAAAAATTGATATAGAATATAAAATAAACATGTTTAAATATTTACATAAAAGATAATAAAGCCAAAAATGAGTCTATAAAATATTAGTTGTGCCCTGGCTGGATAGCTCAGTTGGTTAGAGTACTGTCCCAATACATCAAAGTTGTGGGTTCGATCCCCATTCAAGGCACATACAAGAATTAACCAATGAATGCACAAATATGTACAACAACAAATCAATGTCTCTCTCTCTCTCCCTCCCTCTCTTCCTTTCTCTCTCTAAAATTTATAAATAAAATTAGATGATTTATAAAAGAACCAATAAAAACTTTAAGAAATACAAAATATAATTATTAAAATTAGAAAAACCTACCATAGTATGTGGACTAAATATCAGATTAGACAGAGCTGAAGAAATAATTAGTAAATTGAAAAACAGATCTAAAGAAATTATCCAAAACACAACATAGAAAGCCAAAGAGATAGAATATGTATAAAAAGATAAATAAATAGCACACAGTGAGAACATCTAAAAATAAATACTTACAATACTGAAAGATGAATAGGAAATTTGAATGAGATAATTATAATCTTTCCAAAGTGAAATGATTAAAGACATGAATTTTTGGATTCAAGAAGCCCAATATATTGTGAATACAGTTGAAAAACAGAATCTAGACCTAAACCATCACTGGAAAACAGCTAACATTGTACTTCACGGAAAAAGACTGAGTTTTCCCACTAAGATCTGTAATGAAACAAGGATGCCCACTGTCACCAGACCTCCTCAACACTATCCTGGAAGGTCTCACCAGAGAAATTAGGCAAGAAAAAAAGGCATACAAATTGGAAAGAAGTAAAACTGTTCCTATTTTCAAATAACATTATACCCTATACAGAAAATTCCTCCCCTCCCCCCAAATTCATAATAAACTAATTCAGCAAAATTGCAGGGTATAATATCAACAATCAAAAATCAGTGGTAAGGGGGGGCATAAGGGGAAAAATTGGGACAACTGTAGTAGAATAACAATAAAAAGACAGTACAAAAAAAGACTTAGTACAAAAAAATCAAACAATTCCATTTAAAATAGCATTCCCAAAACAAAAATAGCCCAGAATAAATTTAACCAAGAAGGTGAAAGTCGTGTACAGTGTTAAGTATAAAAAAAATTGCCAAAAAGAAATGAAACCAATAAATAGAAAGACATCTGGTGTTTATGGATTGGAAAACAGTTCTGTCAGGTAACAATACTAGCCAAAGCAATCTACAAATTCACTCAAAATTCCAGTGGCCTTTTCTGCAAAAATAGAAAAGCCAATCCCTAATTCATATGGAACTTCAAGGGGCTCCAAATAGGCAAAACAATCTTAAAAAGGAAGAACAGAACTGGAGGCCTCACACTTTCTGGTTTAAAACTTACTAAAAGAGACAGTAATCAAAACAGGGTGTTACTAGCATGAAAATAGGCCCTTAGACCATGGAAATAAAGTTGAGAGTCCAAAAATAAACCCATACATCTGTGGCCAATTGATTTTCAACAAGGGTGCCAAGAACAGTATTTTCAAAGAATGGTATTAAGACAAGTGGATATCCACATACAAGTTCTACTGGGAAGAGTTCAGTACAATTTTCATCAAATTATTCCAGATAATAGGAAGAAAGTAAGCATTTTCCAGCTAAATTATAATGATAGTATATTTTTGATACCAAATTCAAGAAAAGATATCCCAAGAAAGAAAAATTGAGATCAATCTCACTCATCAACATAGATGCAATAATCATAAATAAAATATTTGCTACCCAAATCTAGAACCTTTTTAAAAACCATTCATGGTGAATAAGCCAGCTGTTCAGGCAAAACAGTCTTGGTTTGTAGTTGTTTGCTGATTTTCACGGTGTAAATACTACAAATTTGGCTAATATCAATCTACTAGTGTAACCTTACTGAATGCAGAGTTGGGGAGAGAGGCTAAAATCATCTTTCACAAAATATTATGAGCTGGATCCTGTATATCATTTACATGACAGAGGTACCACTGAATACCAATGAATAAAGATAATCAGGCTATGATAATTAACTATCCATATTTTAAAAATGAAATTGAATCTCTACCATATAATCATATCCAAATTCAATTCCACATGAATTATGGACTTAAATATGAAATGCAAATTTTAACATTTTTAGAAAATAATATAGAACATCTTTCTAAATTTGAGGTAAGAAATTAAGTCAAAATACTGACAATAATGAAAAAGATTGACTTTTATATTAAATTATAAATTTTTTTTCATCAAAATACAAATCAAAAGCATAGAAAACTCACTACTGAGTGAAGTGGTAAAAATTCTCACTTGGAGAAGATATTTTTCTCACGCCAGGACAGTTGGGTAACATTTTCTTCTGCCTCCTTGGTGTCCTTGCTCTAGTTACTCTCCTTTCTCTTCTGTAGCTTAAGCCTCTTCCTCTCTGCTAGCTTCCCCCCACAACTCTCCTCTTTCTCCTCACAGCCCAGCTTGTTCAAAGATTAATATACATTCACCTTCTCCACTTACTTCTCGACCCAATTCTTAATTCAGCATTTACTTCTTATTTCCACTAAGCTCTGATATCTTGGTTGACACAACTGTTTATAAGGTGGCTTGATAATGTGAAATTCAATGAATGCTTTTCAACATTCATCTGACTGGCCAATCCTCATGAGCACTCAATAATGTTGACCACTGCCTTTTTAAAATCAATTCCTCCGTTTGTTTCTGCAACAGCACAGGTCTCTATTTCTCACTCCTTCTGAATGCCCTCTGCAGTTCTGCTCTTGTTGCCTCTTCCCGCCTCCCACCAAATCTAACTACCTTTTAAGAATACATAAAAAAGAACATATGTTCATTTAAAAAATCTAGAACACTTAGGAAAATATAAAGAACAGAATTAAAATGATCAGTGATTCTAATACGCAAAGATAATAATAACTATTATTGACATTTTAATACATGCTGCCAAGCTTTTTCTAGACTATATATTTATTTTCATAAAATGCTAACTACTGTATATAATAGTCCTTTTATCACTTAATATAATGTGTAACATTCTTTCATATCAGTATAGATGAATATTGTTACTCTATTAATAGCTAATATTCATTGAGTTTTTATTAAAGGTACTGTGCTAGTGTGTGTGTGTGTGTGTGTGTGTGTGTGTATAAAATAGCCTTCTAAGATAGAAACTATAGTATTACCCTTATTTTACAGATGAGAAAATTAAGACTCTGACAATTTAAGTAAATAGTCCATGGTCTAATCATGAGTAGCTCTAGTAAAGGGCTATCCAAGATTTGGTCCATTTCTCATTGACCAGAAATACATCACCTGTTGACATTTAGACCAAACACATAGGTACAGGATTACCATCAGCATCACAATGCACTCCATGGACTATGCCCACCTTCTCTGATCGTATTACCACTCAGTATTTGAAAATATAGCAAATCCCTCAGCAAGGGAGAATAGGAAAACAACTGTTAGGGTAGCAACCAATACAATGGCAACAGCCATTCTGAATTTTATGTATGTGTTCTGGGCATACTCAGGGGTTGTCAGTAACTGAGTTGTGTGGCTGTGGGGCAAAATCCACTCCCACCACCTCCTCCCAAGCCTGACCAGCAACTCCCCCTCATGGGAGATCTACTAGTTCCAATTCCCTGTGGCCCCACCCTTCCAAATCATGCTCTGGGCAGAATCTGGGACAGATTGAGTTGTGTGACTCTAGAACAGGAGAACACTCTAGAACTATTGTTGTGGACCCCACCCTTCACATGACCAAATTTTGGTCTGTTTTGGCTTGATAAACTCTGCTGGCCTCACCCTGATGACTTCCTAAGACCCTGCCCCACCACAAAAGTGTGTGAGTGCCCAGCAAGTGGCAGCTAGATTTGGTATACCTTGGGACATTTGCTGAGTGGCCTCAGACCCAGCACTGGCACTGAGTTTGAACTTGTATCAGTCTGGTGAACACCATTTGCCCCTACTTGATGAGTCACTGAGAACCTACCTCTTGCAACTCAAGTACCACCAGAGGCTCATTCAGTGACTGAGCTTCACAGGCAGCTGGCAGGGGAAGGCAAGCAGAGGCAGATCTTGGGGTGTCTGGGGACTTTTATTGACCTGTCCTCAGGCCCAGCGATGGTAAAAGCCAGCCTTGGAGCACAGCTTGGTCCTTTCTGCTCACTCCCAGGCCCAACAGAGGCATTCACAAATAGTGGATTACTTTTTAGTTCCAAGCAGGGTGCCCAGGGCCAGTCACAGGCAACAACTGGCATTGGTCTTCACTAGAGTCCCTCCCAAGAGCTAACACACCCAGAGGCCAGCTTCAGACAACATCAGAGCAGGATCTAATTAGCTTCATAAGTAGTATATACAAAGGGAGACCAGACCCTGCTGAGGCAAATTCCAGTTCACGCGGTCAACACCTGCATAGCAGCTGGTACACTATGGTTAGGGTTGATCCTCATGGTCAGTCAGCCTGAGGGTCAACCCCAAACATGAATGAACCAACATCAGTCAAGACTCAGTTACAACAGGAGGGCCCACATAACCCACACAAGGGACACTCCTGGAGCATTCAGCTCAGGTGATCAAGAAGACTGTACCACTGGGAACCCCAGGGCACCTACTACATAAGGCCACACTACCAAGATGAGGAGTCATAGCAGATCTACCTATTATAAACACAAAGAGGTAGACAAAATGGGGAGACAAAGAAACAGGCCCCAAATGAAAGAACAGGAGAAATCTCCAGAAAAAGAGCTAAATGAAATGGAGGCAAACAATTTATCAGCTATAGAATTCAAAAAAATGATTATAAGGATGTTCAAGGAAGTTAGTGAGAACTAAAACAACATGAAAAAGGACATAGAAACCATAAAAAAGAACCAGTCAGAAATGAAAAATACAATACCTGAAATGCAGAATACACTAGAAAGAATAAAGAGTAGGTTGAATGAAGCAGAGGGTCCAAAGAAATGAAAATGCTAATTTGAAAGAATATGCACCCCTATGTTCATTGCTGCATTATTTACAATAGTCAAGATATGTAAGCAACCCAAGTGTCCATCAGTAGATGAGTGGATATAAAAGCATGGTACATTTACACAAAGGAATACTACTCAGCTATAAAAAAGGAAATCTTATCCTCTGCAATTGTATGGATGGACCTGCTAAGTGAAATAGGTCAGTCAGAGAAAGATAAGTACCACAAGATTTCATTCGTATGTGGAATCTAATCAACAAAATAAACTAACAAACAAAGTAGAAACAGACTCATAGAGAGAGAACAGACCAAAAGCTGTCAGAGAGGAGAGGCGTGGGAGGCTGGATGAAAAAGGGTAAGGGATTAAGCAAAAGGAAACCAAAAAACTCATAGACACAGACAGTAATATGGTGATTACCAGAAGGAAAAGTGGGTGGGAGTGGCAGGAGAGGGGAAGGGTTAATGAATGGAGATGGAAGGAGCTCTGACTGGGGGTGGTCAACACAGAGTACAGTATACAGATGATGTGTTACAGAACACCTGAAAGCTATATAGTTTTGTTATATTGTCACCACAATAAATTTAATTTAAAAGGAAGAATAGAGGAGGCTAAAATAAATTATATATTCTCTTTTAAAAAAATAATAAGTTTTATGTATGTACTACAATTTAATTAAGAAATGTCATGTTGAAGGATATTTAGGTTGTTGCTAATTTTACACTATTATAAAGAAAGCTGCAATGAACATATTTGTAGCTTTTTCTTACATTTAAATTGTTTCTTAAGTTCCTAGAGGCACAATTTTTATACCAAAGCAAAATTTTAAAGTTAAAAAATATATTGCCGCACATGCCTGGGTTGCAGGCCACGGCCCCCAGCAACCAAACATTGATGTTTCTCTCTCTCTCTCTTTCTCCCTCCCTTCCCTCTCTAAAAATAAATAAAATCAAAAAATAAATAAATAAATAAAATCTTTAAAAAATATATATTGCCATATTATCCTCCAAAATGTGTAATCAAATATGTAATTGTGACCAGGAGAGTATGAGAGTACCCATTTCTTCACACTCTCGAAAACATTAATTAGCTTTATCACTGTTTTAAATATTCAAAAATATAATTTAAAATTGTAAAATTTTTCTTCTAAATCTTAATTTTTAAATTACAAAAGCAAAAGTTGCTTTTTGATAAAAATTTTGTAGCATAAATATGTAAAAAGTACTCCACCCCCAACTATCTCTCCCCAGTGGTGACTACCGGTAACAACTTTTTGACTCCACAGTTGCAGGGATGTTGCCTCTCCTGTTCGGTGCAGGACCCCTGGTTGACTGCCTGATTCCCAGGACATAATGCAGTATAAATGCTCATTTGTAAAAGGGGCATCATACCTGACAGTATTTCCTGAAATCTGACATTCTTACCCAACAATATATTGTAAAAGCGTTTCTATTGTTTGCACATATAGACCTGCTTCATTTAAAAAAATATATGAACATATTCCACTGTCTGTATATAACATAATTATCAAACTCTTAGATTATTTCAATTTTTCACTATTATAAGCACCACTGAAATGATTATGCCTGGAAGTATACCTTTGTTTTGCAGTGCAAATATTTCTGAAGGATGAGGTCCTATAACAGCTCCAAGGTCCAAAAGAACATGTGCTACATTGCTTGCCAAAAGATTGCGCCAATTTACATTTTCTTAAATATGTGGGTGTTTTCCTAGTCTCAAGCCAGCATTCGCTTTCTTAAGTATTTCACCCTTTGATACTTTGAGACATTAAAATATTACCTCATTATTTGAATTTTAGGCGTAACCACTTAGCCCCTGGTTTAACAATTTCTTACAATCATTGGCCATTTGTATTTCATCTGTAAATTGCTCTTTTATATCCTTTGTCTATTTTCTTTTCATGTTTTATTGTCTTTTATGTGTCTGCCTTTTTCCTACTCCCTGTTTTGAAATAATTTCTACCCAGTTTGTTATTTAACATTGTTTATAATATTGTCACCATACATGAATTTCAAATTCAAGTTTTTTGGTAGAGTACCATAGTGACTTAGTTGTTGTAGCTTCATAAGGTAATATTTTGCTACCTGGTGTAGCAAGCCCCTCCACAACACTTTTTAAAAATGTCTTTACTTTTTGCATTTTCAATATAATTCACCAAATTTTCCTTAAAATTTTCAATATTTTGTGAATGGATTAGCATGTAAAATCACCCAAGTCAAACAACTTTAATTCTTTCCCCAGTTGTCTGTCTCTAAGATTTCTCAAATCTTTCCCTCTTCACTATTTACACAGTCACTGCCTTAGTGCAAGCTTCTTCGCTTCTGAACTGAATTACCGCAATAAACGCCCAGCAGGTCTCCCAATCTCCAATCTCCTCTTCATCCAATCCAATCTCCACAAAATACTTTTCTTCTTATAAAAAATATTGATTATGTGACTACATATTTGAAATTCTTCAGAGTGGAATTTGGACCCTTTAATTTATTTTGGCAGCACCTACCTATTATTTTAGTCTCCTTTCTGCCCACTTCTCCATGATTTCTTGCTGATTCAGTCCCTATGACTATTCCCTCTGTCTAGAAACTTTTCCTTTGTTTTTCAATTGAGTCACTTTTTAATCCACACCTGAGGACTTTTTTTCATTGCTTTTAGAAAAAGAGGAAAGGAGAAAGAGAAATGTGATGGGAGAGACAAGCATCGATTGGTTGCCTACTGTAAGTGCCAGGCCATGGACTGAATGTGGCCTGGACCAGGTATGGAACCCAGAACTCAGGTATGTGCCCAGGAATCAAAACCCCACCTATTGGTTACAGGATGTTGCTCCAGCCAACTGAGTCACACCAGCCAGGGCTCGAGTCATTTCTTACTTATGTAAAAATTCGGCTGAATCTTCACCTTCCCCAGTTATAACAATTTGATCACAGCATCTAGTGCATATCTCTGTGACAGCACCTATCAAACCATTCTGTACATGAGTGTTCGTAGCCATTTTAGTCAAAATAACCCCAAACAACCTACATATCCATCAATAATTAAATTGGTAAATAAAATGGTTTGTTCATACTTGGAATGCTTAACATCAATAAATATAAAACAAACTACTGATACGTGAAAAAACATACATAAACCTTACAGACATAATGTCAAGTTGAGAAGAGAAATATGGAAGAGTATATAGTGTACCATCCAACGTACCTTACTGGGAAACCTAATGAAGCACAAGGCGTTGGGTAGAGTAAATAAGAAGATCATGCCTCTGAAGTAGGGAATAAGTAGCTATAAATTAAGCACTACTGCAACCTTGCCTAATAAATTTTAAAAGAAAGACTAAAAAGGATCAAACTGTTTTATAGTAACTTAGTATGTGCAAGGACAAAACTCAATAATATTTATAGAAATACAAAAATATCCAGCATTCAGTAAGGAAAAATTCACAATGTCCAGACTTCACTTAAAACTTTAATCAGACAGGCAAAAACCATGGGGGGAGAAAACTTGTCATAATGATGAATAGAACTCAATCAACTGGAACCAACATAGAACTGACAGATATGAAAGAATTAGTAGACAAAGGCATTAAAACTGTATGCCATGTGTTCAATTTTCAGTAAAGACATGAGCAATATGAAAAAGATCCTCTAAAATTTTTAGAATTGAAAACTACAATGGGTGAAATGAAAAATATACTGGATAGTATTAACAGACTTGACATGTAGAAGAAAAACTAGCGAACTTAAATAGAAACTACCCAAAACTAAAAATAAAAAGAGATAATGTTTACAAAACAAACAAGCAAGCAAAATATAACCAGAGACATTGAAATTAAGAACAAACTGACAGTAACCAGAGGGAAGGTGGGAGAGGATAATGGGAGGGGGGAAGGGGAAGGGTTCAGGAACACATATGAAAGGCACATGGACAAAACCAAAGGGGGGTAGGATCAAGGGTGGGAGGTGGGGATGGGTGGGGTGAAAATGGAGACAACTGTAATTGAACAACAATAAAATAAATAAATAAATAAATAAAAGAGATAATGTTTAAAATGAGCACAGCCTACATGACCCTTAGGATAATTTCAAGGCCCTCATATATGTGTAATTGGAGCATTCAAAGGCAAGGAAAGAGAGAGTATGCCAGAAAAATGTTTGAAGAAGTGAAAGTCTCAAGTTTTTCAAACTTGATAATAATTATAAACCCACATTTTCAAGAAATTTAACCAACTCCTTATAAGAGACATAAGAAAAGCTACACTAAGGCACATCACAATCAAATTGTTTAAAACCAGTGAAAAAGAGAAAATATAAAAAAGTAGCCAGAGGGGTACAAGACACACTCTGGAAAGAATCATAAAGATAACAGCAGGTTTCTCTTCAGACACAATACAATAGAACACACAATGATTCGACATCATTAAAGTAGTAAAAGACACAAACTGTCAACCTAGAATTCTATACCTGACAAAAGTAGCTTCCAGAACAAAGCCTCAATACAGACTTTTTAGACATATGACAGCTGAACACGTTCCTCAAGGGCAGACCTGCACTGTAAGAGATGTTAAAGAAAACCTTTAAGGCAAAATAATAATATTAATAATAATACCAGATGAAAATATGGATCTACACAAAAGAATGCAGAGCAATTCAGAGCAATAAGATCTTGGATAAATATATAAGAATTGTAATTTTAAATCTATTTAAAAGTTATTTTAAACAAAAATAATACCAATGTATTGTGGGGTTTATAACATATGTAAAAGTATGGCAACGACATTAATATTACATAGGGCTCTTACACTATATGTATGAGGTGATATAATATCACTTGAAGGTACCTGAAAAAAGTTAAAATGTATGCTGTAGTCCCTACGTGAAGGTGGCAAACACAAGGCTTGCGGGAAGAATCTGGCCCTCTACCTTGTTTTATCTGGCCCGACACTTTGTTTCTACCCGGGGGCAGTGCCAAGCTCTCACTTAACTGTTAAGAAGTAGTTACATTTTTACAGTCCTAAAATGACATTAGGTCCTTTGAAGGCAACCGTGAGGCTGATGTGGCCCCCCATGAAAATGAGTTTGATAGCCTTGAAGGGCTGTAGGGCCTACAGCATCAAAAAAAGAGAGTGATCATTTAAAATAACATTACAGTCATGTGCCACTTAACAGTGGAGATACATTCTTAGAAATGTGTTGTTAGGCAATTTTGTTGTTGTGTGAACATGATAAAGTAAGTATATTTACACAACTTTAGATGGTATAGCCTACTACACACTTAGGCTATATAGCCTTGCCTATTGTTCTAGGCTACAAACCTGTACAGCACATAATTGTACTGAATACTGTAGGTAATTGTAACACAATGATAAGTATATATGTATCTAAACATAGAAAATGTACAGTACAAATATGATATAAAAGATTAAAAATTGTATACCTGTACAGGCCACCATGAATGAAGCATGCGGATCTGGAAGTTGTTCTGGGTGAGCTGGTGAGTGAGTAGAGAATGAATGCAAAGTCCTAGGACATCACCATACACTAATGCAGAGTTTATACACACTGTATGCTTAGGCTACACTAAATTTATAAAACAACATTAGATTAAGTCAAGCACAAGAGAAAAGGATGCAATCAAGAGATGAAGTAAACGCAAAATGTATGAAGCTGCTGCCAGTGTAACGTGGCATGCTGTTTTACAGCAAACTTTTCTTTTCTTTTTTTTTGCAAACTTTTCTTTTTTAAAATAGAAAGAGTATACTCTAAAATAATGATAAAAATATAGTATAGTAAATACTTAAGCCAGTAACAGTTGTTTATGATCATTCTCAAGTATTATGTACAATGCATAATTGTATGAGATACACTTTCATACGGCTGGTAGCACTGTAGGTCTATTTACACCAGCATCACCACAAACACGTGAGGAACACATCACACTACAACTTCACACTGGTTACAATATCACTAGATGATAGAAAATTTTCAGCTCCAGTGTCATCTTATGAGGCCACTGCCATTTCTGTGGTCCATTGTTGACCAAAACATCATTCTACAGCATGACTGCAAATATAAATGGTCAGAATAGACCCAATCAAAAGACAGGAACTGTCAAGTTAAATAAAAAGTAAGACAATTATATGCTGTCTATAAGAAATATACTTTTAAGACAAAAACACCAATAGGTTAAAAATAAAAGAATGGAAAAATATATCATATTAATAGTAATTTTAAAAGATTAATTTCCATCAAAGTAAATTTCAGAGCAAAAAATGTTACCAGAGATTTCACATTTAATAATGATAAAGTGGCTATTTAATCAGGACAGTATAACAGTCTAAAAGGGATTAAGGAAAATAACAACAACAACTCATAGACACAGACAATAGCATGGAGATTACCAGAGAGGAACAGGTTGGGGGAGGAGGTAGAAGAGGGTAAAGGGGGAGATAAACGGTGATGTAAGAAGACTTGATTTTGGGTGATGAACACACAATACAATATACAGATGATGTAGTATAGAACTATATACCTAAAAGCTATATAATTTTATTAACTGATCTTACCACAACAAATTCAATTTAAAAATCCTAAAATAAATACATAAATAAATTTATTTACCTGATAAGAATATTTCAAATTGCCCTGGGCAGCATGGCTCACTTGGTTGGGCATCATTCCCCAAAACAAAAGGTTGCTGTTCTGAATCCCAGTCAGGGTACATGCCTAGGTTGCGGAGTGCAGTTTCCCACTGAGGCAAATATGAAAAGAGTCAACTGATGTTCCTCTCTCTCAGCAATGTTTCTCTCCTTCTCCTTCTTCCTTCCTTCGGAAGGAAGGAAGGAAGGAAGGAAGGAAGGAGAAAGGAAGGAAGGAAGGAAGGAAGGAAGGAAGGAAGGAAGGAAGGAAGGAAGGAAGGAAGGAAGGAAGGAAGGAAGAAAAAGGGAGAGAGGGAGGGAAGGAAGGAAAGAAGCTTCAAATTATGTGAAGTAAAAATTAATAGAACTACAAGGAGAAATAGAAAATCCAAAATTCTACTAAAAGATGTCAATAATGCTTTCTCAATAAATAGTACGAGTAGTCAGAAAATCAGTAATGACATAGGTTTTTAAAAACACTATCAACCACATTAGATTGACTTAATAGAACACTTCATGCAACAACAAGAGAATATACATTCTTTTCAAGTGTATATGGAACATTTTATCCAGGTAAAATATATTCTGTGCCATAAAACAAGTTTCAATGAAATATAACAAGATTCAAGTCACACAAAGTATGTTCTTGGACCAGAGAGAAATTAAATTAGAAATCAATAAAGATCTTAGGGAAACCCCCAAATAAAACACTTATAAGTAACTCATGGATTAAAGCAGTAATTGAAAGAGAAATTAGAAATTACTTTGCACTGAATGAAAGTGAAAACAAAGATATAAAACTCTGTAATATTTACCAAAGCAGCTCTAGGCGGAAATTCCTAGCACTAAAGTCTGTGTTAGAAAACAAAGATCTCAAATCAATGACAACAACTTCTAACTTTGGCAGGGGGGTGGGGGTAGAAAAAAGGTGGGGAGGAGGACAAATTAAACCTAAAATAAGCAAAAGAAAAGAAATAATAAAGAGCAGAGCAGAAATCACGTACATAAAAAACATAAAAACCATAGACAAAATTAGTTGAACTAAAAGCCAGTGCTTTGAAAAAACTAATAAAGTCTTTTGTTTATCAACTAATAAAGTTGATAAATTTCTAAACTGATCAGAACAAAAGAAAAAGGACACAAATTATCAGTATCAAGAGTAAGGGAGGTGACATCATATAGGTTCTACAGATATTAAAAGGACAAGGGGATATTATGAATAACTTTAAGCCCATGAATTTAACAATTTAAATGAATTGGACAAATCTAAGAATGACACAAAACTATAAAAACTCACTCAAGAAGTAAATAACCTAAATCTATTTGTATCTTTTAAAGAAATTAAATTTTGGGTTAAATTATTCCCACAAGAAAACTTCAGATCCAGATGGCTTTACTGATGAGCTCTACCAAGCATTTAAGGAAGAAATAACTGTGATTCCATACAAACTCTTCCCAAAACATTTCAAGAGGAGAAGTTTTCAACTCATTTTATCAGTCCCACTGGACAAAGACATTATGAAAAAATAAAAGTACAAACCAATATCCCTCATGACATAGATTAAAAATTCTATACAAAATTGTGTAAATCAACTCCAACAATACAGGGTTGGGCAAAAGTAGGTTTACCATTGTGCCTATAGAAAATAATGTGATAATTAACAAATAAAACAAGAATAAACTCTGTGTTTCACATGCTCACAGCTGTAGACCTACTTTTCCCACCCTGTACATAAAAAGGATAAACATCATGACCAAATTGGGTTTATCCCAGAAATGCATGGTTTTCTTGTACATAAAAATCAACTAATATAATTCACCATATTAACACATAATCAAAACAAAACCGTATGATCTTTCCAATAACATATGTAATGTCTTTGAAAAAAATCCAACAACTATCTAAGGTAAACACTCTCAGCAAACTACAAATATCAGGAAACTTCCTCTACCTTGTATAGGGCATCCACACACACACACAAAATCTATAGCTAGCATGACGCTTAAAGGTAAAAGCAGAATACTTTCCCCCAAGACTGGGAACAAGGCAAATACGTCTGCTCTTACTATCTCTAGTAAACATTTTACTGGAGGTTTTAGTCAGCGCAATAAAGCAAGAAAAGGACAGTGATGATATCCACATTGGAAAGGCAGAATTAAAACTGTCATCATTTCAAACAGGATTTTCTATGTAGAAAACCCTAAGGGACCTACCAAAAAAAGCTACTAAAACTAATGAGTGAGTTTGTGAGTTTAGGAAACTTGCAGAATATAAGGTTAATATATAAAAATTGATGGTATTTCCATGTAGTAGCAATGAACAATTGGAAACTGAAATATTAAGATAATATTTACAATAGCATCCAAAATATGAAATATTGAAGGATAGATATGACAAAAAATATGAGAAACCCATACCCTGAAAACTCCAAAACATTACTGAGACTAATTAAATATTTGAATAAATAAACACCTATACTTTGTTCATACTTCAGAAGACTCAGTACTATGAAGCGATGTTAATTCTCCTCAGTTGAGCTATAGAGTCAATGAAATCCCAGTAGGCCTTTTTTTAAAGGTTTTATTTATTTTATTTTTTAGAGAGAGGGGAAGGGAGGGAGAGAGAGGGAGAGAAACATCAATGTGTGATTGCCTGTCACATGGTCCCCACTGGGGACCTGGCCTGCAACCCGGACATGTGCCCTGACTGGGAATCGAACTGGCAACTCCATTGGTTCACAGCCCATGCTCAATCCACTGAGCTACACCAGCCAGGGAGGCTTTTTTTGGGGGGGTAGAATTTGAAAGGCTAATTATAAAATTCACAAGGCAATGCAAAGGACCTATAATAGCCAATACAATTTTGAAAAGAAAAACATATTTAGGGAGATAATGGTACCTGATTTCAACACTTATTATAAAGCAACAGTAATAAACACAGTGTGGTATTTGTGTCAATACAACAATCACTGGAACCAAATAGGGTCCAGAAATAGAACAGTATATATATGTATAGAAAACAGATGTTTACAAAGGGTAAAGGCAATTCAGCGGAGAAATAATACTGTTTTCAACAAGTGGTGCCATGGCATGGGGGAAAAATTATTATATTGAATTACTGCTTCTCAGGACATGTCATATTTGGCAGATTGGGTTACACAAAAATTTAGAAGTTGGGTAAGCAAAAGATAGCTTAAACAAATTAAACAAACAAAAGATAAAAGGTAAAACAGATCTTTTGAAGAGAAAATATATTAATAAGGTAAACCAACCAAGGATTAAATTCCATAATCTATCAAGAATTCCTGCAAATTAAGTAAAAGCGAAAGAGCATGCAATTCACAGGAAAATAACGTAAGTAGTCATTAAACCCATGAGTTGTTCAACAGAAGCCTTTAAGTTTGGTGTAATCCTACTTGTTTACTTTTGCTTTTGTTGCTTCTGCTTTGTATGCAATATCCAAAAAAGAATTGCCAAGACCTATGACAAGGAGCTTCTTTCCCATGTTTTCTTCTAGAATTTTATGGTTTCAGGTCTTACATTTAAATGTTTAATCCATTTCAGTTAATTATTTGTGAAAGGTATAAGATAGGGGTCTGGTTTCATTCTTTTGCATGTGACTATCCAGTTTTTCCAGCACTATTTATTGAAAAGATTGTCTTTGCTCCACTGAGTATTCTTAACTACTTTGTCAAATAGTAGTTGACTATATATGCATAGGTTTATTTCTGGGTTTTTGATTCTATTCAATTGGTCTACCTGCCTGTTTTTAGGTCAGTACCATAATGCTTTGCTTACTATACTCTGAAGCGAATTTTGAAGTCCAGCAGCGGGACGCCTCCAGCTTTGTTCTTCTTTCTCATAATTGTTTTGGCAAACTGGGTCTTTGTGGTTCCATTTAATTTTTTGGAATGTTATTCATCCACAAATAGAAGGAAATCCTGCTATTTACTTACAACAACATGAGTGAACCTTGAGGCTATTATGCTAAGCGAAATAAGTCAGGCAGGAAAAGACAAACCCTGTATGTGTATGGTCTCATTTATACGTGAAATCAAAAAATAAACCAAACTCACAGAAACAGAAAACAAACTAGTGGCTGCCAAATTCTGCGGGTGAGGGCGGTGAGCGTGGGGCAAATGGGTAGGGGCGGTCAAAGTGCACGAACTTCCAGTTATAAGATGAGTAAGTTCTAGGGATGTAATGTGCAGCATGCCAACTATAGTTAACAATGCTATATTGTATATTTGTAGGTGGCTAAGAGAGAAGATTTTAAAAGTTCTAACCATAAAACAAAGCATAACTATGTGAGGTAATGTGTTAATTAACCTTATTATAGTAATCCTTTTGCCATATATAAAACCATTATATATAGTTTTATATAAAATCACATATATGATTTTATACATATATATGTATAAATAAATTTATTTATACATTTATATACATGTATAAATCATCATAAAATCACATGTGATTTTATATATGTACAATCATTAATTGTACAGCTTAAATTTATATAATGATATATGTTATATCTGAAGAAAGCTGAAGAAAATAAAATAAATACATAATAAACAAATAAATAATAAAATTAATTAATTAAAAAGTTGAGCATGGGTTTCTATGCTCAACTCTGAGCAATAAGGGAGGGTAAACAAGATATGTCCTCAATCCTTGACGACTCTAATAATCTTCTCATATTGGCTTAAAGCCATATTTTCTTTAAACTCAAGAGAAGATGATTCACATTTCTGAAGTGGCCAGTGACAAATGCTATGTCATGGAACTTGCATTATCTATTTCACTTAATCTTTACCACAACACTGCAAGGATTTTTATAAATGAGAGAACTGAAGCTCAGAGAACCTATGTAAAAATATTTTAGTATTCATATCCTTTCCACTGCATGAGAAAAAAAAAACGACTTTCTTCTTTGGTCATTTGCAAATCAGTGTGTGAAAAAGTCTCTGAAGGATAACAAATTGGTTGAAATTATACAATTAGTAGAAGTTCCACATGAAAACCATTTTAATTACATATTCCTGTGATAAAGCCTGACATTTATGACATTGTGTGTTGCAATTTTAAAGAAAAAAGAATGCTGGTCGTGGGGACAGGAATATCTGATTTCAAATCCCAGTTTAGCTGCTTACCAGTGGTAAAATCTTGATCAAGAACCTGACACTCTATGCTAAACCCTTACTTCATTTCCTACTGTATGCTGTGTATAGTTTTATCATTATATTAACCATCATTTGATTTGGTTTGGAGTTAATTGCTCATGTGACAGTCTCCTCAACCAACACATTGTGAGTTCTGAAGGGTACTCACTTTGTGTCATTGTCAGCACCCAAAATGTTACTTGTACATAGCAGTTTGCCATAAACATTTATTAGGTGAATATCTTATTATATACAAAACAAGAAAGATTAGCAATACTAAGAGCTGGCAAAAAATGGGGAAGCAATTTGGTAAGGAGAACAATTTGTCAATGATTATTAAAAGGAGTGCTATAAAAAGTAAGACCCAAATGTCTCCCCTGCACATGCCCTTTGGCACCCTACTTCACGCTTCCTCCACACAAGCCTTTCTTCCAATCCTTTGAAGTGAGAGAAAACTACTTAGGAACAGGAATCATGTTTTTTTTCATCTTTGAATTCTCAGAAGTAGCCTAGTATAATGTTCAGTAGATAACTATTGAAGCAAATTGAATGAAAACTTGAGAAGAGATCATTGCACGCAGAATATTAATCTCAAGAGGCAGAGTTACAATTTTAATTTATTTTAAATTGTGACTCCTCTATAAGTATGGAAATTCTATACCAAAGACTGAAAAAAAGCATATCATACATTGTTCAGTCCATCTGAGTACTGTTTCAATTTTAGCACAGAATGTGTTGAACTTTAGTGTTCCTGATTCACACTGTTCTCATGCAAATACATCAAACTTTTAATTATTTGAGGATGAATTATTAAAGCTGTAGATTAGCAAGGCTCTTTAATTCTTCTATTCCCTGTAAATACATAGACCTTTGCACACCTTCTCCTTTCCTCGTGATGAATGGCAGAGGGATTAACTCATTATAAATAAAAGAAACATCTGGCATGCTTAAATGGTGGTAAGAAATGGATAGAAATCCAATACCACCTGTACGTAGTTCTATTACTGGTCACAAATTGTATTGAAATAGAACGCTCACGGCTATTCAAAATTCAAAGGATATTTCTTGAAGTAGTTCATCAGAGAACAATTTTTCCTCATATCAACCAACGAACAAACTAAATGAAGCATTTTATTTACAATAATAAAAAGTGTTACATAGATTCAAATCATTGGCGCTGTTTACACAGACAAAAGAAAGCGGATGTCGACATTACTGAGAGATTAGGTCAGTCAGGCTTAGCCCGGCTTGCCTAAGCCTTTCATTTAGTGGCAGGAAATCTACCATCAGTCCCTATCACTTAGTGGTCAATTAATTTAATGTTTTATTTCTATTTAAATCCTTTGCTTTGATCCAGCTATAATCATTTCATAAATGTAAGAAAAAGCAACCCTGTTTATATATTATGAGCATTTTAATGAGTAAATGTAATTTATACTCTTCCTCACATTTTCTATCAATATTAATATACTTCACAGAGGTGTGAATATAAGTTTCTTTGCACACAAACACACACAACTCCCAGTTTAATGTCAACACATCGGGACAGGAAGAAAAATGACATATAGGAGAATGAATGTGTAAAGCTTTAATGTGTATATGTCATCCAGTGAGTATATATACTTACACATATAAGAAAAAGAAAACAATGAAAGGAGGAAAATAAAAAAGTTAAAGTGATTAATGGTGGGCTTCAGAGACACACCATGTGGGGCTGCATGGATTATTCACTACAAATTCCGGGGATAGCAGTAATTTTGACTACAGGGTGGATGTCGCCTTCTAGAGCTGTGTAATATGGCAGTCTTGGTGAACTTTTCTTTGAAACTCAAACATTTTCTTACGGGATTTAAGCATCCTGTAAAAAGGACTAGACTGTAACAATAGCTTCAGCTCATACTTCTTAATCTCCTAGCTGGGTTGGAAGTAACTTGTTTTCTCACAAGCGGTCAGGGGGAGGAGAAAGAAAAGCTTAAAGGATAGGAGAAAGTCTTTATATAGAGGTAATAATGATAAAATAACAATAGCTATGTATTTTCTTAAAGATTTTATTTATTTATTTTTAGAGAGAGGGGAAGTGAGAGAGAAAAAGAAGGAGAGAATCATCGATTGGTTGCCTCTCACATGCAACCCAAATGGGGATCTGGCCTGCAACCAGGCATGTGCCCTGAGTGGGACTCAAACGAGTGACCTTTTGGTTTGTGAGCTGATGCCCAGTCCACGGAGCCACACTAGTCAGTGCAGTAGCTATATTTTTAAAATATTAGTATGCGTCAGGTAGTGTTCATAGCGCTGTGTACACATTAACTCCTTTAATCCTCACAACCATGGTAGAAGCGGGTACTATCATCTATTGCATAGATAAGGGAATTGAGGACTAGAGATGTTAAATAACTAGCCCAACACCACACAGCTGTAAGGGGGAAAGATGTGAGGTGGGAGACTAAGAATTGATTGACTTGTCTCCCTTTTTAATGTTGTGACTATCAGTTGAAAGTCAGCTGGAGGTTCTTCTCAATTTAAATCACTATTTGCTCTTGCTAAAATAAATATTTTTAGCCCTAACTGGTGTGGCTCAGTTGGTTGGGCATGGTCTTGCAAAGCAAAAGGTCACTAGTTTGATTCCCAGTCAAGGCACATGCCTGGGTTGCAGGTTTGGTGCTAGGTCAGGGTGCATATGAGAGGTGATTGATTGATATTTCTTGCCCTCTCTTTCTCCTTCCCTTCCCCTTTCTCTGGAAGAAAATAAATAAAATCTTTAAAATAAATATTTTATTAGGAAAGCCAGTCCCTTAAGACCCTCTGTCTTCAATCATAAAATCAGATTTAAAAATAAATAAAAAATTAAGTTCTAGATATAATTCTGATAAAACAATAATTCTCCTAAATTAGCCCCAAAATTGAAATATAAAATGCCAATGGTTACAGTTACAGTTAGTACAAATGCTAGAGATAAAAAATTCTTTTATTGTAGAAGTTCAAGTGTACCACATTATAATTTGACATATGTAAACACAACAAAGTGATCACCACCACAAGCCTAGGTACCATCCATGACCAAACAGTTGACTGCCTTCACCAGTTCTGCCTACTTCCCAACAACCTCCTTCCTCTCCAGTAACCACTACCCTATTCTTCGTATTTATAAGTTTATTTTGGTTTTATTTGGTTTGTTTTGCTTCTTTTAGATTATACATATGAGTGAAATCACACAGCATTTTTATTTCTACATCTGACTTACTTCATTCATCATAATACCTTCAATTCTGTCCATGTTGTCACAAATACAAGATTTCATTCTTTCTTTATGGTTCAGTAGTATTCCATATATACCTAATCTTCTTTATCTACTCACCCATCAGTGGACACTTAGGTTGGTTCCATGTCTTGGCTACTGTGAATAATGCTGCACCGAACATAGGAGTGCATATATCTTTTCAAACTAGTGTCTTCGTGTTCTTCACATAGATACCCAGAAGTGGAATAGCTGGGTCATATGGTAGCTCTAGTCTTAATTTTGGGGGAACCTCTATACTGTTTTCTATAGTATCTGCACTAATTTATAATTCCACCAACAGCATATAAAGGTTCCTTTTCTCTACATCCTCCCCAATACTTGTTATTTCTTGTCTTTTTTATAATAGCTATTCTAAAGGAGTGCATTTCCCCAATAATTAGGGATGTTGAACACCTTTTCATGTGCAGCCATATGTATGTCTTTGGAAAACTGTTCATTTAGATTCTTGGCTCATTTTTTAAATCAGGTTGTTTGTTCTTTTGTTGTTATTATTGTTGATTTGTATGAGTTCTTTGTATATTTTGGATATTAACCTTCATCAGATACATGGTTTGAAAATATCTTTTCCCATTCTGTAGGTTGCCTTTTCATTCTGTTGATGGTTTCCTTTGCTGTGCAGAAGTTTTTTAGTTCGGTGTAGTCCTATTTGTTTGTTTGTTGTTGTTTCCCTTGCCTTAGAGTCAGATCTGCAAAGACATCACTAAGACTGATGTCAAGGAGTTTACTGTCTATTTTTTCTCCTGGGAATTCTATGGTTTCAGGTTTTAGATTCAAGTCTATAATCCATTTTTAGTTAATTTTTGTGTATAATATAAGATAGGCATTATTACATTCTTTTGTATGTGGCTGTCTAGTTTTCCCAACAGCATTTATGAAGAGCATGTGCTTTCTCTATTGTATGTTCTTGGATCCTTTACTGTAGATTAATTTTCCACATTAGTGTGGGTTTACTTCTGGGCTATCAATTCTGTTCCATTGATCTGTGTGTTTGTTTTTGTGACAAAACCATTCTATTTTGATTGCTATAGCTTTGTAGTATACTTTGAAATCAAGGAGCATAATATTTCCAGCTTTGCTCTTCTTTTTCAAGATTGTTTTGGCTTTTGGGATATTTTTGGTTCCTTATAAATTTTAGAATTATTTGTTCTAGTTCTGTGAATTATGCCATTGGCATTTGATAGACATTGCATTAAATCTGCACATTGCTTTGACAGTATGGGCATTTTAACAATATTAGTTCTTTCAGCCCACGAAAATGGGGTACCTTTCCATTCACTTGTGTCATATTTAATTTCTTTTGTGTCTTTTAGTTTTTAGTGCACAGGTCTTTGATCTCCTCCATTAAATTTATTTCTAGCTATTTCATCCTTTTGGATGCAATTATAAATGGGGTTGTTTTCTCAATACTCTTTCTGTTAGTCCACTATTAGTATATGGGAATACCACAGATCTCTGTACACTAATTTTCTATCCTGCAACTTTACTAAATTCATTTATTAATTGTAACAGTTTTGTGGTGGAATCTTTAGGGTTTTCTACATATAGTATTATGTCATCTGCAAATAGTGACAGTTTTACTTCTGCCTTTCCCCTATATGCTTTTTATTTCTCTTTCTTGCCTAATTGCTGTGGCTTGGACTTTCAACACTATGTTGAATAAAAAAAGCAAGAGTAGGCATTCTTGTTTTTTTCCTGATGTTAGAGGAAAAGCTTTCAGCTTTTCATTACTGAGTATGATATCAACTGTGGGTTTGTCATATTATTTTTATGTTCTCTCTCTACTCATTATATGTTCTCTCTATACTCACTTTGTTCAGAGTTTTTATCATAAATAGGTGTTGAATTTTATCGAATGGTTTTTCTGCATCTATTTAGAAGATAATATGACTTTTGTTTCTTATTTTGTTGGTGTGAAGTATCTTGTTGATTGATTTGCGACTGTTGCATCCCTGCATCCCTAAACAAATCCCAGTTAATAATGGTGTATGATCACATTAATGTGTTGTTATATTTGGTTTGCTAATATTTTGTAGAGGATTTTTACATTTATCTTCATTAAGTACCTTGGCCTGTAATTTTTTTTTTGTGGTGTCCTTGTCTGTTTTACTGCTGGGCTCATAAAATGAATTTGGAAGCTTTTACTCCTGTTTAATTTTTTGGAAGAGTTTGAGAAGAATAGGTATTAAGTCTTGTTTGAATGCTTGGTTGACTTTGCCTATACAGCTGTCTGGTTCTTGATTTTTATGTGTTGGGAGAATAATTTTTAATTTATTAGCTGGCACTTTGTGAAAACTTCTGGATTTTAGAATAAATAAATACAAATGTTAGGAGGAGATGTGGAAACATCACAGAGGCACTGATAGAAAAAAAAGGAGCAGTAAATAAACACGGGGAGAAAGGATCGCAAGAGCCTTTACAACTTAAGAAAATGGGAGGTGAGGGGGCAAATTACAAATACACTGCACAGAAGGCCTAAAATATTTCTAAAGTGAGTCATTAGCCTCTGTATATCTGATTCCTTGTTTCATAATTTATAAATATTTGAATTTCTGCACAATTTGTTACAGAGAATCATATTCATGTAGAAATGACTTCAACTTCATACAAAATTTTAATCTGAAAGACCAACTTAATGAAATGATGACTTTAATAAGGAATTGTAACAATTGTCTTTGTGTATTTGCTCCTACTGACCTATTGCAATGCTGCTGTATTAAAATAAATTATTTGAGCAATTGAAATATTTAGAGCTACAAAGAAAAATGTTAAAGGTAAATATAAAATAGCATCTGTAATATGAACACTATTAAAGCTCTGGCCTGAGGAATGCTCGTAAATAGTCTATTCTCCATCTTGTAAAAAAAAAAAAATTTCTGAGCATGTTCAGAGCTTGCATGTCTTTGTTTATACCAGAATGTCAGGAATTGGGGAAACAAAAATAATTTGAAAACGATCTGCAATGTATACTGTTTTGTCCAATATCTAATCTAATTGGGGCAACCTGTCAAAGTCAAGAAATGTTACTTGGCTACATTGGGCAGGATGCAGACCTGGCCACCCACTCACCAGCTGCAGGAAATGAATCTAAAGTAGTTGGTCATTTGTCCCAGGATAAAGAACAACTGCTAAATATTTTATCCCAATTTGTCAGCCTTGTTCTATTCCAGTGAATTCCATCAATCCAAGGCCAGTCACACTGTTTATTCTCTCTAGAACAATAAGCTTAACCCAATAGGTTTATTTGTTTAAGTCATCTAGTGAATTCTTTTAAATTATGCCTTGTTTCTAGTACTGCTTGCACTTTGCATTCATGTAAGCTTTTGCTGCAGCTGCTTGAGAAGAAAAGAACAGAAAAGGCTCTTGTGGTGCAGTGAGAAGAGAATATATTTTAAAACTTTCCTTTCTTTCTCCTAAAATTAGTACCTTGCATATGGAATATTGAGCAGATGGCTCAGCAGGGACAGGTTTACTCTTTTTCATACCTGCCACTGAGATGTTTGACATTTTGACTTGCTAAGGAACAAGATTTTTGAAGCCATCACTGGTGGGTGGGTGTGTATAAGAAGAGTGAGCACATGTGCACATGTATGCTTGTGGTCATGCTGAGGAACATCTCAGAGAGGTCTCCTAGGGGAGGCAGTGCTAGAGAAAAAAAGTTACTAGCAAAATTATACAATTAAGAAAAATTAAATACTAGTGAAGGGAGGGTGTTTGCTTGTGTCCTATTCTTACTATTGAAATTGAATAATTAATTCAAATCCCAATAGTGTTAGAGAATAGGGAATTACCTTGTGACTTAAAGAATTTCAGGAATTACACATTATAATGTAATGAGAATACTCTTTGAATATTATTTGAAGACCCCAATTTAAAGTTCACTGAGATAACTTCCCTCAAGTGCATAAAAGGCTGCTATTAAACCAGCATTCCACAAACATTTATCAACATAAGCAGTGTCTGTCATGCAGTATTTTATGCAATGGAGCTTTAAAAAAGTAGACTTTCAAATCTGAAAAAAATTAGGAAGTACAAATCTCAGATAATCCCTAGGTACTTCACTTGATGACTAAGTGAATAGTAGAATCGTTAGTGATGTCTGACAAAGACCACTAATTGCTTACATAGTATTCACTCTACCCATTTTTTTTTATGTAGCTGACCTGCATGGTATCAAAGATGGCAACATGCCCAGCAAAAACTATATAAAAACTGTGTTTTCCAGTCTCTTTCATGCCTAGTAAGACATAATGACATAAGTGGACATCTTTGAGTGGGGCATCTATGGAAGCTCTCTAAAGTACATTCACTCAACTGGGTGGCAGCACTTTTTCTTTACCCTCCTTCTTTATTCCTAGACTGTGACAGTTGGAGCACCAGCAGCTAGTTTGAGACTATGAAGTAACTTGAAGATAAACAATTAGTGCAAAGAATTATAGAACAAGAAGACATATTCATGAAAGTTGGTAAGCCACCATGTTAACCCTGGGTTGTCTAATTCTGGAGTTTTATTTTGATAGAAAAATACAACTTTATTTTATTTAAGCTACTATTATTTCAGGTCTCTGTTAATAGCCATTAAAACTGATCCTAGTTGACACCCCATTGTATAGAATCAAGTTGCTTGGAGCTTTGTGGTAGGTGGCAGCATTAGGTGAAAATTCAGCTTTGGGTGTGTTCTATGTGAGGTGCTGATGGAATGCCCAGACGTCACTTGAAAAAGCAAGCTAGAGATACAGATTTGGGGCTGATCCAAGTGGGAGGCTACTATTTACAGTTTATCGTTTCCATTCAGTAATTCTTAATTTTCTTCAGATCATGACTATGGTAAGGACACTCTATTTTTCATTTCTGAGCATTCCACTTCCACTTTGCCTTGAATGAAATAAATGCAATCTTTATTTTTCATGGCTGCATAGAATGATAAAAATGAGTGTGTAGGTTGAAAATGTGCAGTGATCTTAATAATCATTGTGAAAATTATGGTTGTTTTGTGACCTTCAAGATTTCTGTCAAAACATTTAAACTCTTTTATTGTCAGTTATACATTAATAAAGAAAAAACAGTAAAGCTATTACTTAGTATATTGGAATTTAATACACTAGAAACATTGAGAATCAAAGTGTTTTCTTTCTTTGTTAAAAATACATTAAGGGCAGTTTTAAATACTGCCAGCTTTCTTCTGTTGTGTGACTTTCTATAACAGGGAGAGAGGATCTTTTGTATGCCCACGTGAATTGTTATTCTTTTTCCTAAATCTGGATCGGCTTCCAATATTTTCTCCTTTGTACATTCATGTTCTGACATATCTCCAAAAGTTCCATTAATGCGGAATTTTTGCCCTGTGTTATTTCTTCTGAAACATCATTTTTTGGGGGTCATAACCACTTTCCTTCTTTATGTTGATAAGGTTGCCTTCACTGAGTTCCTCTGGTTGCATATCTAGAGTTTCTCAAATGGTGGCAATGTGACCATTCTCACTGTCAGCTATTTATTCTATAATTCCACATATGTTCAATTTGATTTTCACTTCTAGCGATGTCACTTTGCGTTATTTGCTGTACTTTCATCTCTGTTAGCTAATTTTCTCTTTTGATTATCCATTTTTGTAAAATGCCACAGGAATTTTTGTCCCTGGTAGACAAGATGGGAACACAACCACACTCTTCTGCTATCCCTGTATGTGAAATGAATAACAGATGCAGAGTGACCAATCATTGATGGATTTTGAAAGAAGTGATGTGATTTGCCACTGATCATGATATGCCTCTGGTATTTACATAGTGTGACTTGTGGACTGAAGAGCTAGCAATAAAGTTTGTACTTTGTGCAATAACTGAAATGAACTGAACCGTGGTAACTGAAATGTGTACTCTGATGCTGGAAGACTGGGTTATTTAACTAAACCATGGGAACTGGAAACCGTGCATGTCAGAAGCATGCAAAGTAAGGCCTGTTGTATATGATCCAGTTCAGTGCTGGTGAGTACAGTCTAGATGTGTCTATGCAACATTCATTTTCTCCCTTTTGTACCTCCTCCTTTTACCTATTTTTTAGTCATTTCATTTCTAATAATATTATTTCCAGAGAGTGACAAGGGGAATTTGCAATGTATCCTGAATCAGTTAGTTTTGCAACTGATAGTTCTAGTTAAATGTATTGGCTAAAATGTGGAGGCGGGAGGAGGAGGAGAGAAGGGGGTTTAATATTATGCTTAATTATATATTTTCTGTCCTATGCTTATATCCTATAACCATGGACTGCTGAAGCAGCATGGCTTTAACAGTGCTTCGTCATAACAAAACAGAAACAGGCTCACAGATGCAGAGAACAGACTGATGGCTGCCAGAGGTGGGGGGATTGGGGGCTTGGTGTAAAAGGTAAAGGGATTAATAACTACAAATTGGTAGTTGCCAAATAGTCATGGGGAATGTAAAGTACAGCATAGGGAATATAGTCAATAATATTGTAATAACTATGTGTAGTGCCAGATGCATTCTTGAAATATCAGGGGAATCACTTTGTAAAGTATATGAGTGTCTAACCATTATGCTGTACACCCGAAATTAATACAAAATAATATTGACTGTAAACTGTAATTTAAAAATAAGATTAAAAAATAATGTTTTGTCATAAAGAACTTTTATCATAATAAATTCTGTGTTATTAAACTCTTTACAAATCTGAATTATCTTTTTTTCATTCATTCAGTAAATAAGTGCTAGTGCTATACCAGGTGTGGGAATATTTTGCACTAGTGAATAAAACAGACAATAATCCTTGCCTCTGTGGTGAATACATGTTAGTTTGTAGCTGTGAGGGGCTGCAGCATGAGACAGACACATATATCTTAAGACACATATGTGAGGAGGATACAATATCACTATGTAATATTCTGTCCAGATACATTAACTTAAATCTAATCATGAGGAAATCTAATCATCAGACAAATCCCTAACATAAACATTCTATACAAAAGGAAGTATTCTTCGAAACTATCAGTCATAATTTTTTAAAACCTGTATTTTAGGGTTCTTTATTGCCAAGAATTCTTAGTTTTACCAAAGGACAATTATTCACATTTCTGTATCCGATACAATTTTGACTAAATTTATTTATGAAATATGTATATTTTATTTTTATAAAATATCTTCTTAAGCACTCATTTCTATACTGTTTTGGGCACTGTCTTAGCTTGGATTATCTAGGAAAAGGAGCCTGAGCAAATCTGAGTACTAGCACTTCATTGGGAAGCCTGTAATCTGAGGACATTTACAGTGAGGAAATAAGCAAATAAGGCAGGAAAGGAGGGGAAATAAATTTAAGGGTGCATTACTTAGCTGGCCATAGCTTCATGAAGAGATAGCGTTGGGGCATAGCTTAATTTTTTGGTTTTATTTACTGTATACCACATTTGCTCATTCACTGTCCTTACTGAGCACTTGCTAGCTTCATCAGAATACTCCTGGGTGGGAATTTAATCCTAAATCATATAATTCATGTGCACTCTTATAGATATCTCTATACATTGTATTGAGTTTTTCTGTAGAGAAGTCCTTTCAAACTCAAAATTATTTCATAATTTTTCACTTTCCTCTTTACTGAGAAAAGCCAAATGAGCAGCTGAGGTACTATTTCTACATAAAACAGACCTAATGGTTGAGAGTAGGTCTTAAAGCTTGTGTTCTACATAGTAATGAAAACTAGTTTCTTGACTTCTCCTCAGTTAAGCTTTTATGATATTTACTTTGAAAGCTGCTACAGACTTATATTCAGATGAAAGTTAAAAAAAAAATTGATTCTAGGTCCTGGATGGCGTAGCTCAGTGGATTGAGCGCGGGCAGCAAACCAAAGCGTCGCAGGTTCGATTCCCAGTCAGGGCACATGCCTGGGTTGCAGGCCACAGCCCCCAGCAACCGCACATTGATGTTTCTCTCTCTCTCTCTTTCTCCCTCCCTTCCCTCTCTAAAAAATAAATAAATGAAATCTTAAAAAAAATTGATTCTAAAGCCAAGTAGAAAAAGGTGAGGGTGTTAATACATTTTCAGGATACCCTGATCTCATTGGTTAAAAATGCCTGTTTTAAGCTCAATGGTAACACAGTGAAAGAAATTTGTTTTTGCTCTTCCTCTACTCTTCTCTTTTTCCTTGTCTCTTCCCCCACTGCAACACACACAAGTATCCTAAAATCTCTGTGGTGACCCTTTGAGTTTGCCTTTTCCAGACAGTACCTTTTATTCTTATTGAGAGGGCTGCTATCACAAAATATCGGAGACTGGGTTGTTGAAACAACAGGAATTTATTTTCTCACAGTTCTCTAGACTGGAAGTACAAGATGAAAGTGCTGGCAGGGTTTGTATCTGAGGAGAGCTCTCCCCTCTGATAGCAGTGTATGACTGGGGCCTTTTGTCAATGAGTACAGGTGGAGGGGTGCAGGGCAGGGGAAGCAGTGGAGCAAAAGTTCCTGGTCTTTCTTCTTAAATGGACACTAATCTCATCAGATCAGAACTCCACCCTTATGACCTAATTAACCTTAATCACTTTCTTCAAGGCCCCATCTCCATATATAGACCGGAGTTAGGACTTCAGCATGTCACTTCTGAGGGAACACGAATATTCAGTCCATAACACCTCCTGTCCTAAATCTTCCCTCAAGTCTTATCTTTCCCTTAGAGACTTGTTTTTTGCCAGGTGGCTATTGTGATAAACTAATTTGGGCTAAAAGACTAGTTCTGCTCTTAAAGAGCAAGTCACAGAGTACAGTATATAAACCTTTATCCCTTGCAGAATATCAATTTGAAAGAAGCATTTTATTAATTCATCTATCAAGCACTGACGGCCATTCTCAGCCCTCTGTCCAACTATTTGCTAGATGTGGCCTTAGGGACCAAGGTATTTGGTGCCTACCCATCTTTTTTTCCACTTCTGGCATATATTGCTTTGGCTTTTTTTTTTTGGTGTTATCAATTGTATCAATGATGTTCTTAGAAGAAATGACATATGAATGGAAACAAAGATATGAAAATTGTACATTCTAAATTTAAAATTCAGTTCCATAAATAATTTATGAATAACCCTAACAATGAAGTTAATAAGCCTTATTCTAAGGTGATCTGTGAAGCTACTTGAGATTTATATTATGAAAGAAATTGACCACTTATCAATGTATTGCCTCTGAGCTCTATATTTACCCTTCAGGACCTGCTCTGTAACATTTCTCCTTACAGCGAGCACGCGTTAAACTTTATCAGTAGAGAGCATGGGCGGGGTGTTGTAGAAGAAAAGGGGTTTTTCTTCCTGGTTCCTGATTGCTGCATTTTGTTTTTTCTAGTTTCCGCTGTGTCATCTATTAGCAGTGCAAGTGTGTGGAGAGGAAATTCACAGTCCCTCAGTGACCATGCAGGCCCCAGCCTGGACCCAGTGCCCACCTCACCATCATCCTTTCAAGGCAGACACCATTACTCTGAGCCTCATGCTCACAACAGGGACTCAGGCTTGTTATTCCCTCAGCCCAGCAGCCTTGGCTCACCTGCACTGGGGGAGGAGACTAACTACGACATTGTGGCAATAGACTGAGCAAGATATAATGATTTGTTTTAGCTAAGACTATTGAAGTGGAGATGATGAGAAATGGGCAGTCCAGATGTAATCTGGAATTAGGGCCAATAACATTTACTGATGTATTGGATGGAGGGTACAAATTAAAGTGAGAAATCAAGATGTTTGTACCAAGCAACAGAATAAACAATAGAGCTGTCATGGAAAAGACTTAGGGAAGTCCATATTTGAATATTGAAGAAGACAGATGGAAAACAAATTTTCTATTTTAACCATTTTAATTTGAAATAGAAGTGGAGATATCAAGTAATCAGTTAGATATACTAACCCAGAGCTCAGGCAAGAAAACAAGGTTGAATATATAAATTAGGGTCATCAGCATATAGATGATTTATTAAGCCATAGCTCTTGATGAGATTACATGAAATACACATAGAGAGTAGAGAAGAGAAGAAGGAAGGAGGGGAGGAAAGGAAACTTTGGAATAAATGCAGATTAATATTAGGAGGGAAAATTAACTGTTGGCTTTGGTATTAGTTCATCACTGGTAATTTTGGTAAGAAACTTTTCAAGGGCACCTGCATAAACAAAACCAGTTTAACACCTGTACAAGCCTAGTCCTCTGAGGGTTGTTTTTTTTCAAATCTTATTGATTAGACAAATATCTTCTATTCCTTCAAACAAACCATCTTATTGTTGAAAAACCACTTGGTACTGTGCCTTCCCCTTTTACTTCATCTGTGGATTTGTCAGCAAACTGGAAAGCACAGGTGGGAACTGATGACATTTGAGCCATTTTTGTTTCTAGGCATTTATTACCATCTATACCAACATTTGATTTCTAGGTCTTTCCCTGACAAACTCGATTTTGCCTGAACATTGATGAAGTGCAAATCAGCCTGGGCACTGTGAGGATGGGCAGGGTCAGAGTGCTCTTGGCAGTGACGTTGCTGACTGGAGATGAGCTCTACCCATCATCCTTTGTTCCTCCTCGCTTCTCTCTACACTGCGCACACATTAATTGAGCTCTTTCCCTTGCTCTATTTTTCTTCGTAATATTTATCCCTATCTGACATTATGTTATGTAATTTATTTAATTACCTGTTTGTTCCCCCCACTCCCAAGTAGAATAAAAGCTCTATGAAGTCACAGACTTGGCCTGTTTTATTCACCCCTGCTGTATCTGCTGCCTCTGGGCCAATGGTACATACCAGGTAACCAGTTATGTTAAATGGATGCACTCATCAAAAATTAGCTTGGTTAAAGAAGGAAAACTTCATATAGTATAAAAGTTAGCTCATTTCCTCCTTAAAGTTAAGAGGATATATTATGTAATGAATAAAATGATGGTAATAAATATATATAATACACTTGTGTCAGCACAAAGTTTTCTAAAAGGTAGTAAGTCATCATTCAATTAACAGGTTACTCAGGACTTTGTCCTTTTCTCTGAAGCTGGACAGTTTGGGAGGGATGTGTCTCTTCTATTTATATTTGCACTCTCAGTATGAGACCAGAAAAAGAGAACAAGCGTGGTGAGGGAACATCTGAAGGTCAGCTTTAGGGGCAAGAGATTAGGAACAAGCTTCACAGACATCAGAGATCCATGATATTCTTCTCTCTCTCTCCCCCCGCCACACTCCCCTCATGTTCTGGCTTCCTCTGGCCAACTAAAACATACACTCAATCACTAATTTGCCTTCAAAGCAGTATACCTTCCTCACTCCAGAAAATATGCTTTAACCAATATGCTAGTTTTTTTAAGTCTATTAACTATATCAACCTATTGGCTGTTGTACCATGTTGCAATTTTTCCTGTATTTTATTTGTCTTTTAATTTTGCTTAATTGACTCCAGCACAGCAACTAGCACTAAATAAATGTTAATTCTGTTTTTCTGTCCCTTACAGCACACATGTATTATGCATCTTCCTTACCAAGCACAATGCTAGGCACTGGAGTTACAAAAATTAACAAGACACACTCTTTCTCACAACAGGCTGACTGTCCTGCCAAGATGACAGCAGTGCTGGTGCCAATGCAGATGGATTTACCTTGTTTTATTTTCCTGAATCTTCCTTCCCTGTCTCCTGTTCTGTGGAAAAGTAGACACATTCACTTTTATCACTTCCCAAAGATGAACATCAGTATATGCTCTAAATTTTATTATTACCTTATGATATAGCTTATATTAACTATATATTTTGTGTATAGACATTTTCAAGAGTTGACTATGTAATAACTTCTTTAAAACACTCAAGTCTGACTGTAATCCCATCACAGTATCCTGCTTTCAATTTGTAGAACAGTCCAAGCTCTTTCTTCTTCAAAGTCTTGTCAATGATCTCAGTGTGAGACTCTCTGCCTAGCATGCTCTCCTCTTGCCTCTAAGCACAGTAGGTTCATCCAACATAAGGCCACCATAACCACAATCTATAACAGTCAATGTCACCACTATCCCCTATCATAAGGTTCATTTGTTTCCTTTGTGATATTTAATGCAATCTGTAGTCATTTCGGTTGTTTGTTTTCATGTTGATTGCATCCCTGACTAGACTATGAGTCACAGCTATAGTCTGTCTTGTTCACAGCGACATCCACAATGCCTAACAGAGTGCTTGGCATATCATAGTTGTTGAGTAAATGTCAGATGACAGGGTAAGTAACGAGGATGAGAGCAAAATGAGGAGAGGAGGGAGAGAGAAAGAGACCTCCTCTATCCTCAATCATCTTGTTCTTCTCCTGATCTCCTAAAGAGTCTCCTGTCTAGTGGTCTTCAAAACACTTTCCTCGTGTAATTCCTAATGCAATGCTTTTAAATGGTATATGCCCTCACATATGCACACGCTTAAATTGATATCTAAAATTTTTCATAAGTTTAAATAAATGCAAAGAATAAACATTCTGTATATTGTAAATATTAGCATTCTGAGTAAGTCTATTACACAATGTTTTTTTTTATCCTCACTGGAGGACATGTTTATTGATTTTAGAGAGAAGGGAAGGGAGGGAGGAAGAGAGGGAGAGAAACATGCATTGGTTGCCTCTCCCACGTGCCCTGACTGGGGATCTCTTGTACACCACCCAACTAACCGGGCACTGAACCAGCAACCTAGGTGTGTATCCTGACTGGGAATTGAATGCATGACCCTTTTGGTTTACAGGATGATGCTCCAACCAAGTGAGCCACATCCGCCAAGGCTATACAATGTTCTCTAAAATGTATCCAATGGAACCTAAATACAATAGAGATTTGATGTTCACTATCATTTTTAAAATGTACAAAAATCCAGCCACATCACTCCCAGGTATCAGAGAGAAAGTAGTGTAGCAGTCCTCCACAAGACATATACAGGAATATTCATAGCAACTTTATTCACAATGACCAAAAACCAAGGAAAAACCACTTTAAAAATAGCTGTTTTGCAATAACTCAAAAGAATGAATTCTGGTGTATGCAACAATGGGTGCATCATTCACACATAATGTTGAACAAAAGAAGCCTGGCACGAAGGACAGAATTCCATTTATACAACTCTATAGTATTTTACAGTATACAAGCCTAGGAAGTCAGAATAATGGTTGTCCGCGGTGGGAAAAGAAGAAGATTAACTTTGAAAGGGCACGGCTGGGAGATGCATCACCTAGACCTTGATTTAGGTGGTTGTCTGTCCATGTTACTATATGGATGTTATACCTCAATAAAAATATTTAAAAAAGTAATATAACAGTTTTATATCTTTCTCCTTCCCCCCAAACTTATATTCTAATTGCACTTCCTTATAGAATATTCCTCTAATGAAATATATTTCTATGTTTCTTTTATTAAACATCTCTAATACTTCTATGCAACAAAATCATAGGCATATTCTCAATAAAGTCAGTTTTAGGGAAGAATTCATAAGGAAGCTGAGAATCTAGAAATCCTACTTTGAAGATGATGAGCCTTAACATTCATCTGGCCATTTCGCACCTTAGTTGTTAAGTACCTTTTAATCTCTGCATGTCTTATTTCACTAGAAAGTTTGTTCCTTAAAGTCAGGGATGCACCTTGTGTTTCCACAGCACAGGGCCTGGCATACAGTAGTTGGCTCATTGATTTGCTTTGTCATTCATTCATGTAATGAAGATTTCTTCAGCATTTAATGATTTCTTTACCATATAAGATGGGTGGGTGCAAGGCTCAATAAATTCCTGTTGATAATTGGTAGATAATTATCAGTTACATTTCAAAAAGAGTGTAATTCTCTTTTCTTCTGGACTCCAGGTGTAGGTGCACTACGGGTCTTATTAACCCTATCATAAAAACGGGGACACCAGGACACGGACATTAATTAACTGACTTGCTCAGGGTCATGCACTTTGTCATGAGTCAAGCGAGGATTAAAAACCATACAGGTTCTTTCCTGGACTGAGGTGCTAAGGGAATTCATTCAGATTGACTGCAGTTCACATTTCATTTAAATGCTCTCATTTCACTTCAGCTGTAACCACCTTCTCTGACTTGTATTTCAGGACCTGCAGTCTGAACTGGTTTACTTCCACTTCAGACACTGTCAAGATAAATTAGACACTGAGGGTCCACGACACCAGTTGAAGCAGAAGTACTGTTGGTAGACAACATATGCGCAGTTTGATATATGCAATACAGTGTAGCATTTTTGAGAGAACCTAGTTTCTACTAAAAGTGAAATGGGAATAATAACCTACGTGAATTTTAAAATTTGATTTTACTATACATCCTCAGGCAAGTATAGCCAAAGAAAGGTATGTTACAGTAAAGATTTTTATCTCCTGACAATGTATCTATACACCATTCTGCTGAATACGATCTGGCAGCTTCCTGGCTGTGAGCAGAGATATGCTAACAACTCTGATGATACATAAACTTGCATCAGATACAGGCTCATTTTTGCTGTATTCATCCATCCATAGCCTAGCCTGTTCAGCTGACAAGGCATGTTATTAATAAAATGTACTGTACCACAGGTTCATTGCCCTACATGGTGTTTATATTGTTGGAAGCTGTAATTGACTGAAACAAAGGCCTCTGTGAAAAGATGTGATATGAGCTGTGTAAAGATCAAAATAATTTAGACTAATAATGGTACTTTTTGTAAAGGATTAAAACATGACAGTGACCAGAGGGCATAGGGGAGGGAATTTCAGGGGAGAATGGGAAGGATTTACAAGAACAAATATAAAGGACCCATGGACAAAACCTAGTGGGGGTGGAAATGAGAGGGACATGGGGAGGGATGGTTGGGTGGGCTAGGATGGGAGTAAAGGACAGAAAACTGTACTTGAACAACGATTAAAATAAAATTTAAAAATACAAACAAACAAGGGTTATGCTGCATAGAGCTAATGACTGGACCTTGCTTTTAAGTTTTATTTCCATTCTGGTTGCTGTAACATAACCTGGGATTTCATGCCGAAGTTGCCCCACCAAGGTGTGAATTAAATTCATCAGAAGCAGAGGACTCTTACTTATTTACCAATGTCTCCTAGCACATGGCACAGTATTTGGAAGAGAGTTAATGGTTACTATCTGTTAAATGAAAAAAGAAATGTGTATGAGCATAGGAAAGGAATGGACCAAGTTTCAGGCTCAAATTAAGCCACTATCAAAGTTCCTCCAGGTTGTAATTCAGCAAAAGGGTGGGACCCAATCTCCAGATCAGTACTTGTGGGGAAGGAGAGGGCAATCTGGAAGCAGTCTGAAGCTAAAGTAGCTGAGGCTACCACGTGAACTCCCACATTGCTGAAGCAGAGAAGAACCCTGTTAGGAAAGAATAAAGCTTGCCCTTGGTCCTTACCTTCCACTCCTGCTCCTACCCCAGCTCCACTGGATAGGATGTGGACAAGTTCTTCCATCTTTCAATCTGGATTTTCCTGGGACAACAAAAGGGGCTTTAGATCTCCTCTGATTCTCACCAACAGAGTGCTAGGTGGAACAGCCTGCTGGTAACTTCGGATGGTTTAGGGACCACTGTGAGGGACTAAGACAAAAGCAAGGTCTTAGGTAGGTAGACAGATGGAGGGCCAGGTTTTGAAATGGAGCTGGATTATCTTTCCAATGAGAAAACATGGAGGAAGATAGGAAATTTTAAAAGTGGTGGGAAGCAGATATGAAACATTTTGATGCAGAGGAAAGAAAAGGTGAAGGAAACTTTGAGGCCTAAACCACAAGTTTTCCTTTTTTTTCCCTGCCAAAATTGATGTGAGCTGGATTATACTTTCCAGCGTGCTCATAAGGAGATTTTTCTCCCCAGAACGAGGGCTAGGTTATGTTTAGCATCATTCTTTTTATAAGTAATTAGTTTAGGATGTGTGTGTAACACAATTCTTCCCAATCAGACTCAGTTCTGCTAGAGGCCCCTGAAAAGGATTACCCTTCCTTTGTTGTGAGAGAGGCAGACAGAGACAGAAAAAGGAGGTAGACAATTTCCCTCTTTGCTGGATGCCCCTGACTGCTTTTGACGCCAAGAAATGCAGAAGCTATGGAGCAGCCTTGAAGGGAGATGGCAGGAGAGATTACCATCATCTGAGGATGGCAGAGCAGAAAGAAGAAATCCACTTGCGTCCTCGATGACATCCTTGAATTATTCAATGAAGTAATTCTGGAAGCACTTTCCTTCAAACTTCTTATTTTATGAAGTAAGAAATTTCTTATTTTTCAAAAGCTACCTCTAATGATGTTTTCTGTTGCTTGCACTTTTGACGATAGCCTGGTCTTTTCTAGTACAGGGGAGAACATATGTTGTGAATGTGAAATGTAGGATGCGAAAATTTTGAAACAGATATTTCTGCACCTACCTATAGCCTCCTTCCATTTTTCCTCTTTTTCCCACTGCTACTGGACTCAGGGCCAAGAGACACAACACTGAACACAAAAGGACCTTCCCCTTCTTGAGAGTTAGTCTTTATTCCTGCTCCTTCATCAAGGACATGTTGTCTGAGAAAGCTTGTCAGTTACTCCACTAAACAGGCTTCATCAGTCCCTTGCCTCATCAGTTCCACAGAGATACCCAGACAAGTCAGAACCCCAAGTGACAGCTTAGGCTCAAGTGGAAAGCCCCAACCACAGCACCATTCTGTACCTACATCTAGCAATGATCTGTGGCCTTTGAGCAGAAATAGAGAGTGAAAATGTCCAAGACTTAGGGATGGGGACTGGCACAGGCATGAGACAAAGTCTGAGAACGTAGGCACTAGTGTGGCTTTACTAGGGTATGACCCCTGTGAAGACCACATAGCACCCAGTGCAGAACTCTGCATCTACAGAGTTAGTTTCAACACATGTATATTGAATTTAATTGATGTGACCAGATTATAGGCTGAAGATCAAATGGCTTACTTTCATAGAATCTTATGTTCAGAGGATATCTTTCAATCACCCTACCTTCCTCCAAAAAACCTTCAATGTTATCTGCATTTATTTTTATAATATACTTTGAGATAGGAAGCAGTAAGAATACTTTTAACTTACCAGGAAGAAAGGAAGACACAAAGAGATGATCTGACTTGGCCACGGCCCCAGAGGGCATCCATGACAGAGCTAGGATGGTCAGTGAGTCTCTAGGGGCTCTCAAGCCATTGTTCTGATGTCTCTGTATGTAATTGTTTTGATAGCAATTTCCCTGGTTCTCTCTCACTAGCCTGCTAATCACACATGTCAATCACGCCCAGGACAGCCATGGGCCTAAGGGTCAGCACGGTCTCAGGAGGATGCATTCACAAGACAAAACAAGGCACAATAGAGTACTTTCTCCTTCAAGCGTGTAGGTCAGTTGTAGTCTCATAAGTATGACAATGTGTGCAGGAGACTGCTGCTTTTTGTTTTTTTGGTCCAGATGGAGAGGGGATATATCAAGTGCTCTGCCCACAGCTGAAAAGCCAGCGAGGAATCCACCAGTTTAAGACCCTCTTACTAGAGAACACTGCAAGGAAACTGAAGGAGTTCTCCTCCCAGTCTGAAGAATCAGGAGGAATGCCCTTTTACTTCCCCCAGGCAAGGCTTAGGCAAGGCTGGGTGGCAGGGTAGCAGCGGTGGACAACCTGACACAGATGCTAGTTACCCTTCTACAGACCACTGGCTTTCTGTCCTCATTTCACTTTCACTTTAGAGAGCAGCATCGAGGGGCCGAGAAGGCAGGGTCCAGGCCCGACCTGCAGAAGGCCTGGAGCAGAAGCGCGTGCAGCCCAGCCCGCGGCGTGGGCGGGGAGTGTGCTCAGGATGGCGGGAGGATGTTGGTGTGAGGCGTGGATTAGGGGATGTGGCTGTGCGCGACCCTCGGGCAGGGCCGCGGCGACGCCGATTGGCCCGGGCCGCACGGCGGGGAAAGCCCTTGGCTAATCTGCCACTCAGCCGGGATGACGACGGCGCCACGACCGAAGAGCCGCACGCGGAAGGACAAATAGTCCCAGAGGCAGCGTCGCGCGCCCCTTCTGGGCTAGCCTCGCCCCGCCCCGCCCCGCCTGGGGCTGTTGGAGTACCGAGGCTCTGGGCGGTGGGGGAGGCTTGGCTTCCGTGGCTTCTCGACCCCCGCTCGCCCTTCGCGGCCAGACGAATGGATGGCGCTCCCTTGGGAAAAGTAATTGGATTCCGGGCTCCCTGCCATCAGGATCAGCGGAAATCGGAGGCTGATCTTGCAGTCTGGGAGAGGCGGCTGGGGAGAAGAGAGGTCGGGGCGTAGTCCCCCGGGCGGGGAAACTTGGTGAAAGCACCAGTATCCCCTGAAGTGTTGGCGTGCTTGTTTCTGTAGAGGCGGCTGTGGAAAGCTGGGTGGCAACAGAGATTGCCCCTGGTGCCCTTTTCTGCCTGGCACGTGACACTTGCCCCTCCAAGTTGTCATTCTGAAAATCACCTGTTTGCTGATTCACGGGAAGAGAAATCTTTCGGAACCTTTGGGTCTTTCAGCCAGCACTGTTAGTGAACTCAGGGTTTTGCAGCTTCAGGTGCTCTATTCAAAAGAAGTGGTTGTCGCAAGGTAGTTTGATTTAAATGCAGCAAATAAAAAAGACAAGGGATTCATATTAAAAGCTCTGTCTTTTGGAAGGGAGGCTTAGTCATCGCTATTTGGTCAATTCCAGTTGATTTCTTCAATGCATATTGGCTACATTTGCAGGGCCGAGTTTCTGTTAAGTTCATTCTGTTTACAGCTGGTCTATGGAATAGTGCCCTATATTTTAACATTTAGCAAGAATAGCATTTAATAAGAATGGTTCAGACCTTGAGACTCTTGTGCTGAAACCACTTCCTTCCTCTCTCAGAGCTCTACTTGGAAGTAGGATGGAGGAAGAAGCCTGTCAAATTCAGGATTGGAGATGTTTCTTACCAAAGGGTTAACTCAGGAGAAAATAGCACTCTCATCTGAATCATCCAAGAAAGTATCCCAAGGCCTTGCTTAAGCTGTAGCAAACTTCCCTGAACTCCCTTTACTTTGGGAAATGGAGCAGAAGTGGGAGCCTTCAGCATAATTTTTGGCTGAAACCATAGAAATGTTCTAGGAATTTAAGTGACTAACTCAGACCTCTTGAATTTTTTTTCACTTCATTTACTGCATTTCACTCATTCATTCATCAAACAAGGTTTTATGGGAGTTTTCTATGTGCCAGGCTCTGTTGTACTTACCATGGATACATCAGTAAATAACACAAATTCTCCTAGAATCTCCTTACAGTTCCTCTGATGGGGGAGACAGACAATACATCTGCAAACAGATAGATCTACAATATTATGTTGTGTGGTGATAAGTGCTATGAAGATAAGTTGGAGTGGCAGAAGGACAGACAAGGATGCAGGTGGGAGTAGTATGTTATATAGTATAGTATATTTTAGGTAGGTTGATCTAGAAAGCCCTCTTTGATGAAGTCACACTTAAAACAGTGGTCTGAGAAAGCTAAGCAAATGCCTGGGGGAAGAACTTTCCAGGCAGAAACAAGAGCAAGTGAAAAGGCTCTGAGGCCAAAGAGTGATGAGTCTGAATTAGTAAAAAGCAAGGAGGCCAATGCAAATGTTGCACAATGAACAGGAACAGTTGGAGATGGGCTGGTTAATCCAGTGCCATATAGACCATGGTATGTATGAACTTAGCATTGCTTTTAACACCATTTGAGACTTTTTATGTGCTAAAGTATCCCAGCTCTCTATGTGCCTCCTCCCCCAAGCACTAGATCCACTTAATTTTGGATGCCACTTTTTCCTCCTGGTCTGTAATATTAATTTCTGCTTTCCTCTCACTCTCTGAACTGCTGCTTCAGGATTCTTTTGTGCAGAGCCTTATCTTTAATGTCGCCTTTGTCCCAAGTTGCATATTTACATCTTCAAGTACATAATTAACATTTCTATTGGATGTCCTGCAATCTCCTCAATTTCAGCAAGTCCAAAACCAATCTCACTGTCACCAAAATCATGTCCTTTCTCTCTCACTGATACTAGTGCTCTCCCTGCCACCAAAGCTTGAATATTTGAATGTCATTGTTGACTTGTTCCATCTCTTTATTCCTTCTATCCAATCAGTCATTAGGGCCTTTGATTTATCCTTTAAAATGTTTCTTGTCAGATCCCATCCTCTGTCTCTACTTCATGCTTTCTGTCTAAGCCCTTGAAAGCTGCCATCCAGGGCCAGTTCAACAACAGTCTGTCTAAGGTCTTTTTGACTTCCTTCTCTCTTTGCTCCAATCTAACTTGTCAGAATAATCATTCTAAATCTTCACTTTTAGCCCCTCTCTTCTTGTTTTGATAGTTTTATGGCTATTAAATTTAAATTTAAGTTTTTCTGACCAATTTTCAAGCTCTTGCCCCAATCTAGTTCCCTCTTACCCTATGAACCATTCTTGAATGTACCTCTCCAGATTTAGTTAGATCTGTCCTTCAATTATATTCATGTTCATTTATTCTTATATATATATGTTTATGGGTTTACTATTACACAACTCAGAACTGATTCAGTAAGGATCCATGATTGCTTGTGGCATAAAATCTAATTCAAATTGACTTAAAATAGAAGGGAATTTATTGCCTCACATACTGAAAAGCTCAAGATAGTTTTGTTAGATATGGCTTGGATGAAGGGTTCAAATTATGTCATGAAGATAGCTGTGGGCTTCATTCTCAAACTCCACAAATGACAACCAGCAGATCTAAGATCACACTGTCCTCACTACCAGCAAAGGTCAAGTGCCCATTCCTAAGTCAATCACTATTTCCAAGCGAATGAAATGCTCGGGTTGGCCGAGACTGATTCACAAACCCATTCCAGGACTTGAATCTATCAGTAACACATGAATGGCACAAGAAGGTGATTCCACTTAGTAAAATAGGAGTATGATTATCAGAGGAATGGGGGATATGTCCTGGATAACGGGAACAGCAGTCACACCACACATTCCTGCTCTCCTCTCCATTCTTCCTCTACATATGTCTTAAAAAACGTCTATGCCTACTCAATGCAACAATATTTTTACCACCAAAAATGTACTCGTGCCCTCCCCAGAGAGAGGTGATCTGAAATTTCATCTAGTTATTGCAGATAACTCCAAGTCCAGGATAGTAAGGTAATAAATGATTTTTATCATGCAGCAGTGTAGTTCATTATGGTGTAGCTATCTAAGACCACATGATAAAATTAGCTACAAAATACTTAAAATATAATGACAGAGAAAGAAAAGAACAACTACAACAAAAACTCCTATTTGGAAAAATGACTAATGGTGAACACACAGTGGTCTCCAATTCATAGCATATATCATGTCTAGCTGGACAGGAATAGCAAGGGCTTCCTACTATGAGAGAGGAGAAAGTTCTTTGATCAACCCATCTGGCTGCCATATGTTCTACTCTTGGAGAATCTCTCATTCATTGTTTCTTCATGCCATGTTTATAATGCACCATGAGGAGGATAATCCTTCTAGGGACTATACCTCCTCAGCATTCTGCTTCCTGGTACAGTGGGGGTTGTGAAATCACTTGTTATGGCAGACATAACTCACTGTTACTACCAAACAGTTGTGATTCTCTTCTGTTATGTAGAGATGTTTCTAGGAAGTAGCTTCATAGCTAGGGACTACATTTCCCAGCCTTGTTATTCTCGGTAAAGTCATATGACTAACTATCTCCTTTGGAAAATGAGTGGACGTGATGTGAGTCACTTTTTGCCAATGTGGTTAAGAACAATGTTATGACTTTTCTGGTCTCTTTTTCCTCCTCTGGCTGCACTGAAAGCACCCTGCGACCCTGGAGAATAATCATGAGAGCCACAAGATAGAAGGAGTCTGGGTAACTAAATGACCTTGTAGAAAACCAGGTGTACTGATATTGGACTTAGCCTTTATTCTCCAGACTTAGGGTTTCTCTCAAAATACAGTTTTTTTCTTTAGTTCTTGGTAAACTTCCAGTCTATTTACATCTGGCCAAACTCATGGGAGAAAAAAACTCCAAAGCCAGAGATCTTAAGCTGCAGTCTTTGCATCTAGATTCCAATACGGATGTTTTTGTCTTTTAGTAATAGGCCTTGATATTCTCCTAGCTTAATGGCCTTCATTTCGGTTTCTGTCTGAGATATATTTGAAATAATAGCTACTGGTTTTTCAAGAGGGAGGGTGCGGAGGGAGGGTGCAGTAGTGCTAGAGGGAACAGAAAGAGATAATTATTACTTTTCTAAGCATGAAGGAATTACTTGAGAGAGGCCTGGATGTGTTCAATCTTCTCCCAAATGCCAAGCCTATCCATTTCTTGCCTTCATTGGCTTTAACAGTCTCTTGGGGCTTTTCTAAACCTTAATGGCTCCAGATTATTAAAGTTTCTGTCATAAGCAAAAATAGTCATTCATAACAAATTAGTTATATTTTCTTCTCTGCCTTAAATAAATCAAGCTCAATCCTAACCTTGAGTCTTTCTTATAGGACCTTACTAAAAGGCAATATGTAATAGCTGATGTACTTAGCATCCTGACCTTTTAATATCAGGCCCTTTTACATTTCCTACTTGATAAGTACATATTCTTAATCTTAATGTACAACAGGTGCCAATTTAACCCACTACTTTGCTATTGAGTCCCTAGTCCAGTATAGGTAGGGCCTCATCTGAATCAACTGATTCAAGATTTTAAGATCTTTCTCTTAATAATCCCCACTCTTGTTACCAATTCATGAATTGTTAGAGCTATTTTAGTTGCAGGTGACAAAATAGAAAACACTACTCAAGCTGACTTATGCAGGGGTGGCGGGAGAGAAAGAGATCGAGCGTCAGAGTGAGAGAGAGAGAGAGAGGGAGAGAGACACTACATTGCCTATTGGCTCACATAACTGAAGAACTAGTGATATATTTAGCTCAAAGCATAGGTTGATCCAAGGGCTTAAGCAATGTCATTAGAATTCTATTCCGCTTCATCTCTTGGCTCTGTCTTCTGTGTTGGCTTCATTCTCAGGCTCCATATGGTGGCTCCTGGCAGCTCCAGCTCACACAATCCTTACTCTTAGCAATCTCAGTGGAAGAGTGCAAGCCTCCTTCCCACAAGTGCCAGCAATAGTCTTCTAATATTTCATTGGCTCTGATTAGGACATGAGGCCAGAGGAATTCAGTAAGTAAGACCTGATTCACATGATTTACTCATGTTGAGAGTGTAGTCAGTCCACCCTACCTAAAAGACATTGACAGAGAGTAATAGAGGAGGAAAATCAGGGTATGATTATCAGAAGAGTGAATGGTTGCTGAGTAGCAAAAATCCATATGTCTCTCATTAGATGAGTAGGGTTTTCTAATGCTTCATATGTGCTGGTTTTATCTCTTTCACTGGACTCTGCGTGTCTCAGGAGCAGGATCATGTATTATATGTCTTGACAGTGTCGGCCCAGCAGGCAGTCCTTAGATACTGACTGATTGATTGCCTCTCCTTGTAACGCCAAAGGTGGCACACTCCAAGAGGATTTAAAAAAGCTTAATAAAGGAACAATTTGTTCAGATGTGGTAAGCGTTAAGGGAACCAACAAGCAATGAGAAAGCAGGTAAGGACTGTTAACAATGGGAAGCCTTAAGTCTAAAGGACCAGGGGAAGGAGCCCAATAAGAGTTGTAGTTTATAAGGGGATGCCTAACAAAAGGCTGTGACTATAAATAAGGAAATGCAGCCACTGCCAAAATGTGGTCCCTCAAAGGAGTGGAAATAAACACTTCTCCTCTTTTTCTCCCACTCTCTAAACTTGCGTTGGTACCTCCCATTGGCCAAATCCAACCAGAAGCTAGAGAGAGCTTGGATAGTACAGTATGCAGCTAGGCAAATAGGATGAAAAACAGATACAGAGGAGCAAAAGAAAAATAAACAGGACATCCCTGTTATATTAGAGCAATCCTAAATCAAAAATGATTCATATTCTGTAAGTGTTAACCATGTAGTCTAAATTTACCAGGAAAATAAAATTTTACCCTTTCCAATAACTTTGTTCAACATATAAATAATGTGGTTTAGTTTTTGTAGCATTTTAAGAAATTAAAATTTTCAAATCATAAAAAACCTTTTGTTAGCCTATGTAGTTGAAAGCTTATCATCATTGTATTGATATGGAATTCTTCAAGAATATTGTACCTGGCAATCCATCAGAAAGTCTTGGCACGGCACTTGTCAAAAAGTGACAAATTTGATAAATGTTTGATGATTTGAAGAGTGAATAAATTAAAGCATTTCGATCCAGACTATAAGTGGGAGCCTAGATGAATTTTCTTGTTAGAGGTTGATTTGATACTGGCTGTACAACATCTACCAATCCTGTCTCTTACGGTCTGACATTGGCTTCTTAGCTGTTGATCAAGGCATTACCTTAGAGAAAATGGAACTTGAATTTCTTTGTCAATTTTTAGAAGACATCCTATAATTAACTGCCATGCTAATAAACTCAGTATAAAGTCCATTTCAGTTAAGGAACTAATATTGTTTTAATCTAACATCTGGGTTTTCTCGGGGGATTTGTCATTCAAGTGTAAAATATATTTATTTCTGTCTCTACTTGCTTCAGTATGTAAATTGGCTTTATAAAATGTTAGTCCAAACTGTTTCTATAACAGTTTTAATTAAGCCAAAAATCCATACTTCTGTTCTTTGGCAATCCTGAGTATACAGGGCTAAACAGTTTACAAATGCGTTCATATGTATCACTGTTCATTTATTTGTGGAACAAATAGTATTGAGTACCTACTATATGCCACACTGTATAATCTCTGCCGTCATGGAGTTTACAGTCTAGAGTACTATTTCTCAAACTTAAATAAGAATGGAAATCACTTGAGGCTCTTATGAAAGTGCAGGTTCTAAGTCTGAGAGGGGGCCCAAGGCTATATTTTTAGCTGGCTCCTGGATGATACTGATGTTGCTGTTCTGTGGACCACACTTGGAGAAGCAAGAGTGTAATGGACCCATTTAATCTTCACATCAACTTCATAAGATATGTATCAGTGTTTTTTTATTTTATCTTGAGTACTTACTATCTACAAATCACTATGCTATACATTGTAGATAAACAGTTCAATTAGATATAATCCTTTTGGAAACTCACCATATAGCACAAAAGAACTAGTGTAACGAATAATTATGAGTGTGATTCTATTTCTATGTATGACATATCCAGAAAAGCCAGATCTATAGAGACAGAAAGTAGATTGGTTGCTTGGGTCAGGGGTAGGAATAGGGATTAACTCTAAATAGTCATGAAGAATTTTATTGGGATAATGAAAATGTTTTAAAAACTGGATTATGATAATGGCCATACAACTTGATCAATTTACTAAAAGTCATTGTACACTTGAAATGGGTGAATTTTACAATATGTAAATTATGTACTAATAAAACTATAAAAATAATTATAATATAATGTCAACAATGTAATAATAAACATATAGTCTTCACCCCCTTTAACCAAGCCAAGGAAATGGGGCTCAGAGAGGCTAAGTGATTTTCCCAAAGTCACACAACTAGTTAATGACAGGGTTAGCATATAAATCTAGTTCTATTAAGCCAAGACTAGTTATTATCAGAAACCTCACCTCCAGTGAAGGTGCAGAGATGTGTGCTAGGAAATAGATACCCTCCCACCAATTAGAGGTTGCACTTCTCTCAGAATTGTTCTCATCCTGTGAGGTGGAGATCATTTTGAGTGGTGACTGAAGGGTGTCCCATACACATACTACCAGTTGGCAGGCTGTTCAAGCCAAATAGCTTCTGGCAGATCCTCTGGCTTCTTCAGAGTTATTAGTTTCAAGTAACAAGAATGAATTTTGATTGATTTAGTTGCAAAGGAAGTGGAAAGTTCACAGAATCATTATGAGGGTTGAGACAACCAAGTTCAGAATGGTTTAGCCAAGTGCAATGCCCGAAATTATCTGCAGAAACAATCCGGTGAGAAGACTATTACTGACACTGCTCAGTATTCTGGACTCTGCTCCCTTTCTCCGCTATCACCACTGCCCTGGAAACTCATTTTGGCCACAACTGAACTGTTGTGGGAGAGAACTAACTGCTATCATTGCTTCTTTGGGTTAGTAGTTCTCTACTCAAGGTCATACAGGTGCGTCTGGTTCACCAGAGCAGGTTATGCACCTGAATCCAGGCTGCAAGGGAAGAGGGTCAAGGGAGGATGGTAAGGTATTTTATGACTTCTATCAGTTTCTAGATAGAATAAGTTTTCACTTCTTTTTTAAAGATTTTATTTATTTATTTTTACAGAGAGAAGGAGGGAGGCAGAAAGAGGGAGAGAAACATCAATGTGAGAGAGAAAAATAGATTGGTTGCTTATCTAATGCGCCCTGACCTGGAACTGAACCTGCAACCCAGGCGTGTGCCCTGACCAGGAATTTAATGGGAGGCTTTTCGCTTTGCAGGACAATGCTCACACTGGTCAGGGCAGGTTTTACTTTCTTCCCAGACTCACATATCAGTGATTTCTCCAAGCCCAAAGACTGGGCCACCAAATAAAAAACAACAAAAACAACCAACAACAACAAAAAGATGTTCGTTACAGCCTTGCACAAATGGTGGTTCACGGAGTAGCAGCATCAACATCAAGCAAAATCTTGTTAAAAATACAGAATCTCAGGTCCTATTCCAGATCTGTAGAATCAGGATCTACTTTCTAACAAGTAGGTGAATTAACTTGCATGTACATTAAAGTTCTAGAAGCATTACTCTACATTATGCATCATGTAGTTCTTTTTTATTTTCAGAGATTGGTTGTTATTGGGCTTTATTCATCCATAGGGTTGCATAAATGTAATGCTGGATGCCCAATTAAATTTAACTAAATCATTTTTAGAATAAATATGTTTTGCGAAATATTTGCAACATACTAACACCAAAAATTATTCCTCATGTGTCTAAAATTCAAATTTAACTGGGTTTCCAGTATTTTATCTGGCAATCATATTCATCCACAAAACTCTCTCCCCAACAATGAACAGAAATGAACAAAAAGAAAGGGAAATTAACATAACTGCCTATAAGAAAGCATTTATACCAGTGTTCTATTTGGGCATAGTACACTATAAGCATCATGAGATCAGAACATACAAACTCTATAATTCTAAGCCCACTCTGAATTCTGTTTAAGCACTTAATGCTTCAGTGTCTCTATAATATGAAAAATGAATGTTCTGTTAACCCTGAATGTTAACTGTTCTGTAGAATAAAAGTTAATATTTTGATATACCTATGAATTACAACTAAATTCATTTAATGAGGTTTGACCAATAACACCTTTATCCCACATAACATGGCTACATAAATTAAGTATATAAAGGAAGTAAGTGGTGACACTCACTGTTGGCTTCTTTCTGGAGACTGCTATTATAATTTCATTTTCTTCCTAAAGAAAAGGCTTGCTACCCATTCTCAGGAATTTTAGAAAAATAGCTTTCAAACATTTTGGGAAAAGAGGCAGATTGTAGGATATATCAATTGGAATTAGTTGCATGACATTCAAAAATTAAAAGTTTTAGTACTCCAAAATGTATATAGATTGCATTTATTTGGAAGAAGGTTTAATTCACTTAACATTTTAGCCAGTCCAAATATTTCCAATCAGCCAAATAAGGAATTTTGGGTGGTAGAGGGATGACGATTTTCCTTTTGTAACCTTTTGCACAGTCATCAATGAGCCACCTCCAATACAGTTTATCAACAAAAATCTTCTGTTCATCAGACTCCTACCAAGACTTACTTATCTTATCTCTCGGCTCCTGAAGAAATATCCAGGGACTCTAAGAGGGACTGCAGTTCCAAGAAGCAAAATATCCTCAGGGACTAAACATACATAGTCTCTCCCCAACCAGAGGTTTTATGTTATGTTTGCTGCCACCTTTTAATTAATTGTTTGCAAGCTCCACCCTAGAGGCAGGTGTCTGTAATAGCTGAATGATATATGCTGGTTTACGAGCCAGATCATAAATGGGCCAACTGACCAGGCTCTCTTTAAATATTAAATAATAGGGGAAAAGTTTATGAGCACACCATCAAGCCACTTATCCATGCTATTTCTGTAAAATACCTAGTCATTAATTTATAATAGGGAACAGTTAGAAACTACCTGAAGCCTCTTCCTCCCCAGTAGTGAACTGGTTAAATAGATAATGGTACGAGCACAACATGCATGCATTACACATCATTTTCCTCCCAGGGTTCTTTGGAGAAATGGCTGATTGTAGGATTGAAGCAGGAAATTACAAGATGATCCCAGAACACTTTGTTATACCAGAAGGTAAGTATCAAAGCCTTCTGGGTCATGTCAAAAGAGACTCAGAAAGTAACTGGAAGTTGCTTCCATTGGTCAAAGAGGACACTATGAGCATGAATGACAATAGCTGTAATGGAACGAAGCATGTTGTATATGTTTCAATTTAGTAGTTCAGATTGATACTCTAAAACACAACTCTTATTGGTACCCTTGAAAAATGCAAAGAAATTGACTTATTGTATTAACAGCTGGTAAAGATAATGAATCATTTATCACATTTCTCATATAGAAATAATACCTCAGAGTTACTTAATAATTGTTGTGAAGTTTCTCTTTGCAGAGATATTCCACTAATAATAGATATATAAATAATAGAGTATTATCACATTGTATCTCAAATGAAATAATACAACTAGAAAATGATCATCAATCTTGGCTAATTTCACAAAAAGGGGGACAAGCAGATCGCACTTACCTCCTTTATATAGCATCACATATGAAATATCCTTGCTAAAACTCAAACTAGAATTTGACCAAAGCTACATATCTAAATAAAAATATACAGAAAATGGAGGTGATAAAGAAACATAGTAAATGATACCAGGAGAGTTACAATCAGAAAATCCAAACTATGGAAAATTCTATAGAACAAAAACCACAATTTTGCTTTAACAAGCCAATTGAAATAGAAGGAGAGGAAGCTATAGGTTAACAGGCTTAATACATATCAAACAATTCATTATGTGGATGTTATTTGGATTCTAATTTAAACATATTAACTGTAACAAAAACCACTTGTGAAACAATTGGGGAACATTTTATTTGAAATCGCTGTCTTGCAGAGCTATCTGCACTCTTGTGTTCATTGCGGCATTATTTACAGCATCCATTTATGTTCAGCTACTTTCTGAATATTTGATGATACAGCATTTTCTAAACACTGAAGATGTGATAATGATGTTGTCATTATATTTTTTAGATGCGGCCTATCTTTCACATTTGTATAAATGCTGATGTGGATGAAAAAAGTTGATGTTTGCTTCAAATTAATCTGGAGGTGGGGGTGCTTGAATAATTTTAAAGCTGGGTGGCAGGTTTAAAGGCATTCATTATACTATTCTTTCTAATTTTTGTAGGTGTTTGAACATTGCCATAAAATAATTAGATTTTAAAATTGTATTGGAGTATAATCTCCATTTTAAGTTTGCAACATAAATACAGAGAATTAGTTCCCTCTTGAGCATATACCCACCCTTTACCCCCACTTTCTTACCCATTACCCAGTCATTCTAATGTTTTGAACAGTTATTTTCTTTCAGTTTTCTATGTGTAACTATCTCTAAATCAGTTCACTTCTTAGATGGAGCAAAAAACAACACACATTTGATGTTATTGACTGGCCAGTGGCATTCTTGTACTCTGTCCTTCTGGGATTAATACGTTCTGAGACAGTCAGGAATAGAAGACTGATCTGTAGTGAAGAGCCCCCCGCTTCTTCTGAGAGAAGTTAACGGACCCTTTGGGGAGAAGCCTATGAATTTGATCTCATTAGCCTTGTGCGCTCCATTCAAGTGTGACTGACAGTCACACAAGTCAATACAGGAACGCTTTGGGGGATCCAAGTTAGAGAGGTTTTTTTTCTTATGAATTAATGCTCTGTTCTTGCAGAGCTCATCAGAGAAACAAATCAGAGCACTTTTGATTCAACAAATGAATGGAATTAAACTGCATTTCTAAGAAAACTGCATTACTGGGCTAAAAGAAAAATAAAACACTAAACTGCTTGTTCAAATAAATGCTACTGAAGAAAATGGAAATATGTTCTAGAAGATTATTAATGCTTTCATTTTCACTTTAATCCTAGCTCAAGTCATATCTAAAGACTAAATATAAGTTCAGAGATTTAGAGAGCAAAGAATATATCTTCACCAGCTTTAATCCCATCAAGCATACTTTATTAAAGATTGAGTAAAATCAGAACAGAACATCGACAGACCATTAGAAATAGAGTAGAGAAGGGTAGCCAAAGACTGGGAAATAGTGAGCCAGTCCCATCTAGTATGTTCCTCAGGTTTCATTCCCAATTCCAGAGGCAGTGAAAGATGTTTAAAATATCCAATGGCATTCTTTTATCATGCTACTGAATATAGTTTGAAAGTTTAAGATAATATGTTTAAAGATTAAAAACAATTTCTAAAAATCCTGTAGGCTTATAATGCAAATGAAACAAGGAAAATTATAGTAAGTTATTTTGGATTTAGAGAAGAATGTGCCAATCACTAAAACTTAATATGTAATTACATCAAAGTGCTGGTTCGGTGAAATTAGAAATTCAACAGATGGTCACAGAATAAAATATTTCTGCAGTATATGAGAACAATTGTTCCCTAACTCCTCTCTAATGAAAGAGTGAATAATTAAGTGCAATCTAAATCATCCAATCCAAATCAATCAATTCATTTTTATTAAATCACTCAGGGGAATGAATTTAAGACAGGCAACTTCTACTGAAAATATAATTTTTCACAATTAATAAACAATTACTGAGGGATTATTGGGGTTACAGAGAAGCTGCAGTTATTAGTTAGAAAAGGAAAATATATCTTTTACCCCTCAAGAGCTCCTAGTTGAGAGAAACTGGGCATATGCACCTAAAAGCTTGAAGATATTGATTATGTATTCTCCTGATTTTTTGTAAATGTTAAGATAAACAGTAAGTGGGTTAAAATGGACTAAATGTACTTAAGATACTAATGACTTGTGTAAAAAGATTTATAAGATCTGACATGTGGTGAGAACTGAACTTAGTGTTAACCTAGCATCCTTTCTCTAGACATAACTTTTGTGTTTAGCAACTATTTAAAAATAGTTAATTTATACTCACTTTATTCCTTTCAGCACTCCTCTGTCTTGTTAAGTACATTTCTCCAATGGTCATTATCTATTCAAGGTAAATAAATAGACTTTGGCAGCCCAGTGCACGTCCATCTTTATTATCCTGACGCTTTAAGAACCTCACACGTCCACCGTTCGAAGGCACTTTTTCTCAGACTTTAGTGTGCATCAGAATCACAGGGACTTGTTAAAAACAGATTGCTGCTAGCCCCACCTTCAGAGTTTCTGAGATGAAGCTTTACTCACAGAGTAGTAGGTCTAGGATAGAGCCCAAGGATTTGCATTTCTAATTACTGGTAGTTGCCAGGTCATACTGATGCTTTTGGTCCAGGGGCCACACTTTGAGAACCACTGCTTTAAGTGATACCTATCTGCTTATTCTCAGAAGTAAGAGGAGTGAGTTCACAAGGGGAGTTGAGGAAGCCAGAAATAATTTTCTTACTCCCATAAAAAATCTCAGGCTTGGCTCTGTTTGTTTATATGTTTAAGGGCAATCTCTTCCTTTTGGGAGGGTTCCAGTGTTCAGTGTTTTCTTAAGGTAGGCAGATCCTAGCACCCATGTGATCGTAATGGCATGATGGAAGTCATTTTACACATTTAGAGAAACTTATAGGTTACACTCATAGATTAAAGATTAATTATTTCCAAAATAGGATAAAAAACAAAGTACCATATTAAAGCGCATGTAAATAATACCTCCTTATCACAACAAAGCAAAACACACTAAAAAAACAAGTATTAGAGAGCTGGTATATGATCAAAATAGGGAAGGGATGGCTCGTCTTAAAGTAGTTGTTGGGAGTGTTGTCAGTTGCAGACACCAAGTTGTCTTTCCAGATGACAAAGAACGAGGTTGTCACAGAGTTAACAAGAATATCACAAAACCTTAACACCTAAACTTTGTGTTCTCCTGGTTACCCTCATTTCATTTTCCACTTTTATTTTTTGATAATTGACCACATGTTCTTTATGTTTATTTTTTTTAATCCTCACCCCAGAGTGTGTTTATTGATTTTTAGAGAGAGAAACATCGATGTGACAGAAATATCAATGGGTATCCTCCTGCATGCATCCTGACCAGGGATCACTCCTGTAACCTAGGTGCGTGACCTGGGCTGGGAATGGAATCTGAAACCTTCTGGTATATGGGATCATGCTCCAACCAACTGTGCCAACTGGCCAGGGCAAACACATGTTCTTCGATGTAGTGAACTAAATAAAAGGATTAATTTATTATAGAAATCATTGCATTCAATATATGATTGGGGACAATTGTATAGCCAATTGGAAAAAATAAGTTGAATCCCTACCTTACACCAAAATAAAGTCCAGACAAGATTTAAACATAAAAAAAAACCTACAAAAGTTTTAGAAAAAAATTTTTTTTAAATCTTAAAGGGAGATAGACCTTCCTAAATTGACATACAACTCAGATGCCCATTCATGATGAACACATTGGACTACATAAAACATTTTCTAATATTTGCATGTAGAAAATACAAATTGGAAACATAAACATTTGCAACTAATATCACAGAAAGAGGATTATGTTTGCCCTGAACAGGTGACTCAGTTGGTTGGAACATTGTTCTCTGCACCAAAGCACTGAGGGTTTGATTCCCAGTCAGGGCGCAGACATAGGTTATAGTCTGATTCCATGCACGGGAGGCATCAGAACAATGTTTCTCTTTTCACATCATGTTTCTCTCTCTCTCTCTTTTTGTTCCTCTCTCTAAATCAATAATAAAAAGTATCCTTGGATGAGTATTAAAAAAAAAGAAAGAGGGTTATATCTGATATTTCATTAAGAGCTCTACAAATCAATAAGGAAAAGACCGACAACCACCAAATGACAAAACAGCAGCTCCAACCATAGCCTGTTTTCACAGGTCGCTCACTTCTGAACCGAGGTCTACGGATGCCTAGGTTGTAAGGCTGTGTCCAAGCTGCAAAGAGTCTTGGGAATTTTTGACTCTGACTTACACATGTTAAGGAGGAAAGAGTCATATCATGGTAATGTCCTTTAATACAGAAAGACTGTTTAAGAGATGGTGGACATTCATGACTATGACAAATATCCACTACCATTCTTTTGCAGGTTTTATTATAATGGTGGTGAGTTGGAAATTATAGATGCAAATTTAAGATTTTTCAAAAGCCTGTCTACTTACTTGGAAATACGGCTGCAATTTTGAAGACTAAAATGCCATTTGTCATTCATTTATTCTTTAAGTTTTCATTAAGCCAACAAATATTTATTAAGCACATACTATGTACCTGTCACTGTCCTCTAGGTACTTAACACACACAAATAAATAAAACAGGAAAAAAATTTGCCCCCATGGAGCTTACATTGTAGTAGGATGTCTTCAGTCTGTTAGTATTCCATAACAGTTTTCAAACTTTTATTCCAAATGACTGGTTTAGTTGGTGGAGCAATATAAGTAGTTTAGTGTTCGTCAGCTTTTCCAAGACAGTTTTATTAGTTGTTCTAGTTTCTAGGCATCTGTCTCTTCAACTACAAGGCAAAGATATATTCTAAAAAGGTATTTGCTGTTTGGGATGCTTCTGTTAATATAGTGAATAAATGAGACCTGACTATAAGAAATATGTATATTGTTTATCTATATTCAAAATAGAATTCATTAATTAAGAGGATACTTTGTTCATCAAAAGTTCAGAGGGCACTAGTATTTTAAAAATGCTTTAGAGATGCTGAGAAAACAGAGAGCAAGAATTGTGTGTGTGTTTGCAGGCGATGACACTGTGTGTTCTATTTGGGACACAGTTGGGTGTATCTCTGTGTCTCTAACTCACATTGATCCAAACCAGATAACAACACTTTTTGGTTTAAAAATGATATATAGAGTTATTTTTAAAAATGCTTCCAAATAATTAATGCATTTAGCAAATACTTTTTTTCCCCTTCAGAATGTGTAAAGGCCTTGTTCCATTGCCTTCTAGCTTCCAGTGTTGTTGTTGAACAATGGGTGCCGTTTTGTTTTTGGTCCTTTGCATCTACCCTGTTTTGTGGTCTCTCTGGAAGCTTGAAGGTCTTCTCTTTGTCTGCTGTCTGCTCAAAATTCCTGGTCATATGGTTCGGTATAGATCTATTTCTATCCAATGTGGTGAGCACTTGGTGAACCCATTTCATCTGGTAACTTTCATCAAGTTTAGTTTGGGGAATTTTTCTTAAGATTATTTTATTAATGATATTCCTCTTTTCCCCTCACCTCTCTTTTTGGAGCCCTTATTATTTGGATTTTGAACTTCCTGAAGTGGTCTTCCTGGTCTTTTCACTCGGCTCTCTAGGAAATATCCTTACCTTTTTCTTCTTTTTTATCAACTCTGCCACCCCCATTTATACATTTCTGTCTTTAATTCTAAATGCTCTAAATGTCTCGCATGATAGTGGCTTCCCTCAATTGTCTGATCATCCTAGTTGTCTGCTTCATTCTTAAGAATAGGACAACAAAGTGCTGATGCAAACTCTCAGTGAATAGATGAGGTTTTGTCAGCTATAAACTTACCTGTAGAGAGATTTGTTGGGCTCATAATTGGGGAACTTCTCACGTCTGTACCTTTAGGTCTTTCCTCTTGGGTTGTTCATATTCCACATGGAAGGATCTTCTAATCTCCTTGGAAGTTGAAAACATGACTGCCAAAATCTGGGAGCAAGGTTGGTAAAGATACCTGGGGACCTCAGCATCCAATATGCAAATGTTCACTGAATCCCCTCACCCCTCAGAGTCCTCCTGTTTTGCTACCTGCAGAGAATAAGTTTGCAGTATATGACCTAGGTAGGAGGGATGTGTTTGTCTGACTACATGGAGTTTTGAAGGGAATCTGGATATCTGATTGCTGCTTAAACAGATTTGCAAACAGTCCTCATCACAGTACTCCCCACTTTTCTCACTTCACTTCAAGAGCAACTAGTTATGAGTCTTTGGTGATAGGTTATGGCTAGTTACAGTCTTTGGCTAGTTTGTTGATTGATTTACCATATTGCTGCATTAACACTTAGTTTTGTTAGTCTAGTACATTTTTTAATTACCTTTCTACTTTCCAGCTAAACGTTTTCTCATATTTTGTTGCCATAGTCTACTCTTTGCATCCCCATGCTTTTAATCCTTAAGAAGTCATTTTATGACATGACATGACATGATATACTGAATTTACTTTAAATTAACATGGGGGTAGAAAAACAAGAGTAAGATAGAAGAGTCCACATTTATTAAATACATGTAGGCTTTTTTCTAAAAATATTTTATTTATTTTTAGAGAGAGGGGAATAGAGGGAGAAAGAGGAGAGAAATATCGACCAGTTGCCCCCAAGTGGGGACATGGCCTACAACCCTGGCATGTGACCTGACTAGGAATTGAACCAGGGATCCTTCGGTTTGCAAGTCAACACTTAATCCACTGAGGCACACCAGCCAGTGCTGGAGATTCTTAATATTACTCAGCTTTTACATAGATTTGAAATTTTGTATAATAAGAACATTTTTAGCCCCAACTGTTGTGGCTCAGTTGGTTGGGCATTGTCCCACAAAGCAAAAGGTTGCTGGTTTGATTTCCCATCAAGGCATGTTCAAGTTGTAGGTCTGGTCCCTGGCTGGGGCACACATGAGAAGCAACTGAGTGATATTTTTCTCACATTGATGTTTCTCTCCCTCTCTTTCTCCCTCCCTTCCCCTCCTCTAAAATTAGATTAAATTAAATTTAAGTTAAAGTATTTAAAAATCCCTTTACTGCCCTGGCTGGTGTAGCTCAGTGGATTGAGCACTGGCTGCGAACCAGGCATCGCAGGTTCGATTCCCAGTCAGGGCACATGCCTAGGTTGCAGGCCATGTCCCCCAGCAACCGCACATGGATGTTTCTCTCTCTCTCTCCCCCCCCCTTCCCTCTCTAAAAATAAATAAAATCTTTAAAAACAAATCCCTTTACTGATGTCTTAGTGTGATTTTAGAACAAAATTTGAAGCATGTGTTATACTGCAATTTCTACCTAGAAGTTCAGAACCACTCATTTTTCAATAAATATTATTGATCATCTGCTACCTACTAGGGACTGTGCAAAGATACACAAAGGAAAATGGAAAAGAAAGATTACTATGCATTGAAATTGATCAACTAAACTGGATTTTTAAAATTAAAATATGTGGCTCCCTAAGTTTGATGATTTAGAGTGTTTGACAGTTTTTTCTTTTTCTGACCTCTGGATTTATCTTTATTTGCATGTAGATTTATGCTTTTATGAAATATGAAAGAAGGAACCCTAAAGGGGAAAAAGAAATTAGGTATAAGATGGAGCATTAGGGAATATCTCAAGTCTGAAAATAGTATTCATACAAGCTATTTAATAGCTTGAATAATAAATGACACTAGCAAGCAATAGAGAACTCTTTTTATCTATGAACATGGAGAAAAGGCAAAATCTATACTAGAAGATCCCACAAAGGTGAGGAATTGAGGAATTCTTGTTGGCTAATAGAAGAGAATGAGGAGAGTGGACTGTTGAAGACTAGTAGAATCTTGGCTTTTAGTTCATTAGTATTGGGAATACCATAAACTGAAGGTAATACTTCATATTAAGGTAATTGTTACATAAGACGTTCCCTTTAGTTCCAAGGGTATAGCTGTGGGGAAACAAAGCATGGACTCCTAGCTGCTTTCCAAAGGAGTAATAGGGAACTACCAGGGAATACATTAGCCATCAACTTTGGTTTTAAGGGGATCATACTAGGAGGCTAGTCACTCCATCTAGAGAGCAACTTGCCAGTTGATTTGATTAGCTCTATTCTCTCCCCTCCTCCACCTTCTCTTTCTCTGAGCTTTCTAGAATACTTGCCTTCTAAACAAGAGATCAAGTCAATCTTGAAATGAAGCAAAGCCCATTGCTTTGGATGCTTTTCCTTTTACCTATAAACATTTCTCTGGGAAACTCAGATCTCTCTGATAAAATTGTGTGTGTATTTTCTATTGTGGAGTGGGAGGTGAAGGGGCCTCTTAGAAAGTAAGGACTGAAACTATGCTGATGGAACTCCTGTGTCTGCTCAACGGTAGGCTAAGATGAATGGACTAAAATCTGTCAAATTATATCCTTCTTGAGGGCAGCGTGGGTTTGTGACTCTGTTCCTCACAGCATTTAGCACTATGCTTTGCATGTAAGAAATGTTAATTAAATATATTTCAATAATGATTTGTTGATATTGATTAACTTATACTATAGAGACAGTACTATTATTATTATTATTATTTTAAATTATAGGTCAATTTTATTTTTTTAATAGATGTAAAAAATCTTAAAGCATAAATTGAATCTAACAATGTTTAGGAAGTGATGATATATCATGTCTAAAGAGGATTTAATCTTATAAATACAATAACAATTCAACATTAAAAAATATCAAGAATTATAAGAAAAGGACATCTGATTTGTAGTAATAATTGTACTTCAAAATCTATCCAAAGTAAACAACAGAGAATTCAAAAGCTTTATTCAAACAATGTTCATAGTGAGATATATATATATATATATATATATCACTGAAAATTAGAACTAATCTAAATAGAAACAGTACTATTATTATTGAATCTGTATAATTAGTTGTTTCTCTCCAGGCTTTTCAATGAAGTCTTCTGGTTTTATCTAGTAAGGTCATCAAAGGCCCAGAAAGAAGTTACAAGTGACACAGAACTCCTGTTTTATACTTTTTTAAATCTTCCTTATATATCAGAAACATTATAGGAAACCCATTGGTGGGAATGATATTTCCCTATTAAAAGTGATGCATGCAAAAATAACATTACAGGATGAAAAAAAATCACATTATAATGTCAAATGATTGATAGATTTAATTCCAGCCCTCCATGTTTTTAAATGTCTATTATACATTGGGTTCAAAGTGCATGGTACAGACAGATGCAGTCTCAGTCCTCAAGGAGTGTATAATCTTATGAGGAAAATAAAAGCATAAAACAGTATGGCTCATAATAGCTTTGAAAAAATTCACTATTCAGTCCCTCAAAAGAGTGAGGGAGCCCCCATGACTGAGGGTTTGAGCAGACAGTTATTTCTTTCTCTGAATTAGTTGTATGGGAAGGCCGAGAAGAAAGTGGCTCTCCTTTTCTCTTGAAAACAGCATACATCCTTTGGATGGTATTACATGCTCGCCCTATTTCCCAAGACTTCTCTGAGCCATTAAATTTTACCAGTGGAATGGGGCCTTCAAAGTTTGTCAGACTTTCCATCTGCTATATAGCCATTGGACCTATATTGCTTACAACATGCTACATTACAAACAGCAGAAAACTCGAATACTGTTGGTTTAATCAGTGAAGAGAGATCTGGGTTCAGAAGCTGTTTGGTCACAGGCTCAAAAACATCACCAAAAGTAACATTTCTTTCTGCCTATGTTTTCTCCATGTCTGCTTTATTTTAACCTGGCTGGACCTTGTGGATGGAAGATGGCTGCCCACAGTCCAGGAGCTCTGGGATATTTCTCCCCATAGAATATGCTGGTAACATGCCTTCAATTGGGTTTTTTTTTAAAGCACCTTGATTTTTGTGTACATGCTGGTTGCCTCTGAAGCTGTCTTGGAATATGAAACAAACTAACAAAAACTTCCCCAAATGTTGCCAGAAAGGCGCTGTTTTCATTGGCCAAAATTGTGTCATGCCTACTACTGACCAATAACTACAGCAGGGAATGGGACCATGTCGACTTATTTTGGTTGGAATTAAGTTAACTAGCTTATATTGGAACCATATACTCCAGCAGGCAACCAGGGCAGGAATGTGACCCTAAGAATGAGGTGGGGGTTTGGGGGGTGTTTACCTAGCTAAGGAGGAGTAGATATAGGGGAGGCTACCACAGAATGTGGGACAAGGTCCACAGTGTAGTCATTAACGTCGTGGAAATCCCTACCCACAAGCTACAATTGTCTTTTCCCGCTGGACAGCTCCAGTTGTAATAAAGTACCGTAACTGTATATTTGCAGGCACTCCACCTCCTTGGTTCCATGTAAGTCTGGGCTCCAATGGCTCCTTCTGGCCATAGTTGTTACCCTGAAGGTGTTGGCTGCTTCTTCAATGTATTACTTTCTTCAGTGGTTCTCCTCCCTGGGTCTTACTGGTGTTTATTGCACTCACTGCCCCCCAAAAGTGAAAACACCATCTGCCATTAGATAAAACATTACTTCCATCTCTGAAACGAAATGAATTGAGGTTTATTTTGTCTTCTTTCTATTCCGTTTGGGGATTCTTCAGGCCAAGTTCGGAACTTGCCCAAGGTAGCTTCTGTGGACGAAGAGGCCGGCTTGTTCCATTTCCAAGAACTTGTCCCGCTATGCAGTTTGCTGTCCCCGAGTGGGATTCGGGTGGGGAGAGATGATTGTTGACATGGGGTCTTCAGTGAGTGGAGTTATTCGGAACCTGAACCTCCCGGCAGCTTTGTGTGGTTTGAGGGAGGTTTTGCTCCTTCTGCCTTCAGCTCACCAACAAATTTGACCAACCACCCCTACTCCACTGTGGACGGAAGTGGCCGGGTGTCCGTCTTCCCCACGCACTCATCCTCTTCGCCCAGCGCTGCACAGCCTCCCGGGACTAGAACCTCCCGGCCCCGCTGAGCGCGGGTTCCAGCGTCCAATCGCGGCTCGCTCCAGAACAGCAGCCTTCAGGGCTCTGCGTCCTCGGGCTGGGTGGCCTGACCAAGCAGAACCAGATGGGCGCACAGGGGCGTCGGACCCGCGGCAGGAGCGGGACTGGCTGGGGGAGACGCCACGGTTCCCGCTGCACCGCTCCAGGGGGCCCCGGAGGAGGCGTTCTCAGCGGGCGGCCCGGCCCTGCTTCACGGGGTGCCTGTGTGCGTCTCCCGCTCCACCCCGCCAGCCTGACTCCGTCCCGCCTCACCCCACCGCGGGCTTTGTCCACAGACTGCTCGGCCGCCACTCCCTGTTCCCGCCGGCTCCTCCCCGCCCCCTTCCCTCCGGCCCCACTTCCTCGGCGCAGGCGGCGAGAGGGGGCCGGCGACGAAGGGGTTAAGCCGGGGCTCTTCCCAGCGCGGAGGGATCCGGATCCGAGCTGAGCGCGGTGCTGAGGCCGCCTCAGCGAAAAAAATGTCCGCCTGAGGAGACCCACAAGTTCTATTCGGGGGGACCGCCAACCCGCCCCGGGGAGGAAGGGGCGGCTAGGCCCTAGAGCCGCCTCCCCCGCCCGGATCCGAGAGCTCGCACGGGGCAAAGTGAACCGAGCCGCGGGGCGGTGCAAGGGGAAGCCGGAGCCCGCTCTCCCGGCCAAAGTGAACTTTAATCGGGGTGGTTGGATGCGGAGACGGGGCGGCAGGTAATTGCGGACTGGCAAACGGGAGGGGAACGCCGTGGCGGGGCTGCGGAGCGCAACCGCGTCCCGCCGCAGCGGAGGCGTCCCCGGCCCGCTCCCCAACTCCGCACCCCTTTGTACAGAACGAACCCGGGGTCCCCTCCAAGTTGGGGAGCGGAGTGGGGGCGGAGGCGAGAGTCGCGAGCGGCCAGGCCCGCGGACGGCGCGCTCGGCCTGCATGCCCCATTCGGTTCCCGGCTCGGGCTCCGGGGCGCGCGGGAGAGCGGGCTGCTTCGGCCGCCAAGCCAAGCTCATTGTTCCGCAGGTCCGGGGCTGTCGGTCCGTCCGCAGTCAGGGCAGCAAAAGTGGGAGGAGGTCGAGCCGGGGAGGAGGACGACGGGCGAAAGCGAGACTAGTTGTCGGTGTTTCTGTTTTCTTTTTGAAAACGCCTCTTGGACGCGCAGAGGGTGCTTTGCGACCCCCCCCACCTCCCGCCCCAGGCCCGCCGGGGACGTCCGGGAGGCGGCGGCCGCAGACGCGGGCCTGTGAGCGGCGCGTTCCCTGCAACTTGTCAGTTCTATTGTTGCCGAGCCTGTGAGTCACTTCACGTCTCCCCTGGCCGCCGCTCTGCTCGCTGGACGCCCGAACGCCCCTCACCCACCCCTCGACACCCCCGCCCGGGCCGGACCCCGCGCGCCCAGCTCCGGGCCGCGGCGTGGAGTAGGGGGCTCCGCGGAGGGAAAAGGGACCAGCTCCGTAACTTGGGGGAGCGGCAGTGAGTTGCGGGAGCCGCCGCGTCGCTCCCGGGCCGCGCGGAGGAACGCGTGGATTCACCGCCCGGGCGCGAGCTCCCGGCTCTTTCGTCCCCCCGACCCGCGCGGCGAGGGGAACGAGTTGGATACTGAGAGTCAGCCCCGCACTCTCGCTCTTCCACTCAGCCGCTCTCCATCCCTTTGGTGGTCTCTCGCTGAGCCTGGGTCCTCCTCTGCCTTTAGGACCTGCTAGAAGTGGCCCAAGATGAATCCTCAGCAGCAGCGCATGGCCGCTATAGGGACCGACAAGGAGCTGAGCGACCTGCTGGACTTCAGTGCGGTATGAGAGCTTTCCGCGGCATATTGGGGTTCTGGGGAGGTTTATTTAAAAAAAAAAGAAGGAAAAAAGAAAGAAAGAAGGTGGGGGGAAGCGACGTGGAGACTAGGCAGCATGAACTCCCGTTGCTTTGAGCAGTAGTTCTCAGGGCTGTAGTCCAACTCCCCCAAGTTGGACACCTGAACTTTGATGTAATGTCTAGACTTGCAGATTTAAAACTTTATTGCCGAAGGGGTCATTTGTTTTAACCAGTTAAAGGGAAAACAATGTAATCTCGAGCTTTGGTTGAGTCATCTTCTAACCCTGAAGATTATTAGGGATTTTCAATTTCATGTGAAAAACAAAATTATTTTTTCTTCAACACTCCTAACCATTTCTCTCCCAAAGGTGTGGTATATGAAAGATGTCATTTATGAGAAAGCAAGTCAAGAGCTAGAATTTCCAGCCTTTTGAGCTGAGTACTTTTATGATACACATATACCGTACATGTGTATGTTTGTGTGTTTGTACGTATGTATTTAAAATTTTGTACATGGTAAGTAATTGAATGACTTAAAAGTATCTGCTGAAACCAAAGGGCCTCTACCTTAATTTCTGATGGGTCGAAGTCCTGTATTAACTGCTGTTAGGAGTCATGACCAATACCTACTTTATTAAACTTATAAAGGACCTTTAGTGAATGTAGTAGTTTCATTGGATATGATTTTGATTGTGTATTAAATTGTGGTGTAAATGTAATGAGATTAAATTAGTTACAAAATGAAAATAATTTACTATTACAGAAATTTACTATTTAAACTTCGTAGTCTTAGAGTCTCTCATTTAAGTGACTGGTATATTCTGCAGGATGGAATATAACCAGTATTTCCAAGAAGTGTTAGGTAATAGTATCACTTAGTGTATTTGTGTTTCTGGTTCTGAATGTACATTCCAATTTTATTTCAACTTCTGGAATATAGTAACTAACTAATGACTTCTTGGTTTGCAAGGGGTCTGGAAGAATTTCAGGACTAATATACTTTTTGGTTATTTTGCAGATGTTTTCCCCACCTGTTAATAGTGGGAAAACCAGACCAACAACACTGGGAAGCAGTCAGTTCAGTGGATCAGGTAAGATTCATGTCTAAAATCAGAAACTCATATTTTGGTGGTATGATATAGTTTAGTAGAAAAATATAAAATATTTTGTTATCTTCATGCTGTTCTTTAGTGTCCTATTAAAATTATAAATAAAAACAAAAAAATAAAAATAAAAACAAACCAAACCCCAGATGAGGACTGTTGCTGTAAGGATCTGACATTTCTCTAAGAATTTCAAGATAGATTTAATGTTTTTTTCCTATAATTTTTAAATTGAGAATTGTCTTGAGTACAAGGGATTATATCATGTCTCTATATTTAGAAAAGTACCAGAAGAAAATGCCCTATGGTTCCTGTGTGGACTTTTATTTTAATGCTTATTTAAATATGTATTTTTAAATTTTGCTAGTTTTTCAGCCCATTAGCATTATTAAGCTCAGGGTTGTAAAGAATTGGTAAAATGTTATTTAATATATGCACATGAAAAATAGAATTGAGTTAAGTAATAATTTCTAAGACATTTTATTTTAAACGATGGCCATTCCCTTAGAAGTCTGCAGCAAATTAACAATTTTGTGGATGGTTATTTAAAATGCTAATGGAATAAAAGTTACAAATAAATGAATAGGAGTTAGATTTATTTTTAAGTGACACATATTAGATGACTGAATTCTGTGCTATATTCAGATTACATTAGGATAATGGTTAAAGTAAGTTAAATTCGATTCCTGTTCCTACACAAGTGCTGTCCTCTTTCAGTTTACCTTCTGTGTGTTTATAACTACTCTGCTTCATTAACATTTATCCCATATTTCTTAACTGCATTTTTTGTTTTTCGAATTTACTTAAAACTCATGATTTGAAAAAAAATAAACATTCTGAAAGCAAGGTCCATTCTAGTGTACAGAAGTTGTAATTTTCTGTTTAACTTAAATTTATTTGTTAGCACTCATAGACATGAAAACATCAAAAACAAAAACAAAAAACTGAAGCCTTATGGCTTTAGTATCATTTTAAGAAAACCAGCTGTCAAATCTCTGGGCTGAAACTCAGTAATTCTTCTTTGACCGGTACTTTTATTTCTACTAGTAAAGTGATAGTGATTTCTTAATATACTGTAGAAGCAAAGCATCACAAAGGAAGGTTAAATTAGTAATTGTTTTACCACTTTATACTGCTTTACATTTAAGAGATACTTCTATTTAAAAATCATACAATAACTTAATTTACTAAAATTTATTTTTAATGATGAAATTGCAGCTTATGGGGAAAATAATATGTTGTTTAACATTTTAAATAAAAAAGGCACTTTGGATTGTAAATATCATAAGGCTAATACTATCTTTAATAAGAAGGATCATAAAATGTCAGCCAAACCCCAGCTCTTCTGCCTCCTTCCTCTGACAGTCATTTGAAAATTATCACTTTTTGGGAAGAGGGGAGAACATTATTAGTTAATGTAGAACAAGACTGTATTCCTTTTCTTCGCTGCTGTTTGAGTCAGTTTTTGCAACAAATAATTCATTCTCAAGAACTTTCAAACTTACTTTAATATTTAGTAGGTGCTTAGTATATTTCATTAATGAATAGTGATATATTGCTGTTTCAGGATGTTAGTTCCATCTTGAATTATGGAAAATATATTTAGTTGATACTCATTGATATTAAGGACATGGACTTCAGAAACTTGATATTATAAATACTTTCTGTTTTTAGAATAAAGACAGTTTTTTCACTTTTTAAAATTAAGAAGGTGTGATGTTTTTGTAGTCTGTGAAATTAACAAGTATGTGAACTTGGTTTGTATGACAAACATGGCATTGCAGAAATAGGCCCTTCTTTCTGTAGCTTACATTATATGAAGAAAAAGATGCTTTTCTACATTGTAGAAGTGGTCATATAGTATTTGATTCTTCGGAGTAGGAAATTTTTAGTTTTAAAACTGTTAGACTTGTCATTTACCCATTGAAAGTTTGAATTTAAACACCTCCATTTAGTGGACATAGTAATTTTTATCTGTGTGGTTTGCTTTAAATCCAGAAAAAAATTTAAAAGGTATAACTTTTAATAATTAGTTTTGGGGAAGGGAAAATGGCATGTGATTATTTTCTATCAAAATACGTTTACTAGTAGATATGGTTTTCCTGTAGGCATTTCTTATCATAGAGGAAATACCTAAAAGAAATTGGTATAGCTACATTATTTTATTTCTGTATTTTATTGAATTCGAATAATCTTCTGTCTTGATATCAAAGGATATGTAATACATCCTAATGCTTATTTGTTTGCAGCTTATAAGGATCTAAAGATCTGACTTTCCTTCTGAAGAGCTGACTTAAAAAGATTAGCCTTTTTTTGCCTTTAGAGTATCATTTGTAAAACCCTAAGCCTTTGCCTCATGGAAGCTATAATTGTACAATATAATTTCCTTTCTTGATTATTTGTCCTTTTCAGGATGATTTAATTTCACAGTAGGATTTTTTTGAGGAATAATATATAACACTTTTAGAAATTTTTTTAAGCTGAAGACATATGATATATGCTAGAGTATATGTTATTTTTAAAATCTTATTCCTAAAGCAAAACAAGTAACTCATATGGCAGCCGCCAGTTCAGCAGAAGTCACTATGGAAAAGGTGAATGTGCATTGTTTACTATTACTTACTAGTCTTGAGGAGTCTGTTGAAATGCTTTTTTTTTCAATCACGGTGTTTATTTATTTATTTATTTATGCCTAATAAGCCTGAATTTGTCTGCATGTTATGATAGAGTCTGTGAGGTGTTCTTAACAGTGACCTTGAGAGAGGTGTTTCTGTAGGAGTTAAAGCTGAGACACTGTGTTAGGGTACTGCATACGAGGAAAGCTTGTTGAAAGGATTGACGAAGTGGAAATAGTTCAGGTGTTTAAATCCACTGTCCCCTTGGGTTTGAGTATGTGGAACTAAATTGTGATACTGGATTTAATTTAGAGTAGTTTAATGTTTATGTGCTCCCTGAAAAATTCCCTTTGTTAGTTTTTGAATACAAGTAATAAGAGATGTTGGGAGGGAGTGGGGTATATTTGTTATGAGAGACATACTGAGTCTCTGTCTCTGATATTTCTATCTAGGAAGTTATTTTAACTGGCAAGTACAGCTTTACTTTTCCTTATTCAAATCAGACTTTTATAAGTTTTTGCCCAAGATTTTTGAAAATAACTGTAAGAACTACTTTCTAGCTCTTAAACGTTTTAAAAAGATTTTATTTATTTTTAGAGAGGGGGAAAGGAGGGAGAAAGACAGGGAGAGAAACATTGGTGTGAAAGAGAAATACTGATTGGCTGCCTCTTGTAGGTGTCCCGACTAGGAATTCATCCAGCAACCTAGGCATGTGCCATGGCCAGGAATTGAACTAGCCACCTTTTGCTTTGCAGAACAACACCCAGCCAGTTGAGCCACACTGGTCAGGGCTAGCTCTTAGATTTTAAAAGGTGTGTTTTTCATTTTTCAGATACTAATCAATTTTTGGAGGGAGAAATTTTTCATGTGAACATACAAGTTATAGGGCCAGAAAAATAAATTCTCATCAGATTGCTCTTGAGTAATTTTTAAAATTGAATTAATTTTCTTGTAGATTTATATTCAGTTGTAAGAAACAATATAGATCCGGTGTACACTTACCAAGTTTCTCACAATGGTGACAACTTGCAACACTGTAGTACAATATTACAGCTAGGTTATTGATAGTGATAGTCAAGATACAAAAACAGTTCATTACCATAAGGACTTCTGGTGTTTCCCTTTTATAACTGCATCTATTTCTGAAGTCTGTGGAAAGATTATTAAATACCTACTTACCGTGTTAAACTTGGAATAAGCTTTTCAGATCTCCTGTACCATTAATTTGAAAATTTAAAGAAAATCAAGAAAGAAAACCAAAATTTACCAATGTAATTCAACTGTAATATAAGTAGAAATGATAATTTAAAATAGGGTGAAAACTAGGTTTGGTCTTTATATGTCAGGTATTTTAAGGTTATGAGTGGGATGTGGTTCATATTGTGTATCTAACAGTGTTGAAATTGATAATAACTATAATGTATAGTAATACACACTTGTTCAGATTTAGTGCTGTTACTTGGGTAACCAGACCATATTAGACATTTACTTCCAGCAAGTTTTAATGGTGAGTGGAGTAACTGCAGAGTCAGCAGGTATGTGAGGGATAATACAGTATTTTAGGATAAATATTTGTCTGCTGTTAAATAGCAAAAAAGTCTTTAGAGAAAATCTGTATATGAAAATAAAAACTTGGGAAACAGAAATATTAGAGACAAGATTTATAACCACAAGTACTGTGTACTATTCAGAACAGTTCTTGTAGTGTTCCTCTAAGTAGGCATTGGGTTTAAGGGATTTGAAAAACAATTTGATTGGATCATAGTATTTTAGAGTTTATTATATACAGTGTGGCGTACCTATAATATTAATTATTTTTTTCTATTTTCATTAACAGTTTAAACACAAGTTCAGCTTTCTTTTAGGCTACTATTCTTCGGTATATATTTTTTGAATTTTTAAATAATTATCTTGGAATAGGAAGATAAAGATGAAGATCCGAACCTTAAATATAAACATAGTTGTTTTCACACTTTAGATTTAATGGGGCCACTTAGAATAATCTTTTATGAAAGCCAGCTAGTCTCTCTGTTCTTGAACAATTGGTAATCATGCCTGGAATGTCACTGCCTACTTAGTGTTGTCAGACTTGGATGACTGTAGCCATAGAGAGTAAAGTAACACTATTAGAAAGGGTCTTCTGGGAAAAAAAAAACCCAAACAACCAAAAACCAAACAAATCTGTTTTTGGACAGTATGGCGTACATTTAAAAAAAATGGATAGGACTGCTTTTGGAAATCACTTGAATATATTTTTTGGATGGGAATGTTGAAAATATAAATCTCATACTTTTGCATTTAGGGAATAAAATGAGAGGATATTTATTTAAATATATCACTTCAAATGACCAATGAATGACTTTGTGCTTTTTAAAATGGTTGAGTCATATTAATTTCAGATTTATCAGTTAACAGCATATTTATTTAGTATCTACTGTGTAGCCTCTTATTCTAGCACCTTTTGGGAAGGTGGGAAATGGAGAAGAACATAGAGATCAAAAAAAGATAGCTAGATAATGACATAGCATGATATAGCATTAATGATAATGTAGCACTAATGATAGCATTAATGTAGTTTAAATTGAGGAATATTTAGCACATCCATAGGAATATGGATGTGCTGAGGAGTCAAGGAACTGGCCCAAGGAAAACTGATAGATGGTGAATTTAGAGTTCATTTTTAAAGATACGGAAAATGAATAAGGGAAGAGAAGAGCTGGCGTCTTAGTTGTTGAATAGTATGTAAAGAGACCCCAAAATGGTAATTTGGCTTGCTCCAAGGACCTATAACTTTCAGGGAAAGAGGAGCTGGTTTTTATTGATCACAACTGTTGTATTCCTAGAGGAGCTCATAGTTATATACTATTATCTGGAGCCGGACTACCTGGGTTCTAATCCAATAATTGCCCCTTAATAGCTGGGTGATCTTGGGTAAATTACTTAACCTCTCTGTGCCTCTGTTTCTTAATCTGTAAAATTAAACGAATAATAATTGCTATCCTGATAGAGTTGTTATGAATGTTGAATGACTAATACAGATAAAGCTCCAAGAACAGTGCCTGGCATATAGTGAGACTGTGGTGGAGTGGATTGTTAGTGTCAAGACAATGGAATAAGTAAAGCATTTATTTTTCAGGAAGCTGTTGTGCTAATCTAGGTGTGAGCTGCTGAAGGTTGGAGTTCCTATTAGTATAGGAGGTAGTAAGGAAAAAAATACCACAAGAAAGGAATCGACAGATTTGAAAGATTGGATTTATGCAGGTAACAGCAGTGACCCAAGGTTGCAGTTCTAACATAATTGGAGGATGGGAGTACTCTAGGAAGTAAGATGCTGAACTGTTTTGAGCATTTTAAAATTTACACAACCTGGGACTTTCCTGGCTAATTTGGGGATTTATGACAGAAGAGTGCAGAGAGATAAGTTAAACAAGGATGTTGGTTTTTTAAAAAAAAACACATTTTTTTCTGCTTATAAAACTAGTACATAGTTATCATTAGAAGAAAATTGGAGAACAGAAAAAGCAACAGGAGAGAAAAAAACACCCATTATTTTATTATCCAGAGAAAATGGTTTTGTTTCCTTTTAGTCTTTTTTTTTTTCCTGTTAGCCCTGTGTTTACAAAGTTGAGAGCTTAGTGATGTTTCATTTTTTATTCTGCTTTTTAAGTTTCACTTAATATTATGATTATTTTCTTATGTTGTTAAAGATTCTTTATAAACTTGGTTTAAAATTGTTGGATGATAGCCTGGCCAGTGTGGCTCAGTTGGTTGGGGCATTTTCCCATAAACCGAATGGTCACAGGGTCTGATTCTCTGTCAGGGCACACCTGGACTGTGGGTTCAGACCCTAGTTGAGGTACGCACAGGGGTGGGGACTTCCTAATGTTTTTCTCCCACATTGATGTTTCTCTCCTTTTCTCTCCTTCCCTTCCCCTTACTCTAAAGTCAATAAGCATGTCCTCAAGTGAGGATTTAAAAAAGTTGTTATATGATGTTTGTAGAGTGGATATAGCATAACTTATCAAATCAGTTCTGTTACTGCGTGATGACATGTAGGGTGTTTATTAATTTGCCTTTTGGTATAAAAATATGATAATGAACATGTTTTTGGACATACACATACTTTTATCCATACTTTGATTTTCTTTGGATAGGAGATGTACAGTAGATTTTGTTTTATGTACCAAGTTATTATTAAAGCTAAGTGAGTGAATGAGTACCCTGAGGGAAATGAACTCAGGGAGATAAATTATTAGGCTAAGGATTGATGTTAGTGGTGGAATTAGATATGTAAAATTAGTGACTTTGGTTGACTATTTAATGTAAAAGTACAAATTTTTATTAGTATATGAATGGAGTATAAGGTGGCATTGGTATAGATTTGTATATAAATGGGTTGTGTGTGACTGGAGGGAATTCCTGTCATTCTTTGACCTGCGTTTATTGAAATGGAGTGGAATCTAATTGGAGTCTATCTGTGAAAGAGCACTTGAATTCATGACTTTCTATAAGAGAGACAGTGTAATACAGTGGGAAGAATTGGGTTTAGGAGCCAGATAACTGGATTGGGATTGGAATCATTGCTTTGTAACTTGCTAGCTGGGTGGCACCCTCTTAAGTAACACTAATGATGATATTAATAATAATAATTATAACCAATATTGTAGTCAGTGTTTATTGAACTGTTGTTATTTACAGGCATTATCTCATTTTACCCAAGGTTTCCTGGTTGAGGGGAGTATGGAAATGCTGCCATTGGGGCAACATATCAAAGTTGCCTTTTAGTGCCATAACATTGTATATATTGTAAAAAGTCTAAAAAGAAGTCAGGCAGAAGAGTACTTTTGGAAGGTCATCAGGTACTTTAGAACCTTACCTTTTGTTTTTGTAGTCCATTTCTTCTTAATACTGTTACTTTGTAGGCTAGATATTGTATAGTACAGAATAATGAGCAGAAGTGTTGATACCTTTTGAAAAGCCTCTTCTGTGCTTAGGCATCGCCACTTGGATGTAGTGTTTTCTCCATATTCTCTCTACAGCTACTTGAAATTCTTTCTGGAATGAGGTGTAGTCTCAGTAAATAAATAAAAATAATGTGACCTGAGAGGACAGAATAGTTGGATGACAGATTGGAAAGAATGTTCAGGGTCTCTAGGGTAGAGCTTCTCCACTTTTTTCTTAATGGTAAAGGAGGAGGTACATAAACTCCCCTGGTAGCCTGAAGCAACACATTGCAGGTGAGCAGAAGAAATCCTAAAAATTCATCATTTTACTTTCTACTCCCTAACACAAACATATTTGTTGTTATATAAATATATTTTATTAATCACTGAGTAACACTGAAGTTCTAGTGAGATGCATTGTGTTTATCACCTTCCTCCTGCTTTGCTTTGTATTTTTGGTGTTAAGGGCCAGAATGGAGTGGGATGCAGGCCTATACTATCTTTTCCTTAGTGAAAAGCTCTGAAGCATATATTTTTAAAAAGATTTTATTTATTTATTTTTAGAGAGAGGGGAAGAGGGAGAAAGAGAGGAAGGGAAACATCAGTGTGTGGTTGCTTCTCACGTGCCCCCAACCGGGGACTTGGCTCCTGACCCAGGCATGTGCCCTGACTGGGAATTGAACTGGTGACCTTTAGGTTTGCAGGATCATGCCCAATCACTGAGCCACACTGTTTGGGGCAGCATATTTTTTAGGTGTCTTTACTCCTAGATCTTTTCTTCCCACAGAAGTGTATGGAATGGGATCATTACCTTAGTGGGGGAAATGGTTTTGGTTGGGAGGAAATTATTACTTTATAAACTGGAGTGCAGAGGTCAGTTGAACTTCTGTTTTCTATTTACAGGTAGACCATCTTGTAATTTCTTAACATACTTATGACTTGAGAAGGCAATATATATTTTTTATAGGGAGAGCTTTGGTGTTTTAATTTTTTTGTTGTTGTTCCATGGTTAAAATATGTTTTTATAAAGACCATGACGAGTCATCTGAGCTACTACTATAAGCTGATTGGGGACTTAAAGATCACATTTAAAGATCATACAGAAATTAAAACAGATTAGGGATTAGTTACTAATTTTAATTGTGTTGGGTAGTGACTAAAGGATAAAAAAACAATTTAAGTTGCAAGACAGAAAAATACCACTTTTTTTTAACAGCCACACTGCCATATCTTAACATATTTTTGGTTATTAAAAATGAAGAAAGTTTGCCTAAGATGTCATTTCATCACATCTGTTTTAGGTGTTAGGAAGGTGCCTGAATTTGAATTGAGGGACCTTTGAATTTGAAAGATTGTTCCAGGTACCTAAAGGAACTAGGGGCAACCTTTCTCAACAGTTGTTGGTTTATTTTTTTTCTGATGTTTTTGCCATTGAGCTATTGTGAAGCTTTAAAATGAGCATGATCAACTCATGATTACTATACCACAACTTCATTGGTGGTTAATATGGAGAACGCAGGTCAAACTTAATATGATCATGCAACCCCAGTCAATGAGCAAATGTGCTGCTATGGGTAGACAAGTAGTGGTGGGGCACCATAGGGATCCCCTCCTAGGGGAAAATTACAGTCATCAAGCTTCTTAGTCTTTGAGGCATTTGTTGTTGTTTTGAGATTGTTGGGGATAAATGAAAGATTTGCTATGCCACGAGAGGAAAAAAATGCTAGGCTCACTTTGAGCTTATGGCAGAAGCATGATTTGTCCATAAGTTAGAGAATTTGAGTTTTTATGAGTATTCATAGACCATGGGTAAAAATCTTTTGAATTCTCCTGAGTTAGCTGGTCCTGTCAGTTTTTTGCTATTTGGAAGTCCTACTATATCCAGCTGACTGTTATCTGTCAGAGGCCCATTGCCTATCTGCTTGACATTGACATGTAAGGTTTTGGAAAATGTTTTTCATTGATTGTCCCAATTTGGAATAAAGTTAAAGGGGAAAGTTTTTAGATGTTTGATCTTTTGGTGGAAACTTACAGCTGGCCTGAATTGATTATGCATCTCCAACTAGGTAAGTATTGTAATCAGACCCATTTCAAGATTATATTAAATATTCTACCTCTTATCTAAACATCAGCTAGTTCTTTTGTTCTAGGAGTTTATTATATGTAAAGACCACTTTTTGTCTGTTGAAGGACCACAATTACTGATATGCAATTTTGAAATCCAAAAAGGTCAGAAACAAAATTTTCCTTTAAATTTAGGATAGACTATTTTCATGGCAAAATCTGATCTTATCTGAAGGGAAGCCACTGACATTCTCTATTTCCCTGGTTACTGTATGGTTACCAGGTGCTGGGGGGTGATTTGTAACTTAGGATATATATAGTATTCTATATTTCTTCCCTAAAATCTGAAAAACTGGATTCTAAAAGCTTCCCGGCCCCACTGATTTCTGAAAAAGTATTATAGACTCTCTTCTTTGTTTGTGCCTCCTCAACTCAAAATAAGTAGTTATTTTTTTGGACTAAAAATCTGTGTTAGATTTTATTACTTTCAATACACAATAAAATTGTGGTGGACTTGGTAATATAAAGGAAATTCTTTTTGGAATGTATGTTTTTTTTAGGCTGAGGTTTGTGCCTTGAATAGTTTGTCCAGTACATTGATTTAGGGAATCAATTTCTATTTTGAGGAGGGACATGTTTTTTCATCTTTTGGGCGAAGGAGTGTACTGATATTTTCCTGGTAAGTTTGCATGGACATTTTCAGGGTGGTAAAAGGAGATATATCTACACATGTGTGTAAAACCAAATTAAAACTATTTATACACACACACACCCCTAGCATTATGATTATCTCTAAAAGGAAGCCTCAACCTTGATCATACCCAGTTTTAACTGCTGCCTGAGAGCAAACAGAAAAGAGAATCCTACCAAGCCATCTTCATGAAGAAAAGGAGGGGCTAAGTAAGTCCATGGGGACAGACAACAAAACCAGTCTTTGGTAATTTTATTCTCTCTCTTTATATTGGTTAAAAGTTTTCATAGATCAGTAGCATAATATTTATTCTTGCAATATACTCAATAAAGGGATCTTCATTAAAAACAAATTGTGATTTTAATGAGTGTATGGAAATTCCCTCAGGAGTCTGTCATTGGCTTCTTATTCCCACTGCTGCTTAACATAAACTATGAACGTAGCAATGAAGTGAGGTGAAATAAATTGACTTGTGTATGTTTTGAGAGGCAGGCCAGTTGGCCATTCTGACTTTTCTGGTTGCTTTGCAAACCTGTCCTCTGTATTGTTCTCCTAGTGTTACTGACTTAAGAACTGTGATACATTGTTGAATAGTTAAATTCACTTAAAGTTTGTAGGAGTTTAAGATGCCCTGCTGTAGGAGCACAAAATAGACCATTCAGCCAGGGTCTCTCTTTCATGGTTACCCTCATATAACCTCTTGTCAAGTTTAAAGAGTAGTGCCACAATGAGCAGACTCTGAGTTTGATTCTTAAGGCTTGCTAAACTAACTGTGTAGCAGTAGGACTTTGCCCAGTGAATGATTGGGGGAAGAGGAGGAGTCTTACTGTTAAAAAAAATAAAAAATGATAAAAGTTATTAATAAATACTTACTTATACATTTACTTCATAGTTCTTGTAGGAAGTTGTAACTGTTCATTTTACAGAGGAAATAGAAAAATCAACAGTGATATACATTTCCCTGTGGTTTTTTATTGCCTCTCAGAAGCAGCAAACTGATCAGTTGTAGTTGCACCTGCACTGATACCAATCTACACCAAGGCATGGTTTGTCTTGAGGAGGAATTGAATATCTCTACAAATCGTTAAAATTTGTTGTTGTAACAGGAGACTTAAATGGTATAATGCTGACATTCTTCAAAAGAAAGAGCGTCAAGATTTATTTTTATTAAAAAGAAAACACAATTATTAAAAGCCTCCATAAAATAAAACATTAGTATTGTAAGATGTTAAACGTAAACAACTACAGCCTGAAATGTCTTTAGGAGAGTGTAGTTCTTTTTTTGTGTGGTCTTCTCTTACTGTTCAGCTGTCATCAGACTTTGTGCCTTAGGAAGAAGATGAAATTTAATAGATGTGTAAGATATTGGAATATTCAGATTTATTATTTAGTTGAGGCCATAGAAAACAATGGTTGCTTCATAGTGTGGAAAATTCTTTATTTTCACTTCTACTTTTCAAAGATTTACTGTTTATCTAGATATAAAGGCAAGTAAAAGCAGATGGAAAATAGTTATTCCAAAGGAAGTTTAAAAATGTTATTAAATGTACATTAGAGATTTTTTTAATGGAAGTTGTTAAAATATAATTTGGCAATAGAACTTTCAATATATTAAAATAAAAAGATTTATGCTAGCTTTTATAGTATTGTGAGGGTGCCAATTAGTTCATTTTGTATTTTCATTTATTTAAATACATTTAATTTCATTATGTTGAAGAGCATCTGTAGGTATTAGAGCTCTTACTAACACATTGTTTTATTTTATTGGTGTATGTGGAATGGTTTGTTTAAGGTGGTGGAGAATAGATAATGACACATTTTAGTGTAGTGGAAAGAGGAGGTGTTTGGAGTCACAAAGTTTGGTTCAGTGTTGGCTTTACCATTTACTAGATTTATGATTGTAGGGCAGTATGTTAACTTATCTGAGTCTTGTTTATCTTATGTCTAAAGTGAGGAGAATAAAAAACTGCCATAAGGGGTTGTGATAGTGATCAAGGTAAGTAATTTTTAAGGAAATTTTTTCAAAAACTGTGGAGATTTGTGGTTCTGCTCAAGTTGTCTTTATTATGTTAGGTTGCATAGCAACTTTTGAAGGGATTCTAAGCTTACAAATATATATGGAGAAAGTGACTCTTCGTGCAAAACTCACACAGTTCAGTTACATATAACTATTGAAGATCAAGTCTGGTGATTGAGAGGGATGACAACCTAAGGGACTCCTTCATTGTAGGTAATCCTTGAAATCTTAGAATTCTTCAGGTGAGTTTTTTCTCTTTTTGGTTTGGATGGGGAAAGTTAAAGCCATAAAGTAAAAGAAATTCTCATGCATATTCTTTGTTAGAACTCTCTTAATTATATGCCAAACCATAGAGCCCCAAAATTAGTACCCTTGAGTCCTTTATTCTTTCTTTGCGTAGTTGTTTTACATGCTTGTAGAGATTCTGTTGTAGTGACAAGGTTAACTATAGGGTTAAGTAGGTGCAATAGCTGAATAGTTCTTCAGAATAGTTTGCTTTTGCTTTGTTTGATGAGCAGTAATCTGAACAAAATTTGAGCATCAGTAAGAGCCATCCTTTAAAAAATTTAAAAGTACAGGATGTATACTTACTCCTGAGTGAAGGTAAGAAGGTAAAGGATGAGGTTGGGAAATACAGGTGGAACTCACATCCGCTGTACAGGAAGGGATGGCTGATTTAGTCTCATACATACATGATAAGGTACCAGGGCTTAGGACTGCCTGCTGGTGCCACTTGTTTTTATGCAGAAACAGTGGGTTTTGGATTCTTGGTGATTAGAGAAGTTGAGGACTTCCCCATATCCCCAATACATACAGTGTCCTTATGGGGTATATAGAACACCTGGCTCACATTTTATTAGAAAATACTGGGTTTTTCTCTCACTCTTTGCATGTTTATGGGATTGCATTGTTAAGAACTTTTCCCTTTATTTTAAAGAAGGGAATCAGCAAATCCAAATTTCATGAAACCTGGAGTCAGAAGGGCTGTTGGTGTGGCTTTGATCATGGCCTGTAGACTTGTGGGCTCCATACGAGCTATTTGCTGATTGTTTCTCAGGATAAGACAATGATTGGGTTTGGGAGGGAAGGGTTATAGCATGATTTGACAGTCGCTCTGGGGCCTTCTGTCTCTGGGATTCCCATTGTAATAATTCCTAATGCTTTCTTAAAAGATCCTTATTAAATTGCAATGATGTGAGAATAGATGGTAGATGAGACAGCAAAACCAAGGATCTTGGGGATGGATAGCAAGTGTTCATGAATATAACTTCTAAGAACCTTGGGGCCAGGTGAAGTAGATAGTTAAGTGATGACTTCTGCATTCCTGCTGCCATCTCTATAATCTGTTACTTCATTACTAGACATCACAGTAGTTTCCTTACTTGGGCTCCTTGCTGCCAGTTGCTTTCTTTCCCAATGTGTCTTAGTCTGCTGAGGATGTCATTAGAAAATGCTGCAGACTTGGTGGCTTAAACAAGAGGAGTTTGTTTTCTAATAGTTCTGGAGGCTGGTTGGGTCATGGTACTGACTATTCCTGGCCTGCATATGGCAGCTGCCTTCTTGCTGTGTTCTCACATAGTCTTTCTCAGTGTGTGAGCTAGAGCAGGTGAGGGAAGAGAGAACTCAGTGGTAGCTCTTCTTTAAAAGCACTAATCCTTTCACAGGGGATCCCATTCTGATGACCTCCTCTAACCCTAATTTCTTCCCAAAGGCCTCACCTTCAAATACTAGCTTCAATAGATAAATTTTGAGGGAACACAAATGTTTAGCCTATAACACAATCCTCCTCATATTTTTAAAACATCCTCCTGTGATTTGTTTAGAGTCTACATTTGTTCCCTGTTGGCTGTCAAAACAGTCAACAGTCTCACTTTGGTATTTAAATTCTTAAATAATCTGATAGGAATTTAGGTTATCCTGTTTTACACTCACTAATTCCCAGTGTGAATTATATAATTCAGTCACACCGGTGGGTTTACTTGACCTTCTATATCTAGTTATTCTTTTCTCCCAAACTGACCTTCTTATCATTCTTATGCCATTTGAATCCCCGTCATTTATGAAATCTTTTCTAGCCATTTCATAATTTTGCAAAAATGTGGCTTCCAGATATTTTAAGGACTCTTGAGTGAAGGAAAGTATGAGTCCTTTTGCTCTTGAAGGCAAAGGGTAAGGTCAATATGGCAGTTACGGCCAGTAGATTTTGAGTACAACAAGTTATTGTAGCTGGACAGCTCATAAGTTTAAAAGAAGAATGAAGCCTACTTGTGATGAATATTGAACAAAGGATTTCTGTTTGTAGGAGTTCTACTCTGTGACCTCTGAGTTCTTTTTAACCCTAAAATTCTCTAGAATACCTTCATCTTTTAAAAAATTATATGTATATAAGCTAGGTTATAGCTCCCTAAAAGCAAAGACAGTGTTTTACACTTGTTTTTCGCAAAGTACTTTAAGGTGAACAAACATCTTATGTTTGACTGTTTTTAAGTGTGGGGATGTGTGATAGAGTTGGTGGAAAGAAAGATTAAATTCCTTAAATAAAATTGTCTAGATTAAATTTCCTAAATGGTGTTTATCTTTTCTAGCATCAGCTGCATGGTGAGGCTTTCAGGAAGCACTGAACTTGTGTGGATTGATTGACAGGAGACCTGAGGTGTTCATTTATTAGAATAAATAAATTCTAACTGTTTTCTTATTTCTTCTGAAAAGATCTTAGCTGATTCAGGGCCCCACATTTAAACATCAAAGATGAGTAAGAAGTGGCCAAGTGGTTAAAGCCATTGAAGTTGTATGTGAATACAGCTGCTTCTACTGAACCACAGCAAGCCCTGGCTCTGAAAAGCAAAGAGAAGTGATACTTTCATAGTTTTCTTTTCACAGGGTGTGTGTTACTTTTGTTCTTTATAATGTTAGATTGTGGGGGAAATGGCTTGTCTGATTCTGGGATTGATTGGGTAGAGGAGCTGTGTTGTATAAGGGCCATAGGAACCATTTTACCACAGTCTGGAAATCAGTAGATGGCCAAAACCCTGCAAGTGCTACTTTCTTTAAACAACCTTGATTTTTGCCAACTGGATTGAGCCGTGGAAGAGAGGTTGTGTGATCTAGCATTACAGTATATGTGGGGAAACAGCCATTAAAAGCAGAAAAAGATGATGTTACTTAAGTGGAACTGAGTCCATTCACCTGCTCAATTTGTGATAGAAAGGTGGACTACCACCTTTCCCTTAGTGGTTCTAAATTATCTTCAGTTTGGGGGCCAAAACTACTTTTGTTGACTGTAGAAAATATGTTGGCTTTTTATTTTGAAGTTAGGATGCAGATCTAGAAATGGTATTTTTGTCTGTCGTTTATTCACTCAGCTGTATTATTTATTTACTCATTTAACTAGGAATTGAGTTTACCACTATGATGTAATTTGGAGCTAAAATATTACCCTAGTATGTGAAATTTGGAAAAATCTTGTTTTAAGGAAAAAATAGAAGGTTAAGGAATTTTGTCAGGATTGATCTAGGACTGTATCAAGCTAGAGATATGATCTTGATAAAGATGGTAAAAATTCTCATCTCAATAATCTCCCTCAACAAAAATTCTCCATTGTAATTCTCCACTGACTTAGGGCAACTTTATTTGAGGCATTAGTTACTAGACTACTCTTTTATATGTATCAGTTTTCATATAGCTTACCTATGAAATGTATAGAATACATTTTCTTGGGGTAGTCTATAGAGTGGATTTTTATTTCAAATAGTAACATTAATTGCTTATAAAACCTGCAGATTTCTGAGATGCCACTTATATAGACTTAAGGTTGATTTTATTTCTCTGAAAGTGCCCATTTGCTCCCTATGAAAGGAGCAGGTTTGGGTATATATATTCAGTGAGTCTAAAATGAGATAACTGGTATTTTTATTATTTGAATGGAAGCTTTGTATTTTTGAGTTCTGTGAAACAAAGCTGTGTTTGTAAACACATTTCAAAAATATAAATGACAATTTTTGGAGATGTTAACTGAATAGCAAGAAACTTCAAAATAAAGAAGCTTTTGTTAACATTTAATAATAATGTAACTGTTTTCATTGACTATCACATTGATGTTTAAAGAGTACCTGATTTTTAGAACTTTCTGTATTGAAAATAACCCTCAGATTGTGTTGTGGTAGGAAAATATTTTCTTGCTATCTAGTACCCTATGCTAGTTGGGATTTTTCAACCATTGTCTTGGTTTAGAAGAATATATCATAAGTAATGTATTTTCAGTGTAAAAACAGTTTTGGGAAACTCTAGGAAAGCATTTACTTTAATGCTCTAATGTGAGAGGAACTAGTTATGGTGGTTGGTATTAGACCAATAACAGAAATATTTTGGTTTGGCTCAGCTGGTTTGGGTATAAATAAACGGTGTACAAGTTCACAAGCAAAATCCAAAGTGAGTCTTCAGATTTGTAAAATAAAGTTGTTAATTTTATATTCCCCTCCAGTTCCTTCTTATTTTAAAGACTTTTGTTGGCATTCTAATGAAGTTGTCTGTTCAGTTATGGAAGTATTATTTCTGGAGGAAGTGTGTTATATCTCTTTGTAGGATGGTTTTCACTAACCTCCTAGGTGACACAGGAGGGAAGTGTTAAATTTTATTTTTTAAAATATTTTAGTTATTTATTTTTAGAGAGGGGAAAGGAGGGAGAAAAAAAAGGAGAGAAACATTGATGTGAGAGAGAAACATCTATCGGTTGTTCCTCTGGGCACACCGTGAATGGGGACAAAATTCGGAACCCGGGCATGTGCCCTGAGTGGGAATCAAACCTGCGATCTCTCACTTTGTGGGATGCCACCCTACCAACTGAGCCACACTGGTCAGGGAAGGAGGATTAAATTTTAAATTAATTTAGAAAGCCTATATGTAAGTTACTGAAAATGTTTTCTTTTATTAACTATTTTTGAAAAATTATAAAAATACAAGCCAAAGCTAAAAAAAAAATCTAAATAGCATAGAATGGTATATGGTAGAAAACTAAACAACTTCTGATCCTTCCTTCTTATTTCCTAGTCCCATACTCTTGGAAGAGGTTTACACTGTTAAGTTTCTTCTCAAAGTTTTTTATGCATATATAAATAATAGCTTTTTTTTTTGCATGATAGAGAATAGTAGTTCTTCAGCTTAACCTTTTCACTTAACAAGAGAGGGAATGTAGGGGATCACTAGTAAAGGGCATTCTTGAGGTTATATTGATTTTTTAAAAAATATGTGTAATGGTTTGACCTGTTATAGAAAGTGATGTAATTGTACAATACATATGACTTAATGAAGCTAAAAAACAGAAAAGCATTAGGATTTTTGGCAGTCCTAAGATGTCAGTTTCACCAACTTAATTGTTCTCCCCTTTAGAAAATAAGCACAAAAATTAGTGTAATAAAAAACATTCTGTAAAATACTGGTTCCTTATGTATTTTCCCTGAGAACAGGACCCACTTGTACATGAATTATTTAACATACTCTTATGATAACTCTTTGAGGCAGATTCAGTGTTATACCCATTTTTGCAGATGAGGAAAGAGGCTTCAGGTAGTATGAGTGACACAGCTGCTAAGTGGCAGCATCCAGTTTCAAAGCTGACGCATACAGTTATGCTGCAGCAGCAGCAGCTAGTTATTCCTATTGTTTAAAAAATTTGTCTAATGGATAGTCGACTAGTATGCTGTATTCAAACATCAGAGTTATTAATATAAAAATTTGGTGAAGTAATCATTATTGAAATATGTTTGACAGAGGGATTTGTTCTTCCTCGATCCCAAACTCAGCAATGTATCATTTGGGGAGCTTTTAACAAATACCTATTCCTGGATCTCCCACACCAGACATTTTGATTTCCTGGATCTGGGGTAGAGCTGAGGAATCTGGATTTTCAACAAGCTCCTATTTAATTCTTAAGCAACCAACCTGCCTCCAGTTTAGAACCACTGAAGTGTGTCTTTGTTTGAAATTTATGAATATGGGGTTTCAGTTCTCTACTTGTTTTCTCTGAAGATAATGAACCATTACTTTGTAGAAGCAAACATGTGAAACTTGGAAGTTCATTTAATGATGTGTTAAAATAAAACAAAACTTCATCTTACTGAGCTGTGTTGTATGGTGCTATAAAGGATTTATTTTCTTCCTAGGGCCACACTGTAATGGAAGGTGAGTTAAACAGAAGACTTTATCTTGATTCTTGCAGAGGCAAACACTCTGGAAAGATTTTCTAAAATGTACAAACTGGAAAACAAAATTAAATATCAAGACTCAAAAGGCTCTAGAAATGAGTTGTCCGTTTCATTTTCAGTTGAAAGCAAGATACTACTTATCCAAAGAAATAACTGTGGATTAGCTCTCTTGCCTTGTCATTGCTTTAAATTTTGAGCCTAGATTACCATTCTTCTAAGATGAGAGAAATAAAAAATAAATTAGCTGCTACTAATAAATTAGGTGCTTTTATTTTTTATATATTTTTCTGCATTTGGGTAGGCCTGAATATAAGAAGTGAAAATTTTCTTGCCTTCTTTAAAAATTCTGCTTGCTATGAGCCAGAGAAGAAAGATTAGCTGTATTTCTGGCATTGTTAATTTTTAGTGTACAAAGTATTTTCTTACAATATTGTCCATTTTATGAGCTTTCCTACCATGAGTACAGTGAAATTAGAAAGTCATGTTAAATTCAACAAACACTATTTACTGAATTACATTAACTGCAAAATAATGTGGGAAATATAGAGATGAATATGGGAAAGTTTGTGTAAAAAGTGGTAAATAAAATTAGGAAGGGGTCGGTTCCATTTGCTCGATTAAGGGAAACTGGAGGAGATAGAATTTGAGGGAGAAATTGTTTTAGGGCACAGAAATTGAATTTGTGGAGAAGACTTTCTAGAAGGGGAACATGGCATAAGCAGTGTCTTAAGTAGAAAATGGGCATTGATTTCTAAGAATAGTGACTGGTTTAGTCTGGTGTAAGTTTGTGTGTGTGGCTGTTCTAGATTCTTTGCATTTCTCTATAAATTCTAATCAGCTTGTGAAATTCTCTAAACGAAGTCTGCTGGGCTTGTATTTGACATGTAGTTGAATCTATATACTTAAGTTTGGGGAATATTGACATCTTAACAATACTGCATTTTCCACTATAGGAAGATGGTGTATGTCTTTACTCATTTACATCTCTGTAAATCCTCTTTGGCAGTATTTTGCAGTTGCAGTATAGAGGTCTTGAACAAACTTGATTAAATTTATCCATAAGTGTTTCGTGTTGTTTAATTCTATTATACATAGTATTTAAAATGTTTTCCAATTGTTTGTTGCTGCTTTATAGGAAAAATGGATTTTTATATATTGACTTTATGTCCTGTGACTTTGTTAAGTTAAAATTCAGTTATTAAATAAAATAATTGTTTTTTTTTTTTTAATGGATGCTTTGGGATTTGCTGGGTATTTAGTCAGGCTGCATATTAAGACATGAATTTTCCATTCTAATTTGTATATCTTGTTTCTTTTACTGACTTAGGATACTGGCTATCATGGTAAATATATAATGTTAACTAGAAATGGTGTGAATGGATATCTTTTCCTTCTCCATTTTAGGGGAAAATATTGTTTTTCACTATTAAGTATGATTTAAAGTGTAGGTTTTGGTAGATGTTTTTTAACAGGTTGTGGAAATACCTTTCTAATCCCAGTTTGCTGATTTTTTTTTATCATGAATGAATGGAAATTTTGTTAAATGCTTTTTTTCTGAATTCATTGAGTTTATCAGATAGATTTTTTCCTTTGTTCTGTTCATGTAATGAATAACATTGATTGCTTTTTTGAATATTTAAACCAACTGTGTTCCTGGAATAAATTGTACTTGGTTATGATGTATTATTTTTATATTACTGAATTTAATTTGTTAATATTTTGTTAAGGATTTTTGTATCTGTATTTATGATGGATATTAATCTAGTTTTCTTTTTCTTTTTTTCTTTTTTGGTACACTGTCTCTGTCTTGATTTTGGCATCAGGAACATGCTCTTCTCATCAAATAAATTGGGAAGTTTTTGCTTGCTCCTCTTCTATTTTTTGAGAGTGTAGAAATGGTGTTAAGTCTTCCTTAGGTATATAACAATTCACCAGTGAGACCTTTTAGGCCTAGTGTTTTTTTTAATAAGGTTTTAAATTGTGAATTCAGTTTCTTTAATAGATTTAAGACTATTCAGATTTTCTATGTTTTACTGAACTAGTTTTTTAATTTGTGTCTTTTAAGAATTTTTTCATTTCATTTGTTATTAAATTTATTGGCCTAAAATTATTTATAATATTCCATTATCCTTTAATTTTGTATAGCGTATGTGCCCATATTTCATCTTTTTCTCTTAATGTTGGTAATTGTTTCTTTTTTCTCCTTTTCTTAATCAGTCTTAACAATTTATATTTATCCATATATTTTCCATTTTTATTATCCTTATTCCTTTATGTATATCCAGGTTTCTATCTCATCTCATTTTCCTTCTGCCTGAAGAATTTCCTTTAAGGTTTTTATAATGTAAGACTATGGACAATGAATTCTTTTTATTTTAGCTGGTCTGAAAAGGTTTATTTTTGAAGGATGTTTTTGCTGGAAATGGAACTTAGATTGACATTTTCCTTTTGACAAGTTAAAGATCTCTGTTATTTTTTGGCTGTCATTGTTTCTCAAGATAAGTATTCAGTAATTCTTATCTTTGTTTCTGTATAGTATGTTTTTTGCTTCTCGCTGCTTTTAAAATTTCCTGGTCTCTAGTAATTTGATTATGAAATTCCTGTGTGTGTATGTGTGTGTTTTGTATGTATGTTTATAGTGTTTTATCAAATTTGAAAACATTTTGATCATTATATTGTCACATGTTTTTTTTTCTGGGACCCAAATTACACATACATTGACTGTCTTGATATTATCCCATGTATGTTAGCTCTCCTGATATTATTCCATGGGTTATTGTGGTTCTGTTAATTTTTCAGTCATATTTCTCTTTACAGCTCAGTTTTAGTAGTTTGTAATATTGTGTCTTCAAGCTGCTGATCTTTTCTTTTATAGTATCTAATCTGTTATTCATTCTATCTGGCAAATGTTTTATTACAGATACTGTATTTTATTTCTAAAGAGTCCTTTTTGGGTCTTAACATCTTGTTCCTCATGTTGTTCCTATTTTTTTTAAATCATTGAGTAATTTCTAATAGCTGTTTTTAAGTCTTTGATAATATTACCTTTTTTATTCTAGGCCTGTTTTTATATACAGTTTTTCTTTTGGTTACAGGTCACATTTTTTTCTGCACATGTCTGATAAATTTTGAGTACATTTCAGACATTGTGACTCTAATAACATTACTGAGTGTTTGGATTTCATTGTCTTTTAAAGACTGTGGGGACATTGTTAGGACAGGAAATGAAGCTACTAGAGATCAACTCAGTCTCTTCAGTCTTGTTTGTAAGCTTTTTTAGAGTGAGACTGGAGTAACTTTTATGTTAAGAATAGTTTACCATGTTACTAAAGATCCTTCTGAGGTCTTTACTGAATGCTTTAAGTTTTTAATATTTATGCACTATAGTGACTCCTTCCAGTTTAAAACAGCTCCCACTCCTGTCTGAGCTCTGGGAGTTGTTGAATTTATAACTCCTCAATTTTTGGCCATCTTTGTGGAGTTTTACCATATGCTTGAGTAACATTCAAGAGGACTACATGCAGATTTCTGGAGATTGTTCTCTGTGTAGCTTCCTGTTCTGGATCTCTGCCCCACAAATTTCAGCTGCCTTTTCCTTCTGAACTCTAATCTTTACCCTCTCAACTCAGTGATACTGCTCTATTCTGCTTGAGATCCCCTTTTTGAACAATGATTTGCAAATTGCTTCCAGGCAGGAAACAAGATTGATGGTAAAGTTCATGTAGTTTGTTTCCCTTTTCTTAAGGATCCTAGTCTTACACTGATTATTTTCTAACTTTGTAATTGTTGGCAGTGGGAGGTTAAATTCGGTCCCAGTTACTAAATTGGGGCTGAAATTAGAAGGGTCCCCCCCTTTTAGGAAGGTAAATGTGGCTAGCCAAAAATATGTAATGGGAAAGTGGAGGCAGGGTTCTTGAATGAGGGCAGTATTCATGAAGCCAGGACATTCACATATGTCTGGTCAGGTGTTACACTGCATTGTGAGTGATGGCCCTGGAGGTTTATGGTACACAGCTTAAATGACAGCTTTGTGTGTAGCAGAACTGGGTAAGGACACAAAGTGAGAGTGTATAGATGTGGACTTGATAGAACTTCATCTTAACTGAGTTGGTAGTGTGAGGTGGAGTGGGCTAACTGAGACGATGTCAAGGTTTTTATTTTGTGGGATTTATTTATCACTATGGAGTTGAATAAGCACTACTCACAAGGATTTCATGAGTGAGATTTAAATGAGATCATTCATGTAAAATGCTTTCTGACAACCCAGTTAAAAAATGGGCAAAGGACTTGAACAGACTCTTCTCCAAGAAGGACATACAGAGGGCCCTGAGAGACATATGAAAAGATGCTCAGCATCACTAGCCATCAGAGAGATGCAAGTTAAAACCACAATGAGATACCACTTCACACTGGTGAGAATGGCCATCGTAAACAAATCAACAAACAACAAGTTTTGGAGAGGTTGTGGAGAAAAGGGAACCCTAGTGCACTGTTGGTGGGAATGCAGACTGGTGCAGCCACCATGGAAAACAGTATGGAATTTCCTCAGAAAACTAAAAGTGGAACTGCCTTTTGACCCAGCAATTCCACTGCTGGGATTATACTCTAAGAATCCCGAAACACCAATTCAAAAGAACCTACGCATCCCAATATTCATAGCAGCACAGTTCACAATAGGCAAGTGCTGGAAGCAGCCTAAGTGCCTATCAGTAAATGAGTGAATCAAAAAACTAAGGTACATTTGCACAATGGAACATTACACAGCAGAAAGAAAGGAGGAACTCTTACCCTTCATGACAGCGTGGATGGAACTGGAAAGCATGTGCAAAGTGAAATAAGCCAGGCGGTGAAAGAGAAATAATACCATATGATCTCACCTGTAAGTGAAACCTAATCAAAACAAACAGGCAAGCAAAATACAACCTGAGACATTGAAATAAAGAACAATCTGACAGTAACCAGAGAGGAGGGGGGAAAGGGATAATAGGGGGTAATGGGGAGGGGGCCATCAAGGAACATGTATAAAGGACACATGGACAAAGCCAAAGGGGGTGGATTTGAGGGTGGGGCCAGGGGGTGTGGTGGGATAAAAATGGAGACAGTTGTACTTGAACAACAATTAAAAAAAAAAAAGAAAATGCTTTCTGAATGACAAAGCAGTATATAACTTGGAGTATTGTTTATTGCTAAAGTCCATCTCTGTATCTTTACATAAAAGCCTGAATAATGTTTCCCTGGTCTCATAGTGACCTCAAAAACTTACTGTAACTCCAAAATATCAGAATTCATCTCCAGGGAGAAGGTTTATCCCTCTCTTTGAAGAATTTAGTCAGTATATGAGAATTTCTTAGTCTCAGGGCAATCTGTATAAGAAAGCTCTTTAGCCCTGGCTGGTGTAGCTCAGTGGATTGAGTGCGGGCTGCGAACCAAAGCATTGCAGGTTCGATTCCCAGTCAGGGCACGTGTCTGGGTTGCAGGCCACGGCCCCCAGCAGCCGCACAATGATGTTTCTCTCTCTTTCTCCCTCCCTTCCCTCTCTAGAAATAAACAAAATCTTTAAAAAAAAAGAAAAGAAAGCTCTTTAAATAAAGTTCCTTGATTCTAGAAGAGACTATTAAGACAAATTGGAATAAATACCAGTGGAGTAGTAACTACCAGTGAAGTAGTAAGTACCAGTAACATTTTGTTTAAGTTGAAGAAGATAAAACATTGTTCTCAGTGGTGGAATCACCTCAGGATGAAGCTGAAGACTAAAGTTTGTGACATAATCAGCTCATAGGTCATAGCCAAAAGTACGGAAGTGGTAACAGTCTTTAAGGCTTCTGTAGAATATGAACATGATCCATTATTACAAGCATTACCACCCTATTCACTTTTTACATATTCCACTTGCACTCATCTTCCTGTATCACTAGAGGGAAGAGAATGCTTACACTTTTCCATGGTAAGGACTCAAAAAGTCCTATTCTTTCCCCCAGATAAATAATAACCTATAAGAAGTGGACAACAAGGCCCCAGTACAGATTACCTTTAAATTAACTGATTTTTCTGCTTGATTTCTCTTGATTCCAACTAGATTTTGTTGGTGACTATGTGTGAGAGAAAATGTCCGATTTCATGATTTCCAGAAAAGATCATTTACAGGGCCCCAAGAATGCAAAAACAGTTGTAATATTTAAAAAATGTAGTTGAAATCCTTGATTTTTATCTTCATTCATTCCATTAAATTACTTTAGACGTCTGTTTGTGTTTTTAAGTGTTTAGTTTTCATTTCTAGAATCTTGATTTGTGTCTTTTTATATCTTAAATATTTCTAACCTTTTTGAATACATGAAATGGTTTATAATAACTGATTTAATAACCAGGTCTGTTGATTCTTATGTCTATGTCAGTTCTGGTTAAATGTAATTGATTGATTTTTTTCCCTTTCTCTATGGTTTGTACTTTTCAGCTCTTTTCTATGCCTTGTAATTTATTAGATTGAAGGCATTGTGAGTTTTACTTTGCTGGGTGCTGTATACTTTTGTATTACTAAAAATATTCTTCAGCTTTGTTTTGGGAAGTAATCATGTTACCTTGAAACAGCTTTATTCCTTCTGGTCTTGGTTAGGTGGGTCCAGAGCAGTGCTTGGTCTAGGACTGATTGATTATTCCTCAATACTGAGAGAATCCGTTTTGTTATTCTACCAGTGCCCCAGGATTCATGCAGTTTTCCAGTCTGGCTTCTAGGAACAGACACTATTCCTGGCCCTTTGTGAGTGCTTGGCACCTTTATCTTTTATCTTTTGGGGTTATTTTTTCTCTGGCTTTAGGTGGCTTCCTCACATGCATCTGCTGATCAGTACTCAGAGGGAGCCCTCTGCAGGAGTTTGCTTGCTGTCAGTGCTGCTCTCTGGTTCCCTGTTCTTCTCTGTGAGGTCCATGTCCACATTTCTCTGTTGAGTCTGTCAGTCTTTGTCTTCAGTTCCCGCTTTTTGTACAGCAGCCTGGAAACTTCTCAGGTTCGTAAGTTTGGCCATTTGTAGGACTCATCTAATTTGTTTCTTGCCTCTTAGATATTACTGTCCTTTGTTGCCTGTTGTCCAGTGACTTAATGGTTATGTCATCATTTTCTCCATTTTATGCCCTTTTTCATACAAAAGTGTGTTCCAGGCCCTATTACTCCCTATTACTCTATTTTTACTTGAAACAGAAGTTCAGCCTGTTTACATTTAAATTAGTTTAAAAAAAGAAAATTCAGTTCCTCAGTTGCACTAACCACATTCTAAGTGTTTAATAGCCACATTTATCTAATGGCTACCATATTGGAGAGTACAAATAAAGAAATTTTCATCATTGTATAAATTTCTTCTGTACTGTGCTGCATTAGGCCATGTATTATACAGTGTGTGTATAGCAATGTAAAAACTATAATTAAATTTGTTTTTTAACAAATATAGCAGTTAAGTTTATGTGTAAATTAGGTTTATATATTTCTATTTGCACACAGAAATCTAGCTTTTTAATTTTGAGTCATCAACTTTATATTACTCATCTAATAGATTGTGAAATTGGGAATGCATTTCAACTTCAGTGCTCTTTTTTCTATATTCTGTCTTCCTATAGCAGGGTGAGAATACTCTGGTGTTATTGGGTCATTTTTTGTTTGTTTCTTGTGGCAAATATTCTGATTGATAATGTTCCAGCTCTTTATATTCCTAGTCTAAGACAGTGTTTGGCATGTAATAGGTGCTTAAATACTTGCTTATTCAAAAAGTATTTGAGCACTTACTATGAGCTTGGCATTTTCCTTGGGATATGTGGATGAAAAACTACTTTGCATTGGAAGCTTAATAGAAGACTATGAGTATCCATTGCCTCCGTAGAGGCTATAATACCCTAAAAGTAGAATGAACCTGTATCTTGAAAATTTAAACTATTTCCAGTCAGCCTGCCAGTTTTGATATGGGATGACACTGTTGGGCTGCCTTATAATCTCGGTGAAAAATAGTGCTCCCCTTTGCCTAGCAACAGAGCTATTTCATGCAGAGAGCAAAGTCTATAATGGTTTGGTGAGAACTGTTCAAGAGCTCTGAATGTTAGTTAACCACCTGAGTTCATGAAAAATGAAAGCAAGAATTCAGTTTTTATGGGAGAAACAACTTCCACACATAGGAAACTGTTTTCTTTTGAGTCTAATCATTGTAAATTGAGAAATTGGGGGCAGTTTAACCAATATTTAAATTTTTTCTTTTGAGTTGGCTGTTTATATAGTTAAGAAAAAAAATCTCACATTCAGGTATCAAATGCTTATTTATTAAAGCGGTTATTTTTGTTTTTTATCATTTAATAAAATTGTTTGAAAATAGGCATGTTTCATGTTGGTGTAGACAAATATTGAATTAGAAGAAATTCACAGGCATATGTTTCAATTAACTTCAGTATTAAAAAGAAATATCAAGATTTATTGTTCAGTTTTTTGACATGACAGTTAATCTGAAAAAATCTAAACAAGTAGCTGCTGTAAAATACTATAGTGCCTATTTCTTTTACAAATGAATTTCACTATCTGAGTTGTAAAGCTTGGAAGAGCATTTGTCACATATATAATTTATTTGTATTCTCACTTATCCCCAAAAGAATTTGAGTTGGATATACTCACTTGCTATAGAAAATAAATGTTGAAATTAAAATTTATTAATTAGTAGTATATATTTCTTTTTTAATAGGATTTTGTTAACTGGATTATGGAGTTTGGTGTAAGTAATTTTTGTAATAGTGTAAGTAATTTCAAAGGTCTTACAAATGTGTGGAACAAAACTTTGTCTTTCAGAAAAAAAATTTGCTTTGATATTTGAGGTATTTTGATAGCTGTATTGAAAAGTACTTTTGTTAACCCAAAGCTATTTTATGTGCCTTGTCCTAATTCTTTGAGATATAAGCTAATCTTTGAAATTAGAGAAGACCATTTCAATAAATAAGTGCCTACTGTATGATAGGCACTATGCTAAGTGCTTTGAGGATAATAAAGTTGTAATGGATATGTTCAGTGTAGTTCCATGTATTTAAGAAAATAGAGAGTATATATACCATACTAATAATTGTAATATAAATATAAATCTTTTTGAATTCTTGTAGACATGCTAGAAAAAAACCTATGAAAAAAGGCTTAAAGAGTAAATAAATGGGTTCACAAGGCTGTCTTTTCCTCCTCATATATCTGACCATATTGTTAAAATAAGTATAGTGGTACCTCAGTACTTGTCGACTTTAGAACTTGTCAAACCTGGTACCTATTGCATATTGATAAGAAAAAAAGGGTACATACTCAATGCTTGCTCGCCTCTCATTGCACTTGCTAGAACTTGTATGAGTCACATCACCCCGCAAGACAAAATGCTTCATCAGTCATTGTTTGCTAGCCACTCACTGGAACGAATTAATGATGAGTACCAGTGTACCACTGTACAGGACTATAGTTGTATTTGTAAAAGCAATCTCAAATTCAGTATTACAATATCTAGCACAGGGTAGTCAAACGCATATGAGTGAGGACCCCTAAAAACAGAATTATTTTCAAGAGGATGGACCCCTTGTAGTACAGGCTTCCTCCACTAGGTGAGTGGGGAACCCACCTGTATCAGTGTACCAGCTGGTGGTGTTGTAAGAGGCTGCATTTGGTTTCATTGAATTTTTTTTTTTGAAGACTTTCAGCGTGTTTGCCCATTTCATGATGTGTGATTTATAAGCACACACCTGCCAACACTGCACAGAGCGTTCAGCAGTTTTTGACTCAAAACAGCATGATCCCAGTGCCCCACCCTCCCTATTCACCTGATCTCTCCCTGAGTGTTTTTTTTTCCCCTGAATGAAAAAAGTCCTCAGCGGGAAATGGTTTGCCAATGTGGAAGAGGTGAAACAAAAATGGCAGTAGCACTAAAAGGCATCAAAAACAAGTTCAAAAACTGTTTTGAGCAGTGGAAAAAACATCTTGATAGGTGTATTGCACCAAATGGAAAGTGCATTGAAGGTGACTGAAGTTTAAACATGTAAGAGTAACAATTTTTAATAAATAAATTCTGTTTTTTGGGGGGTCTTCCCTTGTGGTATTTCTCATAGTAAGTGTTAATAAATTTTGGGGCCATGAATGCCTGTGAAAACTGTTCTCCTTGAGGCTTTGTATCAGTAATAGACAACATACTTTCAGTCATTTTTAGACTGTAGGCCATTAGCCGTTAGTGGTTTGAGAAAACATTTTGGGGATCTCACATAGTATGATAAAGACATGGGAAAGAACAAATCATGAGAATGTATCACATGCACTTAGAGGATTGTTTCTACAAAATACTAATTTGTTATTTAAGTATACATTTGTGTATACCAGGTGGTGATAAAAAATATATTCAACAGTGGATTGTAATTTAAAAAAAAAAGTTTGAAAGCCACAGCTTTTAGTAGTTAAATTTAGCTGCTTTTAAAGTGCTAGTCTTTACAGGAACAAAGTTAAAAGACACATGGATAAAAACTAGGGGGAGGGTGGTAATGGGAGGGAAGTTGGGGGGGTGGGTGGGCTTGATTGGGAGTAAAGGGGAGAAAACTGTACTTGAACAATCACTTAAATAAAATGGGGAAAAAAGTGCTAGTCTTTTTTTACTATTTTGTAAGGTGTGAAAATGATTGGATTTGCATATTTGATGTGTGATGGGTTTGGTCCTGCTTTGCAAAAGGCTAGCTGCTGATTTAAACTTCTCTCCAGATTTTCCTATATTAGGTAAAAAGTATATTACAACTTTTTTTGTTTTAGTAGACTTTAGTCTTCCTGTCACTGCCCTTTAACTCATGTTAGCTTCCTTTAAAGAAAGAAGGCACCTTTATTGGAAATTGGAGGCAGTTCACATTTCTATCCATCTTAAGGAAAAGATCTCAGAAACATGAAGAGAGAGACTAGAATATAATTATGCAAAAATAAAACAAAAAACACTATCAAAGAGGAGAAAACTCAGTTAATGATGTGACCCATGCCTCACTTTGAAAAGAAAGAGGAGGTTGTCACTTGCTTTCTCAGTTTATTTTCTGATACAAATATGGAACTCTTGAGACATCTTTACCTCTTTTTCAGCTCTGGAATTCTCCTAAATATTTGGAATGATAATATGAACAAGTTGACTTTCAGGAATTCATAACCCCTGTTGAAGTAGAAACAAACTGTGTTCATTAATATGTGTGCACTTAAATGACTTTACAAATCATTTAAGTTTTGTATAGGAGAATTATACACTCATAACCTGCATATTAGAAAAAAGGCTGAGAACTTCCATTGAAGTGAATGTATCTTTAAAGCAGATTTAATTTTTGATGATATATCAAGACCTATTCTCATACCCCATGTTCTGTAGGGTTATTTTCTGAAATGGTAATGAAATTATTTTAATTATAAAAGACAATTTAGCATTTAAATAAATGCACTATAACTTTTATTTTCTAGGAACATATAATTCTTAAAATGAGATTATTTTCAGAATATTAGCAGGCCCTAGCCTCTATTGCTTTTTTGTACTACTTGATTTTTGGGTTTTTATTGTCATGGTATTTGCTGTTAACTTGAGGACTATTTGAGCATAGAGAACACAGCTTACTGAGTTTAGGAGTGTGGGCTGATTAAGTTGAACAGAGATGAAAAACAGTTTCTTTAGGTCACATGTATTTTACATCTGGAAACATACCCTCAAACTCCTGATGTGGTTTTTCTATATGTGCCATTTATTAGCAATATATTCTTTATAAAATTTTGACAGGCTGTACTACAGAAGTGGGTTCAGAGCCTATACTCTTTCTAGGAATACTTTAATTGTAGCCAGAATTTAGCTTTGTTGGTTTGATAAGGTGTCACATCTTTAATCCAGGTAGGAGACATTCTTAACCAGAGTACTATACCTTCTCATTTTTCTGCTTGTCCAAACATGACTTATCTTAGAATTTTTTCCTCTGGTTTCACCTTTGTTATTAAGTGTTCTCTGTCTCCTATACCTCCAGGAATCTCCCCCCCAACTCTTGAATTTGTGTATTGAATCATTTAGAGCTTATTTTGATTCTATACATTTTTCTATATGTGTTTTATGTTGTGTGTTGGATTTATTTTCTTTTAATAAGCTTTTTTGGGTCAGTAATTGTGTCCAATACGCTTGTGCCTTATAATAAAGGATTATCAGACAGGATTATCAAAGGAAATCATATCTAGATTTCACTAGATATGATTAATATCTAGTGAAAATTAGCTTATTAATGCTTTTAATTTGAAGTATATTAATGATCAAAAATTAAATTCAAATAATAGACTTTATTTAGATTTCTAATAAGTTGTTTATGTAGTCACCATAGACAGTATACTTTCTCAAGGATAATGTGTTATTTTTAATGCTTGATCCCAGGGCTATAAATAATTTTAACAGATATTTTTCTAATCACAATTCTTCACCTAAACTTGAAGATGCAGAAAATGATTTGCATGACTTTTCTGAATTCTCCCAAGATTGATACACAACTAATACCATTCTAGATGCTTGTAAGTTAATTCAGTACATATAGTGAATGCTTAGGGTACTAGGGTTTAATTCTGTGTGGAACCATAGTGGAGAATGGGACATATATGTCATTTCTGTTTTACGCAGTTTCCTCATTTGTGAATGACTTGCTTGAATCTTTCCATATATTAATTTTATTATTTTCTGTTATTTCTTTTTTTTAGGAAGTAAGTGCTGGTAAAACTTTTGAGGAAAGGCATTCTAGAGACCAGGTGGAAGTTTTGCCATTTTAATTTATTAGATGTTATTTGAAATGGTAACCCAACTTTAAACAATACTACTGGCTGCAGTTCCCACCTTTTAGACAATTTCAAAGTAAAATAGGAAAATTTTTGGCATTATAAAAGTTTTAAAAAGATTTTCTCTCTGAAATCTATGAATGAAGAGGAAGATAAAAGGTAAATGCTGAATCAAATGTGTTAGGATTATTTTATTATCCTGACTGGAAGAGAATCTACTAGTTATTTGCATTTATTTTATACTTAGAATTGCTAGAATTCATTCTTTATTTTTAAAAGTAATTATTTGTTAAACTCCTTTAACTTGAACTTACCTGGGAGGCACTTTATCTGCCCTTCCATCCCAGATAAGGTCAAGTTAAAGGAGTTCATCATCACCAAATGCTTATTATATGAAATGTTAAAGGGACTTAGAAAAAGAAGATAAAAAATACGAACAGTAAAATTACAACAAATTCACAGCTATCAACAACCGAACCTAAAAAAACAAAAACAAACTAAGCAAACAGCTAGAGCAGGAACAGATTCACAGAAATAGAGATCACATGGAGGGTTATCAGCGGGGTGGGGGGAGGGAGAAGAATGGGGGAAAAGGTACAGGAAATGAGAAACATAAATGGTAGGTACAAAAAAGATAGGGGAAGGTTATAGTATGGGAAATGGAGAAGCCAAAGAACTTACATGTATGACCCATGGGCATGAACTAAGGTTGGGGAATGTTGGTGGGAAGTGGGTATACAGGGCAGAGGGGAATAAGGGGGGGAAATGGGACAACTGTAATAGCATAATCAATAAAATATATTAACATTTTTAAAAAAGTATTTGTTGAAGAAATATCTAATATATATAATTAAATTCAAAATTCACATTTAGCTCTTTGCTTTTGTTTATTGAGCCAGTCTAGGGTAAAGGCTGAGGGTCTTAGGGAAGTACCAGGGTATTTTGGTCTGATAAAATTTTAGGGATATTTCCCATTCACAGGATACTTACTATTCCCATAATGCAAGTGGAGTAAAGAAGCTCTAGCAATTAACTACTATGGGAACCGATTTGATGATTAATTTTTTTATATATAGTTCTTCACTATTTATGATAGCATAAGTTCTATTTAGTTGAATGTATTTGAAGAAGTAACACTTTGTCCTAGTCATTTTTGATTAAAATCTTTATAAAATGTATTATAAATTTTATTTTCTTAAAGCTTACCAGATATCTAGCTTTATCAAGGTTACAGCCATGAATACTTTTTGTGCTTTGCTTTAATGCAGCAATAATGTATTTGTATTATAATGAAGGTTGATAACACTGAGTCTATGCAAGTCTTTTTCTGTTTACTGTGCATTTATATAAGTGGCATTTTTATTTTATTTCCTTTTTACCTATAGTTATTCTTAGCTTGTCAGTTTAGCAGGACTGACTAATTTTTGGTTTTTATTATGCCATATAATCTTTATTCTGGTCTATAATCTAAACTACTGAAAACTGACCTCCTAGGGGTAGTGAGGTAGGTAAGCCTTGTTAAAATCGTAGACTGTGTTGATACACGAATATAGGCCTGGGAGTCACTGTCACTTCTCATGGTTGAGAAGAGGACATGGGCTTTGTTGAAGCTCTTTTTCTAGCTTATTCCTCTGCCTCTGGGTATAATTGATTACAGTCACTTAATGTCTGAATGACTATAAGATATATATGGACTGCTGTCATTTCTTCTTCAGGTGACTTTGATATTTAAATTTTTAAAAAATTTTTTTCTCTGTAGTAGCAAAATTTGAGAGCATGTATAAATAAATGTTTTTTTTATATTAAATGTGGTAGAACATGAACTTTAATGTCAACCAATTGTGACTTAAAGGTATGGTGTATAAAATACTTATTAAGTAACAAATATTTTTGGCATAAAATGGATTAAGTTGATTTGGATTTATAATTGGTGGTAGGGATTAATGCATTAAACTCTAATAACTCTAATATGCCATGATAAAGAATATTCTTTTGAATACATTTTAGCCTGTGCTGGTGTGAAGAATGCTTTCTGTAAAAGTAAAGGGAAAAAAGGACATTTAAACTATCTCTGTTGTTCTTGAGAATAGAGACTGAATTGATCAGTTAAGAAATATTTTTCAAAGATATTCTTTGGTACTAGATGGAACATAATAGTTTATTAATTTAATGGGTTCTATGTAGTTGTTGAGCCTTGTGACTCTTGTTTGAACCTTTCCTTAACTCAGGCTTCGTCTCATTCTTCTGTGTTTATAAATCTATGTAGTTCACTGAATGAGGGGGATGGTCAAGGACCAAATATGCCTCTTTCTTCACTCTAGCACTCTTGACTTTCTGCTGACTTCTACATGCAGAGGCAGGCAAATGTAGGCTTACAGTTATGAGTATGCAAAACACAAGTTTATTGTGTGTTATTATTATGTTAGTATTTATTTGTATTGTAAGTGTAAACCTACTTTTGTCCACCCCCGTAAGTGGTTAATCATTTGGAAAAAACTTAAATTTATACCTCACATCATAGAAAAATAAACTGCAAATGGATCAGAGATCTCAATATAAGAATGAACTATACAGATATGAAAAGAAAATATGAATGAATCCTTCTGTAATCTGGGTGTAATGAAAGGTTTTTCTCTCTCTAACTCAAAGTCCAGATTCAACAAAAGGAAAGAGTGATAAATTTTTGAATTTATAAAGATTGAAGACTTCTCTACATGGCAAAAAACACTAATAACAAAGTCAAAAAGGCACATATAAAACTGGGAGAAAGTATTTATTTACATTACATATTACAGATAAAGGGTTAATATTTCTATTACATAAAGAACCTTTAACAATAGAGGGAGAGAATACCAAAAAACAAAAGGGGACCCTGGTGACTTCTGGTCAAGACTTGCGCAGACCCATCCAGGAAAGGCACCAGTGGCATATGGGGAGGAATTGAATTGAATGATTGAACAGGATGAGTGCTGGGAAACAGCTTCCTCTTAGGCAGAACTGCAAAGGTCAGTCAGTGGCATTGTCCGCTCTACAACCCTCTGCCCCCCAGCCACAGAGCCACAGAGCAGTGACGTGGGTTGTGCTGCTCAGGTGATTAAGGCTCTGCCCCATATAACTGCAGGTGCGCTTTTCTGCAATAGGCCATGATACTAAGACAGGGAGGCAAAGCAGTCCTACCTAATATACAGAAACAAACATAGGAAGCTGCCAAAATGAGGAAACAAAGAAATATGACCCAAATAAAAGAACAGATCAAAATTCCAGAAAAAGGACTAAACAAAATGGAAATAAGCAGCGTATCAGTTGGAGAGTTAAAAGCATTGGTTATCAGTATGCTTCAGGAGTCTACTGGGTACTTCAGCATAAAAAGGTCCCGGGTAGAAATGAAGGTTACATTAAGTGAAATAAAGAAAAATCTACACGCAACCAACAGTGGAGGGGATGTAGCGAAGAATCAAATCAATGGTTTGGAACACAAGGAAGAAAAAAAAAGTATTCAGTCAGAACAGCAAGAAGAAAAAAGAATTAAAAAAAAATGGGGACAGCTTAAGGAGCATCTGAGACACCTTCAAACATACCAACATCCAAATCATAGGGGTGCCAGAAGGAGAGGAGGAAGAGCAAGAAATGGAAAATTTATTTGAACAAATAATGAAAGAAAACTTCCCTAATTTGGTGAAAGTATTCTACATACAAGTTCAGGAAGCACAGAGAGTCCCAGACAAGATGGACCCAACCAGGACCACAATAAGACACATCATAATTAAAGTGCCAAAGGTAGAAGATAAAGAGAGAATCTTAAAAGCCGCAAGAAAAAAGCAGAGTTACCTACAAAGGAGTTCCCATAAGATTATCTGGTGATTTCTGTTAAAGAAACTTTGCAGGCTAGAAGGGACTGGCAAGAAGTATTCAAAGTGATGAAAAGCAAGGACCTATAACCTAGGTTACTCTATCTAGCAAAGCTATTATTTAGAATTGAAGGGCAGATAAAGTGCTTCCCAGACAAGGTAAAACTAAAAGAGTACATTATCATCAAGTCATTATTATATGAAATACTAAAGGGAATTATACAAGAAAGAGAAGATCAGTGATGAACATTAAAATGGCAATAAATTCACAACTACCAGTAATTGAATCTAAATAACAAATTAAGCAAACAAGCAGAACAGGAGCAGAATCATAGATATGGGGATCATTTAAAGGGTTATCAGTTGGGAGGGGGAAGGTGAAGGGGAGAAAGGTATTAACCACAAATTGGTAGGTACAAAATAGACGGGGATGTTAAGAACGGTATAGGAAGTGGAGTAGCTGAAGAACTTATATGTGTGACCCATAGAAATGAACTCAGAGGGCTATTGCTGGAGGAATTGGGGATACTGAGTGGATGGGGGCAAAGGGGGAAAATTGGGACAACTATAATAGCACAGTAAATAAAATACATATTTTAAAAATGTTGGTAATAAAAGAAAAAAAGGAGAACCAATGGGAAAATAAGCAGAAGACATGGATAGACAGTTCTCACAAAAAGCTATAAAAATTTCTCTTAAACATAGGAACATTCATTCATTCTTAATTATAACAAGAGAAATTCAAGTTAAGAATTGCACTGAGATGCCAGTTTTCACCTATGAGATTGGTAGAAATTTAGAATACAATGAAATACCCCGTTAGCTGTGAAGGAGGAGATACTTTCATACTTGTTGTTAGGTAATGTAAACTGGTAATTTGATCTGATAGTATCCCAGGTTGACACTGGACATCTCAAGAAGTTGCTTCCTTCCAGAGCAAGAGGGCAAGGGAATAGAAGAGTTTACCACTTTGGTACAGACAGCTGACCACTTCACTTGGTCCTTTCTCTTCCCACAAATTCCTGGGGTCAAAAAGGTGGGAATTCCTATCCTTGTTTCTTTCTGAGTCTATCTTAATTAAAACTCCATGGTCTCTCCCATCAAGACTGGCTTTTTGAGATGCTCAAGGCAGGCAAGTTAATAAACAAAAAATTCTTTCCCAAGACAGCAGCAGACCTGTAAAATAGGAAATCATGTCTCTGATTGTAGGAAACTGAATATTCACTAATTTTGTCTTGTTATATTCCTTCGGTAGCAAATCATAGTCTCTTTTAAGGTAAGTGGATTCATCAGGCATATAAGTACAAATGTCAGGTGTTGGAAAAACCAGCATTATTTTAATAATTGAATAAAATTCTCATTAACTGTGGTTTTCACAAGGCATGTATTTTATAATATATACATGCAAAAAGACATGTTTTGGGGAGGGATTTAATCTGGAATTTATCAAAAAGAATATGTACTTAGAATGAATCCAAACTGTCACATGCTATATAGCTACAAAGCTTCCACATTAACTCACAACCATTACATCTTATCTGCTCATGTATTTGCATTGATGATTAATTTTTAGATCAATGATAATACAAGGAATGTTAACCAGTCTGATTCAGCCTGTTTGCTATGTCATCTCATTCAGAGTTATTTTGTTTGTGTTAGTTATTAGAACTGGAGTAGGTAACTTAGTAAGTCTAGTTAAAAAGTGAGTTATCTTGTTGGTAGGAATGTAAAATGGTACACGCTACTTTGGGAAACAGAGTGGTGGTTCTTCAGAAGGTTGATCATGGATTTACCATACATGCCAGCTGTTCCACCCTAAATACAGTGGTACTTCAGTACTTATCATTAATTTGTTCCAGAACTTGTGACTAGTGCCAAAACCTACGAGTACCGAATGATGAGCCATTTTCTTTTGCGGGGTAGTGTTGTGACTCATAAAAGTTCTAGCAAGTGTAACCGGTTCCTAGCAAGTGCGACGTGTCCTGAGTAAGTGTTGAGTGCTGAAACATTTTTTTTTTCTCATTGAAATGTGATGAGTACAGGGTTTGATGAGTTCAGGGTTCAATTGAAGCCAGTGAGTACTGAGGTATGATTGTATATACCCAAGAGAGTTGAAAACATATCCACTCAAAAACTAGTACATGAGTGTTTATAGCAGTATTATTCATAATAGCCAAAAGTAAAAATAAGCCAAAGGTCCAGTTGATGAGTGTATAAAGTGTTGTATATCCATACAGTGGAGCCTCATTTGGCCATAAAAAAGAAATAAAGTACTGAGATATGTTGTAACATGGATGAACCTTGAAGACATACTAAGTAAAAGAAGTAAAAAACCTACATATTTTATGATTCCATTTACATGAAATGTGCAGAATAGGCAAATCTGTGATACAAAGGAGGTTGGTTAGTGGTTACTTAGGCCATAATGAGGTGGACAGGGAGTGACTGTTCATGAATAATATTGGTTTTTTGGGGATGTAGTATGATGAAAGTGTTCTAAAATTGATAATGGTGATTTGATGGTTGCATAACTATGAATATACTAAAATCATTGAATTTCACACTTTAAATATGTGAATTATATCTCAAAGAAGTTATTATAAGAGATGTGAGTTATCTGTGGTTAGGGACTAATAAGTGTTTTTCCCCTCTTTCTAAAATATTTGTGACCCATTCTTATACATTGTTGGTGAGAGTACAAATTGGTACAACTCTTTTGGAAGGGATTTAGATAGTACCTAACAAAACTGCATGTGCTTTTACTTTTTGACCAAAAATTCCACTTCTGAAAATTTATCCCAAAGATTTTCCCCTAGCGATACAAGAATACATATGGATAAGACTATTATTGTAGCATTATTTGTAGTTGCAAAATATTAGAAGCAACTGAAATGTCAATACAGAGGAGAGTGAATAAATAAGCTGTCATACATCTATGCAATGCATGTATGAAAGAATGAGGAAATCTGTGAATTGATACAGGGTGATTTCTAGGAATTTTTGTTTCAATACCACAAGCAAAGTGCAAAAGTACATCTGTACTGTCTTATGTAAGAAAGAAGCCAACATAAGAAAATATATATCTGCAATGAAATATAGGAAGAATAAACTAGAAACCACAACGTGAGTAGAAACAGGGTAGAATGATGAGGGATTATAATGGGATTAAAGGAATGGAGGAGGGGACTTTTGGTCAAGATGATGCTGTGGGTAAATGTAGTACTTGAATCTTCCCATATCCACATCAGAATTAGATTACAGAATTACCATCATTTAGAACCACCTGAAATCTAGCTGAATGGAAGTCTGGTAACTAGGGATTTAAAGAAGAAGCCACATTGACACTGGTAGAAAGGGCGGAGACGAGGAATGGACTAGTCCTACACCTACATGCGGTGGATAAAAACTGGGAAGGAGATCTTGGCTGCAGAGGTCCACCTTGAGCAGTGAGGGGTTCCAGCCCCACAACACAGCCCCCCAGCCCAGGGTTCCAGTGCCAGGAAGAGAAGTTCCTATAACTTCTGGCTGTGAAAACTAGTGGGGATTGGGGATTGAGGATGAGTCAGACAGAGGCTTCAGGAGTCCTAGGCAGTTCCTTTTAAAGAGCTAGTGCATGGATTTACTCATACACATATTCCCTCTGAGCTCCATTGCTGGGATATCAGCTTGAAAGGAAGCAGGGACAAACAAGGAGGAACAGCATTGTCTGGCATTGGGGTGAGAGCTGGAGAGGCAGCTTTCTGCCTTGTGAAAGTGCAGTTGCCATTGTTTCTTTTCTGAGACCCCCCACCCCCACAGAGCCAATAGAGGGGTGCCATATTTGAGTCTGTATCAACCTGGCTCACTGTTTGCCCCACCTTGGTGATTCCCTGAGATCCCAGTCCACCCAATTTGTGGACCCATGCAAGCTGTTTCCAGCATTTTTGTCATACAAACTACCTGTCTTGGCTCTTTCTGTGGACTTTTCTAAAGTCTCTCGAAGGCTCAGAAATTGCAGACAGGTAGCATCTGGTCTTGGTGTGCCCAGTACCTCTTGCTAAGTGGCTCCATGCCTATCACTGGTGGTAGCCAGCCTTGGTTTACAGCTTGGCCTCTCCTGGGCACCTTCAGGACCAACACAAGTAGCATCCATCTGCAGATTGCTCTGTAGTTCATGCTGGGTGGCCCCAGGCAGGGCACAGTCAATGGTTGGTCTTGTACCTCCTGGGAAGCCTTAGACCCTGTGCACCTGGTAAACAGCTTCAGACTACACTGGATTATAACCCTACCACTTCCATGAGTGACACTTTCAAGAAGTAAACTCAGTGAGGGGCAAAGTTCCACTGAAACAAGTCCTGCTTTGTAGGGTTGGCTCCTGCATAGCAACCCCTTCTCTGTAGTTGCAGCTGGTTCTCTCGGTGATGCCAACAACAATCAAGGCTCAACTACAGCAGGAGAGTGTACACAGCCACACATTGGGGTGCACCTGGAGCACCCAGGTCTGGTGACTGGGGAGGCTGTGCAACTGGGCCCTACAGGATACCTATTACACAAAGCCAATCTATCAAGTCCAGGACATGTAGCAGCTCCACCTAATACCTAGAAACAAACTTAGAGAATCAGCCAAAATGTGGAGACAAGGCAACAGGTCTCAAATGAAAGAACAGAAGCAATCTCCAGAAAAAGAACTACCATATTTTTCAGACCATAAGACACATCTAGGTTTTAGAGGAGGAAAATAGGAAAAAAAATTTTGAAGCAAAAAATGTGGTAAAATATTTAGTAACATAAGTAACATAATATTGCACCAATGTAAATGTAAAGCTACATTCGAATTATAATGATAAGATGCACCCCCATTTCCTCCCAAATGAGGTGTGTGTGTCTTATAGTTCAAAAAATAAAAATAGAGACAAGCAATATACCAGATGCAAAGTTCAAAGCAATGGTTGTAAGGATGTTCAAGGAACTTAGTGAGAACTTCAACAGCATGATAGAAACCATAAAAAAGAACCAGTCATAAATAAAGGTTACACTAACTGCAATGAAGGATAATTTACAAAGAATCAGCAGTAGAATAGGTGAAGCTGATAATAATCAAATCATTGATTTGAAACATAAGGAAGCAAAAACCAATCAGAACAGCAAAAGAAAAAGGAATAAGAAGAAATGAGGATAGTGTAAAGAGCCTCTGGGACAACCTCAAGTGTACCAATGTTTGCATCATGGAGCTACTGGAAGGAAAAAAAAGAGCAAGAAAGGAAAACCTATGTGAAAAAATAATGACATAAAATATCCCTAACCTGGTGGAGGAAATAAACTAGACCTATAAGGCCAGGAGGCACAGAGAGTCCCAAACAAGATGAATCCAAAGAGGCCCACACAAGGACACATCATAATTAAAATGCAAAAGGCTAAAGACAAAATGATAATCTTAAAAACAGTAAGAGAAAAGCAGTTACTTACTTACTGGAGAGTTCCCATAAGACTGTCAGCTGATTTCTCAACAGAAACTCCAGAAGGGAATGGCAAGAAATACTCAAAATGATGGACAAGAAAAAGCTAAAGGAGTTCAACCACCACCAAACCAGTATTATATGAAATGTTAAAGGGTTTTCTTTAAGAAAAAGAAAAAGAGATAAACAGTATGAACAATAAAATGACAGTGAATACATGTGATCAACAGTTGACTGAAAAAACAAATTAACAAGCAGAACAGAAATAGAGTCATAGATATAGAGAACATTTTGATGGTTGTCTAATAGGAGGGAGGGTGTTTGAGGGTATGGATGAAAAAAACGAAAGGGTTAAGAAGTACAAATTGTTAGTTACAGAATAGTCATGAGGAGTAAAGTACAGCATAGGGAATATAGTCAATAATATTTTAATAACTGTGTATCGTGTCAGATGGGTGCAGGATTTATCACTTAGTAATTTGTAATGTCTAATCATTGGGGTGTATACCTGAAACTAATATAGTATTGTATGTTAACTAATTAAAAAAATTAAAAAAGTGATTAAATGACAAAAAATGTCAAGGGATGGAGGAGATTGTGACATTGAGTATGCTTTTTTGCAAGGTTCTGACTTTCAGAACTGTGATAATGTTTGACATACTTAAAAAAATACATAGTTAGAAAAAAGAAACAAAAATGAAAGTGGACTAAAACAAACAAATGAGCTCAACTGATTTCAAATAAATAACATAATTACATGTTGGGTGGGGGAGGCCAACCAACACAAATAACTTTTGAGGATATTTTTTGGACTGCATGGCCTTAAGTTTGAACACAAAAAGAACTAAAAAAATACTGAGCTTTGGTTTGTAGGCTTTCCTTTTCCATGCAGAGCTGTGTGTTAGTGAATTCAAAACTACTCTTCTTTCTCTGTATACCAGAATTGAGCAAATAGGCAAGTAAATATTATATGGTTAATGAAATGCAGGTTTCTAATTGTTGGAGGAAGGAGTTTTAAATGTGAAAAGTGGGGAAAGACAGAAGGTAGAAATCTGTAGTGTTCAGTTGGAACTTAAAGTATCAATATAAACTCATCTTTCTTCCATCTGTCTGCCCATTTATTCATCAGTCAGTTCATCTATAGAAATGATTATAGATGAGATGTGTGTGAATGTATGCATATGAATATTATATGTGTACATACTAATTTATTTCATATTCTTCTACACCAGATGCTTGCATGGATCTGCTTCCTAGGTGATTTTTAGTGTGTAAGTTTTAGGATGAGATTCTAATAATTTAAAATCACCAAAACAAAATTCAATTATTACATAACTAACAATTATTAAAATACACACAATTCAGACATATTTTCTTTCTCAAAGGGGGTGTAATTATATATTATATATGATGGGATGATGGAGACAACAAAAAAAGTTTACCATTGACTAAACTTGGCAAGATATGGCAAAAGGATTTTAGATGCTATCTTTGTTTATATAGTTTGGTCATTTACAGAATATGTTTATTAAATACATTTGCTAAAACAGAATTCGAGCTGTTGTGAATAGATCTTGAAATTTAATTGGTTTAATTCTGTAAACGTCCCCCTAGATTTTCTTTTAATAAAGCATTTGCAATATTGATAAAATGCTAGTAAAGGACCTTCTACAGCAAAAAAATTTTAGACTATGTGCAAATGTTAAACATGTCTGTAGCTATCTTTTGTGATTAATAGATTCAGTTCAATTCATTTTGAATTGCACACACTGCACTTGAGTTTTCAGCAGTTTTTGACCAAAAATGGCATGATCTCCCATGCCCCACCCTCTCTATTCACTTGATCTTGCCCTGAGTGACTTTTTTTTTTCCTGATGAAATAAGTCCTCAAAGGGAAATGTTTTGCAGACTTGGAAGAGGTGAAACAAAAAATGGCAGAAGCAGTAAAAGACATCAAAATCGAGGAGTTGAGAAACTGTTTTGAGCAATGGAAAAAAGTCTTGATAGCTGTATTGCATGAAATGGAGAGTACTCTCTCTACAGGTGACTGAAGTTTAAACATGTAAGAATACAGAATTTTTTTATAAATCGATTTTGTTTTTTTGTTGTCCCTTGTCATATATAATTACAGCCCTTTTGAGAAAGAAAATATGTCTGAATTGTGTGTATTTTAATGATCATTAGTTATGTTATAATTGAATTTTGTTTTGGTGATTTCAAATTATTAGAATCTCATCCTAAAAAAATTGAATTACCTAATAAAGTCTACCTTGCCTTTACTGTATTACCTGAATATGTTAAAAATAAAATACACTAGTAACCAAAATCTTTTTTTGTTTATATAATAATATAAGGAAATTTGAAGCATTATGGCAGATAGCTGAAACATAGCTAATTACAAGTAACAATTTTAATAAAAGTTTATTAAGTTTTGTAAAAAGGTTTTTTCTTTTGCATTAATTGAGGTTTCTATATGTTACTGCTCATTGAAAGTAATCAGAGATACTTGGCAAAAATGGCTGGTTTCATAATTGAGCCAGAAAATGTACAAGATAAGCTTGTAGCATCTTGTCATACCAGATAATAAGGAAGCTTCAGAGACTACTGGGGTTTTGTCAGAAAGCCTTAGGGTCCAACTTGAGGAGCTTCCTAGTGGCAGAAAATGGGACAGGTGAGCTTCAATAGTGATATCTACGATTGGTTGAAACATAACATATATCAATTTGTCCCAATAGATGAGTTTGTGTTGACTTAAAAATGATTGGTAGAGGATGCTAATGAACCAATCGTTGTTTTTAAAAGTTGGAAATGGAAGTAAAGAATTGAGTATTTGTTGCTTTTCCTAGAACTATACCATTGGGCAACTAAGTAGTAGATGAGGGTAGCTTATTTTTATAGAATTATTCTAGCAATGGAATGGGAAAGGAATTACAAATTAGAATATCACCATTTCATAAGTCCTAATATATTAATGAATGGAAGCATTGAACATCATGGATACTAACATTATCAGGAAAAGATAGCCAAAACATTTGTTTCCTGATATAAGACAAAATACTCCCCATGAAGTAGTCCTACCCCATGCCTGAAAAACAGAATTGAACCTTAATTTGATCTAAAGCACCTAAATTCAGCTACTAACTTAAAGAAAACACAGAAGAGGAAAAGGTTAACTAATAGGAAGGAAGTATAATCAGAAAAATCCAAATTGTGGGAAACTCCACGGAATCTAAACCTTTCAGTTAATTCCCTTTCCTCCCAAAATCTCAAAAAAAAATAACAACAACAACAACAACAAACCTAGAAGGGGACACATTTCAAAATTTAAATTAGTTAAAATTAAATAAAATAAAAAAAACAGATCCTTATTTGCACTAGCCAAATTTCAATTTTTAACCACCTTATGTGGCTGGTGGCTATCATATTTATATTTCAGATACAGAACAATTCCATAATGCAGAAAGTTCTTTTGGATATGTATATTAGTTTTCCTAGGGCTTCCATAACCAGTTATCACAAACTGAATGGCTTAAAATAACAGAAATTTATTCTCTGACAGTTTTGGAGGCCAGAAGTTCAAAATCAGTGTGTTGGCAGGGCCACACTCCCTGTGAAAGCTCTAGGGGTGTATCCTTCCTTGCCTCTTAGAGCTTCTGGTGGCACTGTGATGTTTCTTACTTTGTGGCAGCATACTCCAGTCTCTACCTTCATCTTCACTTAGCTTTTTCCCCTCTGTGTCTCAAATTTCTCTCTCTCATAAGGACATCAGTCATTGGATTTTTAGTGCCTACTTAAATCCAGGATGACTGTATGTTGATCCTTAACCTGATTACCTTTAGAAAGACCCTCTTTCCAAATAATTTCATATTTATAGGCATACTGGGTGTTAGACATAGGCATAATTTTTGGGGGAGGTATAGTTTTAATCCACTCAATATTAAATAGTGGTACTAAAAGTTAAAAGGGACCTAAGTGACTAATATATTAAACAGTAGCAATGTCTGGGCTTTATTTAGACTCTGATGTAAATAAACAGATTATAAAATTAAAATTATGAGATGATTGCACATTTGAGCCCCAGATATTTATATTAAAGAATTTTTGTTAACTCTGTTTAATGATGGTATTGTAATTATGTTTTAAAAAAGAACCTTTTTTCTTTTAGAGGTATAGCGATATTTATAGTTTAGATGAAATAATGTATTGGAGGTTCTTCAAACTAATATCTGAATGAGGAAGTGGGCAGGGGTGTAGATTAGGCCCTGCAAGCTACAGCCCATTTACCTTGCAGCTTGGTTTTGTAAATAAAGTTTTATTGAAATATAGTCATACCAATTCATTTACATATGGCCTTGGCTGCTTTTGCAAACAGAGGCAGAATTGAGTAATTGGAACAGAGACCCATGGGCCTATGAAAGCCTGAAATGTTTACTGTGTGACATTTTACTGAAAAAGTTTGTTGACCTCTGTCAAGATGAAACAAGGTAGACCATGAAATGATAATAGTTAAAGCTGCTTCTTTTTTATGTATGTTTGAAATTTTCTTGTTAAACTTTCTGAAAAATAATAGTTAACTGTCTTATTTTTAGGGTGTAAGAAAGAGCCTAAAAAGAGAGAAAATCAAAGGAAAATATGAAAAAATTTTACTCTATAAAAAGGCAGTTATCTTTAACATTTTATTTCTTAAATATCTGAAATGTATTTAGTAAGATAACATTTGTTAAATCTGAATGGTAGGTACATGAGTTTTACATTATTTTGTATTTATCTGTATGCTAATATATTTTTAATTTTAAAAGCCAAACGTTGTAAATATAAGTTAAAATATGTAAGGGCAAACTATGCAATTGGGAACGTATTTTCAATATATAACAATGGATTTGAGAACTTTAATACATTGTAGCCCATATAAATTATTGAGAAAAAAATGTGTGTTAAAAATTGAAAAATTAGGAAAGGACATGTGGTGTTTTCCAGAGAAAGGCAACTGGCCAAGGTGTATATGGAAATGGAAAAAATGTTTTCCTTCTTTAATCCTCACCTGAGGATATGTTTTTGTTGATTCTAGAGAAAGGAGGAGGGGAAGAGAGACAGACAGACAGACAGACAGACAGACATCGATTGGGTTGCCTCCTGGATGCACCCCTACCAGTTATCAAACCAAAACCTAGGTGTATGCCCTGATTGGGAATCAAACCTGTAATGTTTTTTTGGTGTATGTGATAATGCTCCAACCAACTGAGCCACCCAATCAGGGCAGGAAAAATGTTTCGTTTCATCTCTTCTCATCTCCCCTCCCATTCCCTATTCTGTCATCCTCTCTTCTGCCCTCCCCAACTATAATCAGAAACTGGTTAATTAAAAAAAATTGATAAAAACTATATCCCTCTAGCGCTGGCTGTTGTGACTTAGTGGATTGAGTGCTGGGCTGCAAACTAAAGGGTCACCAGTTTGATTCCCAATCAGGGCACATGCCTGGGTTGTGGGCCAGGTCCCCAGTAGTGGGTGCATGAGAGGCAACCACACATTGATGTTTCTCTCCCTCTCTTCTTCCCTTCCCCATCTCTCTAAAGATAAATAAAATACTAAAAAAACTATATCCCTCTATATAGACATAATAAACTGTATGTCTATGTAGAGGGAGTTGTTTATAACTTTGTTTTTTTGTGTGTATTTTCATTAATTATTTTGAATATAATATTTTAGAGTAAGCTGAAGTTTATGAAGTTCAACAAGTGGAAGAAGGGTAATCTACAGGGTCTGGCACAAATAACAGCCCTGTTTTTTTATTACAGAAGGTTTTATTACAAAATCATAAGCATATCTGTTACATAACAATTTCACTCTCAAGCACACCATAGCACATTTTAGGTGAACTGTTCAAATTAACTATAAGTTATTATACCCATATTATTACCCCACCAACCACACTCAAGCAGACCTTATTTCTGCCAGACCCTATATTTTTGGTAATTGAGTTTATTGGTTAACTGTTAGAAATTTCTGTCTGTGCATGTGTTTAATGTCTTACGTGTCATGGCCACTGACCGGCAGTGATCGAGGAACGCTGCAGATGGCTTGTCGAAACACGAGAGAAACATACACAGAGACAACCAAGTCCTGTGGAGAAATAGGGATGAAACGGCCACTCTCTCTAGTGGGGAGTGCCATAGCCACCCTTCTTAGGGGAGAGGGCCCTGTTCTCTCGCCTAAGCAGGCTTTTATTGGGTTCATTTGCATAAGAATTCAGGTAAAGCTCATTACCAATTGCTAGGAAGAAAGGATCAAACAATAGACAACAAGGAAGTCTGAGGGCCTATTTTGAGTCAGGGTCAAAGAGCTGTAAAAGACTTCAAGAAACAAAATTACTTCCTCCTTGGACCCTTCTCATTCAATTGAGAGCATTCTAAACAAAGCAGGTTTCACAAGATTTTACATATTCTTTCTTAGGCCTGATCACCTGGGGAACCTGCCCTTTCCAGCATAGGGCGGCACCACCATGTCATTGTTTCAGGCTTAGGTGGAGCAAGGGAACAAAGGCAGCCAAGAGATTAGGAGATTTTCTCGCAGACAATGAGGACTCAGGCTTTGTCAAAGCCGAGGGGCGAGGGTCCATTACCCCCTTTTGCTGTAGCCCCCAAAGTCCTTCCTTGGGAGCCTCCCATGTGATCGTGCCTATCTTAGGTTGTTCCCCCCTTGGGGAATCTTACCTGTCATTGGCTAACCGACCAAGCATTGGGGGCCAGGCAGGGTGAAGTAAAAGGAGCAGAAGTGGTGCTCCTGCCAGGGAGATAAACTTTTCTCCTTGGTGGCTTACGGTTCTCAGCCTTAGCCTTGTCGGGGGTTACAGCTTCTGAGACCAGGCAGGGCGGTTCCCAACACTTACGTATACTGATTGTTGAGATACTTTTCTAGTAAACTTTCGTACATGTGAGAATCACCTAGAGGGCTTGTTAAAACACAAACTGCTTGACCACCTCCCCAGAGTTTTTGATGTAGTGGGTTTGGAATGGGGAGGGCAGAGGGTTCATTTTTAACAAATTCACCTGTGATCTGGTGCTGCTAGTTGAGGGAACACACTTTGATAAACCTCTGCTCTACTATTTTTTTTTTTAAGGGAAGAAAAGGTATTCGTATATAGCAACTAAGATCTGTCTTTGCATAAGGAAGTTATTCTCATTTTGGCTTATGGTTAGTTAAATGGATATGAAAAAATATTCATATTATAGAGAATCATTTGGAACCTTAAAACTTGTGTTTGTAACTTGCACAACTTTGATTCTTTGACTTAGGCTTAGCTTTTTCTGAATAGAAATGGACCGTTTGTAGTACTGGGTTGGCCAAAAACTCCATATGAATTTTTTGTAAAATGAAAGACACATTTTTCATTTTCAACAATAACTTTATTGATTTGGGTATTTTAAGTATTCCGGCTATCTCCCATGTGGTATAATGTTGATTGTTCTCAGTTAGTTTCTCAATTTGATCACTATCAATTTCAACTGGTCTAGCCTACCCTACTGTGGAGCATCATCTAGTGAGAAATCTCTAGCACGAAACTTCACAGGCTACTTTTGATATGTTCCATCATTCACAGCATCTTCTCCATACAGTGCACAAATCTTTATTTGTATTTCAATTATGTTTTTACCTTTCTCAAAATAATAAAGCATAATATGCAGAAAATATTGCATATTTTCTTTCATTTTCAATATTAAAGTGGCTATACAAAAATTTACCAATTTTGATACTTAAAAAAAATGCAGCCTGGTTTGACAGCTGTCACAATACGATCTAACAAAATTGTTTCAAATGAGGTTAAAGACAACTAAGCTCTACTAGAGCCATTTTACGGAAAAAAAACAAATGAACTTTTTGGCCAACTCAATATTGAGTAGTAGTGTTATTTAGATAAACAAGAATGAACTTCAGAGTAAGTGTATATAATACAAAGAACAAGTGAAGCAAAGAAAAAGTTTGATTCTGCTAAAATAAGATCGAGCAGGCAAAACAAAATAATACATTTTTAGGGAAATATTTGGTAAACTTAGTTTAAAAAGAAAGGGAATGATAAAGCTAAATTCCCCATTGTGGTTACCTCCCAGAGGAGAGTATTTATAGTCCATTATTTACATTATAGTCTATATCTTATGTATGTGATATAAATATTCTTTTCTTTTCAGTATTCAATAAGAATACCTAAATACTAAAGCAAAGTACTCTATTTTCTTCATAGAAAAACTTATGAAGAATATAGCTTCCTTAGGCTCTTTAGTTGGTTCTGCTGAATACCCTAGGTCAGTATTTGTCTGATAGAATTTCTGCAATGATGAAAGTTAAAAAAAAATCTGTATTGTCAAATGTGGGTAATAAGTACTTTAAATGTGATTATTACCCATATTTGCAACTAAGTGCAAATACAGTGTAAATAAGGAACTGAATTTTTTATTTGTTATTTAAGGTTTATATTTAAATAAGCACATGTGGTTTATATCTACTGTATTAGACAGTACAACTCTAGGCAGTTTAGAACGTGGGTTATCACTTGAGTTATTAATCTTTTAGGTATTTCTATAAAATATGCAGTGTTTGGCTTTTTGAACATTTTGCTTAGGTCATTGGTTTTTGATGTCTTGTGTACTTTAACTCCTGCCTCTGCTTCTTGTGTTCAGTGGTAGCTGTTTGATTTACAGGCACACCCTGTTATTTTGTGCTCTGCCTTTTTGTACTTTACAAATGCTGCATTTTTTACAAATTGAAGGCAAGACCTTCCACCAGCAAAAAGATTATGACTCGCTTTATTGTGGTGCTCACTTTATTGCATTGGTTTGGAACTGAACCCAAGGTAAACCTCTGAATTTTTTTGCATCGTATTACTAAAATTAAGTCTTCAGAATCAGAAGCTACTAGACTAAAAGTTTATTGAAAGCATAATATTTACTCATAATATTACTTGAAATTTTTATTGAATTATGGTTTTTATATGTTAGAGTTTTATTACTTTGGTTTTCTGTTGATTTAAATTAAATCTCTCTCCCATTGAATTTTCTGAGTCCCCAGACAATTCTTATTTAGTTTAGTTTATACCATAAGTCATTCAGTATTTTTTGCTTGTTGTGAACCTGCATTTCCATGCATTCCTGAGAAATGGGGATAGAGGAAATAGACACTGACTTATGATGTGAGTGTAGTTGGAAGTATTTTTAGGAAGCCGAGTATTTCTGACAGAAACACAATGAATACTCATGGAGAAATGATTGTAAGAAAGTATATGGCTGAGAAGGAATCAGTCAGAGTTTTTATATAGTTCTTTGTTATTTTGTCACTTGATGGTAAAAGAGATTGTGCATCAAAGTTCTTAGCTAAGTGTTAAGAATTCTTTATTTCCTTAATTTTCAAAATATGTATTTGAAAAAGGACTTTTACCAATGATATACAAAGAACTTGTACAAAAAAAGACAACCTGTTTTTTAAAAAGGGATTAAAGGATCTAGACACTTGATCAAAGATGTATGAGAGGCCAGAAACACTTGTGATCATATTCATTGTCATTAACATTGTTATTAGAGAAATGAACATTAAAACCACAGTGAGATACACCACACTGGTGTATGGCTAAATTGTGAATGGCTAAATTAAAAAAAAATAACAGCAACAAATGATAATACCAAAGGTTGCTGAGCAACTGGAACTCTTCATATGTTGCAAGTAGAAATGAAAAAAAATGATGTAGCCACCATGGAAGGTAGTTTGGCATTTTCTTATAAAGTGAAACATGCACTTACCATATGATCCAATATTTCCATTTTCTGGAATTTATCCAAGAGGAATTAAAATGTACATGTACAATTTTTTCCAGAATGTTCATAGAGCCTTATTCATAATAATACGAAATGGGAAACAACCTAAGTATTTATCAACTGGTGAATAGATTTAAGAAATTATACCACAATATGGATATATCAAGGTTGAATCTCAAAGTTCTTATCAAATGAGAAAAGATGCTATATACGACATAGGAGTTCATCTATATGAAATGTCTGTATCCTAATCATTCTCGTATGTTTTTCTGCCATCTAGGTGATGGTTGTTGACTTTACTATTTAATTTTAGTACACTAATTTGTGATACAACTTTGTTCTTTATCCTAGGTTGACGGTTTGTTATATTTTTAGGTATTTTCCAAATGTCTGAAACCTGTCATGTAGTGCTTAGAACATTTTGATTTTTAGAGTTATTTGCATATTGATGCTAATTGAAACCTCAAGAATATGTAGTTGTTTGTGGAGAATGAAAATAGCTGTGGGAGTATAATGACATTGTCATAGTCAAGACTCACATGGTTGCAGAAGAGGGTCCCACTTAGGCTGGTTCAAGTAAAAATATTTAAATCTCAGAAGTTTAACATGAAAACAAATACAAGTTAGGTCTTACAGGAATTAAAAAATAGGAACAAGAGTCTGTTTTCTCTGCCCTTTAGAGGCCATAGAATCTCTTGATTTAGTTTCCCAGGTGATGTCTGCTCTTTGCTCCTGTTCTTTTATTGACCAGCTTCCTTTACTTATTTATTGCTTTTCCTAAATTCATAAGACCTCCAGCTTAATCACTTATCTTTCTATCTGCTCCATGGGTTCAATTTGCAAGAGAGAGCATTTGGTGATAAATAAGCCTGCAGATTGACTAGCCTTGGATTGGCTGCCCATTTCTCATTCAGTTAGTTGGGATGAGGAACATGATTGTTATCTGGTACAAACATGGCTGCCTAGGGATGCCTGTATCACTGGGGCTCTGAGTGAGGGTTTTGTATATGTATTATAAAAGTAATTAAGTGAATTCTCTGTATAGTAGGTTACTTCGGTTATTTTTATGCATGTTCATTAACAGACATTTTTGAGCTATTATAGAAACATACAGTGATGTTGATACTTAGTAGTCATACCAAATAAGGGCTCAGAGTTGGATTTTTGTCTCCAAGACAGTGTCCTTGAGTAAGTTTCTTAAATTGCCAAAGGACCAGTCTTTAAAATGAGAGCAGTGTGCTGTTTCATTGTGTCACCCCAGATAATGTATAAGAAAGTACTAGTACAATAAGTATGAAGTATAATGGAAATACAGTGGTTTTTATTAGACTGCTTCATCACCTTCAATTCTAGTATAATCTTTATGTTTGAAAGACTCTTAATTTTTTAAAATTCTGTACCCTAGGAGGATATATTATTTTCTTGAGACTTAACCTTTGCTTTCTTTTCATGTATACATAAATTTTGTTGTGAGTTTTAACTGTACTGATTTGTTAATTCTTCTACTAGGTTCTTGACATTCTCTTGCCTTTCCGTGTTTAACTTTTCTCTTTAACATTTGAACTTGCACCCAAATATTTGAAGGTATAATTTTATGCATAAGCATTTTTTTACATACCACTAAGTTCCTTTATTTTTTAAACTAAAATTGATCTTTTTGGTATTGTTTTATATTAATTTAAGTTTATATTTATATGTAATCTTGTATACTATAAGTATAGTAGGTTTGTTGGGATTTGAAAAATGGCAATTCTTAAAATGATTTGAAGAAGCATATATATTAATTTTTAAAAATCATCATTACAATAGAAGTGCTACATATATGCAAATACATGATATAAATTAAAAAAACATAAATAAGCAAAAATAAAAACCATATTCCCACCACCTACAGATGACAGTGTTAATACCTTAGCATATATTCTTCGAGATATTTTCTTGTGTAAATGTATGTACATACATGTATTTCTTTACTAAAATTATGTCATACTATTATACATATTATTTTAGTATATATTTTTTTGGACATGAATAGCTGCCCAAGTGAAGCATATGCTTTTTTAGTTAACACTTTCTGCTTTTTCATGTCAGAAGATTTTCATTTTATGTAATACCCAATTTTTACATTTTTTCAGTTTTCTGCAAAAGATTATTTGCAGTTGATCATCCAAAACAGGTTTAATCCAGATGACTCATTGCATTTGATAACTGTTAGCCCTTAAGTATTTTGAAATCTAGCACAGTCCCTTCCCTTCCCTTCCCTTTTTCATGGCACTGACTTTTTGATTAGACTTTGCCTTTTGTTGTATGCACTTGTTTTTTTTTTTTTTTTTCCTTTTGGTGGGGAGATTGGGGGAGAGTGTTCAGTTGTTTCCCACTGGTGCTATTTAGCTTATTCCTCTATATCTTGTTTTGTTCCCCCCTCACTAGCTCTCTATATCTTTTATTTTAAGTAAGTTTATAATTTCAAATCTAGCTAAAATACAGCTAGAGAGCTATATTTTGAGGAGCAATTATAAACTTCTCAGTCATCTAGATCAGTATGATAACTATAATACTGAATGATTTTAATCCTCATCTTACTTTTTGTTCTAAGAGTAGAAAAGATGAATTTTCATAAATTACTTATATGCACAAATTTCTTAATTTTGGATAAATTAATAAAAAGGAAATCTAGATTCAGTTATGTCCACAAATACTATTATCTCCAGTCTGTGATAATTGAGTGTAAATGCAAGTTATCTCTAGGGTTTTCTTTAAAAGTATTTAAAACATTTAAATTAACATTTCCTTAAAAAATAAAATGGGAGCCCTTGCCAGGTGGTTCATTTGATTGGGGCGTCAGTCTGTACACCGAAAGGTTCTCAGGGTTTGATTCCCAGTCACGGCACATATCTAGGGTGCCGGTTCATGCCCTGGTAGGGGCACCTATGGCAGCTGATTGAGGTTTCTCTCTCATGTCAGTGTTTCTCTCTTTCTCTCTTCTTTCCTCTCTAAACATATCCTCTGGAAGGATTAAAACAAAAAACAGTAAAATTTAAAAAATGTGAAGTAGGTGTAGTGCTCAGTCATTTGCATACCTTACCTTGTATTAATATAACTATTGATCAAATTATAAAGTTTTAATGAAAGGATTATTTATATCACCATGTGACTCATTTTTTTGGAAATGCATATTGCTTAATGTAATGTTTTAATGATTATATCAGAAAATGGATATGAGAGATTTGATAATTTTGGCATATTAATTATTTGGATTCTGCTAATATTTTTTTGTAATTGTAAAAGTACTGATAGACTCTGTCATATTAGACCTTAAAATGAAGATGTCCATTCACAAACTGCCAAAACATGGAAATATGAATATATGTGTCCAAATATATATAAAGTACAAGTTATGAATTTCGAAGCTTATTTTTCTGGAAATCTCATCAATGATTTTACAATTGTGGAATTTTATTTTGTGGGAAAAACAAGTTGGGATATTAAAATTGCAAACAAACATGAGACTCTGTAAATTTTTATATTTTAAACCTAAAACAATAAAGAAAACTCTATAAATATGATTTATGAGCATTTTACAAATTTTAGATTACATGAGCATCATGCAGTTAATTTGTTTATTGACCTTGGTTACTAAAAACATTTCTGGATTCCCTCTCCCAAAGCTTCAGTGGTGTGATTATATTAATTTTTCTTTCATGCAAATTAAGTAATTGATGCCTGCTCCTTTTCCTGTGGACCCACAGACAGACTTATAGTGTGTGAACAAAGAAAAAGCTTTGGAAAATCTTCACTTAGTGATTTTGATCATTTTCTTTGCTTTTCAAAATCAAGGCAGGAACATAGAGCTGAGGTCTCTGACCTGGGTCAGGATATTCTTTCCAAATCTAAATTCCCTAATACATCAGACATAGAGGAGTCCTGTTACTAAGGCCTGGTTTTAATTTTCTTTCCCAAGCCTGAATTACAAAAACCTCTGTGCCATCTTGGTCATCTACTTTGTCTTACATATTTTAAAACAATCTTTAGGTACCTCATTTTTAAAAATGTACCTTACTTGAATAACTGGATTTGACTCTTAGTTGAGGTAAATGAAGTCAGAATTGAATATGTTTGTGTGTAATTAATTAACTGCCCATTAGCAGGTAAGGAGAGTTTATGGTTTGAAAAGATAGTATATATATTTATATGCATTATATTATTATATTGAGGTATAACGGGTGATCTTGATTTTTCTAGTTATGAAAGCAGCATTACAGGAGCGAAACAAAAGGAACATTTTTTCCATTTAACTTAATCTTAATTAAGCAGTTTAATTTTTATTTATTTAAAGTGATCTTTCAGTTGTTTTCTCAAGAAATGTGGATTTTTCTTTATACCCATGATGTAAATGAATTACCCAATTATATGAGGGTATTGCTCAGTACAAGCCAAACTGCCTTCATTTACTTTGATTATTGACCCCAACATCCTTAGAATATGGTATCATTTTAGAAAGTAGGGGATAAAAAGGGCATCTGTGCTAATAGCAGCTGTGATGGGAGGTTGCCTAGTCTACCAAAAATTATTGCTATTTCATTGCCCTTCCACCCAAGTCCAGTTCAGGAAATATTTATTGAGTATCATTCGTTTGTATTTGGGTACTCTTAGTGGTTTGGTTCAGCCTCAAGTTAGAACACTGTTGTGGAGGAAGTTAATCTTATTGCAGGGTATGATGAGCAGCCTGATAAGAAGGAATATCAAGTATTGGTGGGAAAGGAGATAAAGGATAAGTCATCCCTTATGGGCAGAGCTCAGAATATATTGATTTCAGTTAACATTTTGGAAACATCTTCCTCTTCTCATCCACCTGAACGTTGACTTGGAAACTTTTGGCTTGGAAGATATTTCTTTCAACAGAAATTATGGACATGATACAACTTATATTTTTTAATTAAAAAAATACGGCCTTTTGTACATTTTTACTCACGATACTAGCAAATAAGAGACATGAACTTCCAGGTCTATTTCTTTTATTTTCTATTCTCCTGGATCACTTCAGGGTTCACTCACATCCTGTGAATTCTCATTGTGTTGATTTACAAAACCAAAAGAAAGGAAAAAACAGGGGCCAGATATAGGGAATATGGGAATAGAGGGGGTGGTGAGAAGGAAAGTTGGAAAATCCAGGCCAAGAGTATTAATCCAGTATTTACACAGTAATAAGAGGGAGGTTTTTTTTTTTTTTAATGCTCTTACTAAATTTTCTGTGGTAGCAATTTCTGAAAAGAAAGGTCTGAAATTATTTGAAAAGTGATAGCATAGGTTAAATAAGTATTAAGATTTCTAAGGAGACAATTTTGAAAAACAGCATAATTTGGTATAACTGTTGACATGCTTATTTGGAAAAGAATTAGTCTTGCTACAGGTTGTATTAAATGGTTTAAAATAGCTGATGAGTGGAACAGCTGTTGATTGCAATTCATGATTACATGATGAGGTACAGAATTCTTGGTCCAGTTTTCAAGATCAAGCTGAGTTTTCTGTGCCTTTGATTTCAGTCAAACACTTTAGAACTTGCTGAGGTATCAGAATTAACAATGTTGAAAGATCAAAGGATGACTAGTAAAAATAAAAGTTTGTTTATGCATTTTAAAGTCAGGTATTAGACATTCTATAGCATCTGAAAGAAAATGGAAGCTTTTAGTGTTTATGAAAAGGCAACTCAAAAAAAAAAACCCAAAACTAAACCTTACTGCTTCTTAGATAGTAATTATACAACAACAATGTAGCTTTTTGGAAAATGAAAACAGCTAGCTGAATGGACCCATGTTAGTATCTTTTACCTGTAATGTAATCCTTCCATAGGTAGAACATTGTTTAAATGGAGTGGAAGTAGACTGGGGGGCACTATTTGTAGCTATACTTTCAGAACCTTATGGTTTTATTGTTATGTAAATTATATTATTCTTTGAAGGTACTTTCCTTTACCCTGGTTATAATAGGTCCTAGTATCTTTACTATTAAAAAAATTCAAAGGTTAACACAAACAAGAAAGATAAATCATACTTAACGTTCAGCCAGCTATAACCAGGAATATTTTGTAAATAATTAGTTGAAATAAACTCAAGAAGCTAAAAGCTTGAATTTTTGTATTTTCTCTTTAAGGAAGGGTTTGGGTGGGAGCCATCTGAAAATGATAGTTTAGTTTGAAATTCTCATAATACCCATCAAGATTAAAAGTCTAAATTATCATTGAAAACTTTCACTTTCACAGGATGTCTTATTTCTTTAATAGCTTCACCATGGATTTTATTGATTGTTTTAATCGTTTATCCTTTGTGTTCTCTTTTAAATTCTGTCTACATATTAAAAAATTGTTATTAAAAGATAATGAGAATCAATTTTCTTTATTAAAATTACTTCATAGTTTACATGAATCTTTATTTCTGAAAGCAAGTATACATATAATATAATCAAAGCTTTTAAATAAGTTTCTCTTCCTCATATGGGAAATATTAGTAGTTTTATACTTTTCAGATTTCATGTAATCCTAACAGGTGTTTCCTTCAAACTCTTCCTTTTTTTAAGCACTCAAGTGTACTTATGGACTGCTACCCACTGTTTAAATGTAATCACTTTTACAATTACACCTTTATCCTTCAGTCATAAAAAGAATAGTTCCTTTTATTACTGAAGCTCACCAAGTGTTCTTTTTTCCCAATCATCAAATGCTTTTAAAGTGGTCATTTATTAAAATAGCCTTAAGTAGTTTTTAAATTCATTATATTTTATTTATTCATTTAGTAAATATTTTGGAGTGTCTTCTATTTGTGCTTTTCTGTGGGAAAGGTAAGAATTTTTTCACATCTCACATTTTTCTTTAGTTTGTCATGGTAGTATGAGAATTACAGAACATACAAACCTTTAAATTTCAGGGCTGCATTAGATAACACAGGCTTAATGTATAAGCTCAGGTTTGTAGACCTTGCTTTCAGGGTCTCTGTTGTGCTTGCTGTAAGTGAGTTGGTTGCCTAATAGAACTCTCATTGAAGGACAGAATTAAACCTGATGCTAAGTTATGATGGCAGGGAGCAGATTAAACATTCTCAAAAGATTAATTCCTATTGGTTTTCTATTTTTTAAAAGTATATTTTATTGATTATGATATTACAGTTGTCCCATTTTTCTCCCCTTTATTCCCCTCTGACCAGTACCCCGATTCCCTTCACTCCCCACCCCCCATTTAGTTCATGTCCATGGGTCGTACATATAAGTTCTTTGGCTTCTCCATTTCCCATACTATTCTTAGCTTCCCCCTGTCTATTTTCTACCTACCAATTATGCTTCTTATTCTCTGTACATTTTCCCCTTTTTTCCCCCTCCCTACCAATATCCCTCCATGCGATCTCCGTTTCTGTGATTCAGTTCCTGTTGTAGTTCTTTGCTTAGTTTTTTTTTTTTTTTTAGGTTCAGTTGTTGATAGTTGTGAGTTTGCTGTCATTTTACTATTCATAGCTTTGGTCATCTTATTTTTCTTAGATAAGTCCCTTTAACATTTCATATAATAAGGGCTTGGTGGTGATGAACTCCTTTAACCTTGACCTTATCTGTGAAGCACCTTATCTGCCCTTCCATTCTAAATGATAGCTTTGCTGGATAGAGTAATCTTGGCTTTTCATGACTTTTAATACTTCTTTCCAGCCCCTTCTTGCTTATAAGATTTCTTTTGGGAAGTCAGCTGATAGTCTTCTAGGAATTCCTTTGTATGTAACTGTCTCCTTTCCTCTTGCTGCTTTTAAGTTTCTCTCCTTAACTTTGATTTTGGGTAATTTAATTATGATGTGTCTTGGTGTGTTCCTCCTTGGGTCCAACTTCTTTGGGACTCTCTGAACTTCCTTGACATCTTGGAAGTATCTTTCCTTCTCCAGATTGGGGAAGTTCTCCTTCATTATATTTTCAAATAAGTTTTCATTTTCTTGGTCTTCCTCTTCTCCTTCTGGACCCATATGGTTCAGATGTTGGAATGTTTAAAGTTGTCCCAGAGCTTCCTAAGCCTCTCCTCATTTTTTTGAATCCTTGTTTCTTAATTCTGTTCTGGTTGACCGTTTATTTCTTCCTTCTGTTTCAGATTGTTGATTTGAGTCCTGGTTTCTCTCCTTTACTGTTGGTTCCCTGTTGATTTTTCTTTATTTCACTTTGTATAGCCTTCACTTCTTTATTTTGGGGCCATACTCAAATCATTTTTGTGAGCATCCTGATTACCAGTGTTTTGAACTGTGCATGTGATAGGTTGGCTATCTCCTTGTTGCTTAGTTATTTTCTGGAGCTTTGATCTGTGCTTTCATTTGGGCCATATTTCTTTGTCTTGGTGCACTTGTTATATTGTAAGGGGTGGAGCCTTAGGCATCCCCCAGGATGGGGCAACCCATTTCCCTGTGTTGTGGCACTCTGTAGGAGAGTGGCCAGAGATGGAACAGTGCTGCTTGCTTGGCTCTTGTCCAGCTTTCAGTCACTTCCCTTGCTACCCACAAGCAAATTGCAGCTTTTGTGATGCTGTCCTGGTGCTGATTCCTGGGTGGGTGTGCTTGAATATCTTCTAGGACTTCATGGACCTCTCCACTGGACTCTCCTGTGAGACTGGCAGTTTTTGCTGCTCCAGCAACCCCCACAGATTTTTATAGCCAGAGATTTTGAGGTTCTGTCATCCCAGTGCTGGAACCCTGGGAAGCTCTGTCTGTCTCAATCCCCAGTTGTTCCTCCTGGCTTATCATGCAAATGTGGGACTGCCAGGTCTATCTGCCGTCTACCTTGCTGTGCATCCTCTCTACCCTGGCTACCTGTCTCCACCTCTTTTACCAGGCTGGATGAATATTTCTTTAACTTCTTGGTTGTCAGACTTCCATGCATTTCAATTTTCTGGCTCTTCTGGTTGTTTTTGTTTTTAAATTGATTGTTATCCTTCTTTTGGTTGTACAGGGAAGCAAGCATATGTACCTATGCCTCTATCTTGGCCAGAAGCTTTTTTTTTTTTTTAAATCAAGTGTTATCAACTAGAATGAAAAGATGGTAGGCTATTTATCAGAGGTGTCAAACTCATTTTCACCGGGGGCCGTATCACCCTCGTGGTTGCCTTCAAAGGATGGTATGTAATTTTAGGACTGTATAAGTGTAACTACTCCTTAACAGTTAAGCAAGAGCTCAGCACTGCTGCCAGGTAGAAACAAGATGCCAGGCTGGATAAAACAAGGTGGAGGGCCAGATTCAGCCCTCGGGTGTTGTGTTTGCCACCTGTGCTTCATATTATCAAGTATATTTTAGAGTAGTATGTGCTTTAAAAAGGTAAAAATTTCAATCTCAATGAAGAATCAAATTTCTAATTGAATCTGTACTGTATTTTTCTTTTTGTATTAAATTTATTGGGGTGACATTTGTTAATAGGATCACATAGGTTTCAAGTGTACATTTCTGTGATACATGATCTGTATATTGCATTGTGTATCTACCACCCAAAATCAAAATACCCCTTTCCTTTTTGCTGTATTTTTAGATCTGTGTGGGGACTTTCAAGGATATTATGATACTGTTTTGGCCCTTTAGGAAATTATGGTTCATTTTGAAGAGACAAGATTAATAGCTCTGAAAGATTTTAAACTTAGGAGTTTTGAACAATTGATATGAGATTCATGAAAGTGGTAAAAATGAACGATAAGGATCTGAAGCTGTTAATCATGTGGTTTTGACTTGAGCTTAAACATCAAAGAACATGATGTAAGATTGTTGCTATTTATTTTAGATAACTGCAGCTTAAATTGCTTATGTGGGACTATTTTGTAAATCACATGTTAGTCCTAGAATTTTAGATTCCTGAGAAAGTAGTATTGGGTTAAAATTATTTTCTTAAAGATTCTTGTAAGAATGTTTTATAAAAGGGATGTTTATTTCAAAATAGTTTAATATTTTACCTAAAAAAATTAAGTTTTATTCTTCTGTATGTGTGCATACACATGTCTATTCTTTACTTCTCTACTTTTGCTTATGCTGTACCTTTTTCTCACAGTTTGGCCTCAGAACCTTCTCAGACCTCATATCCAACTCAACATGCCTGTGACAACTGTGACATTTGTCATCTCATCTATGAACATGACCTTCTATTTCTGTCTTCAGTTTTTTTTGTAAGATTTTGTTCACCATGCCAGTCACGTATGGTTACTTACTCATGTGACTCTCTTCCCAAATTGATGCTTTTCTTGAGGATAGATATTATTTGTATATGTATTTGTGATGTCTAGCATAAGGCTTGGTACAGAGTAGATAGTTGTTGAATAAGTGATTGAATTACCTAAATTCTCAGTACTCACAACTACAGGTTGGTTTTGACATTTGTGGAGAATTAGGCTATGGCATGATCATTACCTAGATTTATGTAGGTTTAGAGCTACAAGTCCTTATATTTCTGTATTTTCAGCACTAAACAAATTCAGGGTTAATGGTGATTTGTCTAAGAACATGAACTTATAAAAGTCATTTGATAAAACTACATTTATCATAGTTTACAGAAATAATAAACTTTGAATAGTAGATTTTTTAAACAAAGTTTACTTTTATATAAGTGTTCATTAATTCTAAATTTAGATGCAGTTTATTAATTAATTCATTTAGGCACTCAGCTAGGCTTTGGAGATACAGTGGTGAGCAAGACAGAAGTTCATGGAACTTATTAAAAAATAAAAAAAAGGGTAAAGCATGACTATGCTGAATAATTGAAAATATAAATTTTTTTTGGTTGATATAACTAGATTAGTTAATTTAGATGGCCACATTTTGTATGTCTAATTTAGTTAAAATGTTGTAAAACAAGGTTTAGAATCTTTATTTTAAATAATATAGGTACCTTATGATTATAATTTTATTGTTCACATTTACTCTTTTAACAATGACAGAAAAGTATTCTGATAAGATAGTTGAAAAAATTATAGGTAAATTTGAAATTTTTGTTGATTTTGATGATTACTTCCAACACAGATGTTGAATTGGAGATGATTGAATTGAACATGGCTCACCTTGCAATGACTTAATAATATCTGCTTCATTTACATTTATTTATTTATTTTACGTATTTTTTATTGATTATGCTATTACAGTTTTCCCAATTTTCCTCCCTTTATCCCCTCTCTGTCCTGTCCCCTCAACACTCCAGCATTCCCCTTCCTTTAGTTCATGTCCATGGGTTGTACATATAAGTTCTTTGAGTCCTTTGTTTCCTATAGCATTTTTATCTCTCCTCATCCCTTTTATGCCTACTAATTATACTTCTTCCCTGTACCTTTTTCCCCCATTCTTCCCTTCCCCCTCTCCACTGAAATCCCTCCATGTGATGTCCATTTCTCTGATTCTGTTCCTGTTCTAGTTGTTTGCTTAGTTTTTATTTTCATGGTTTTTCTTTTCTTTGAGGTTCATTTGTTGATAGTTGTGAGTTTGTTGTCATTTTACTATTCATATTTTTTCTCTTTTTCTTAGATAAGTCCCTTTAACATTTCATATAATAAGGGCTTGGTGATAATGAACTCCTGTAACTTGACCTTATCTGGGAAGTACTTTATCTGCCCTTCTATTCTAAATGAAAGCTTTGCTGGATAGAGTAATCTTGGATGTAGGTCCTTGCCTTTCATGACTTTGGATACTTTCCAGCTCCTTCTTGCCTGCAAGGTTTCTGTTGAAAAATCAGCTGATAGCCTTATGGGCACTCCTTTGTAAGTAACTCTCCTTTCCTCTGGCTTCTTTTAGGATTCTCTCTTTATCTTTAATCTTGGTTAACTTAATGTGCCTTGGTGTGTTCCTCTTTGGTTCCAGCTTCTTTGGGACTCTCTGGGCTTCCTGGAAGTCTATTTCCTTCACCAGATTAGGGAAGTTTTCCTTCATTATTTGTTCAAATAAGTTTTCAATTTCTTGCTGTTGTTCTTCTCCTTCTGGCACTCCTATAATTCAGATATTGGAATGTTTCAGGTTGTCCCAGAGATTTGTAAGTCACTCTTCACTTTTTCGAATTCTTGGTTCTTCATTCTTTTCAGATTGGATGTTTATTTTTCCCTTTTGTTTTAAATCCTTGCTTTGAGTCCTGATGTTCCTTTCTGTCACTGTTGGTTCCCTGAATATTTTGCTTTATTTCATTTTGGGTATCTTTCATTTGTTTTTTCATTTTTTGACCAAGCTCAATCAGATCTGTGAGCATTTTCATTACCTGGACTTTAAATTCTCCATCAGTAGGTTGGCTATCTCCTCATCACTTAGTTCTCTTTCTGAGGTTTTGCTCTGTTCTTTAATTTGAGCCATATTTCTTTGTCTTGGCGTACCTGATAAGTTGTAAGGGTGTGGGGCCTTAGGTGTTCACCCCCTCAGGGCAACTCTCTTTGTTGTGCTGTGGTACTTTCTGTGGGGGAGGGGCCAGTGAGGGAATAATGCAACTTACCTGCTCCTCTCTAGTGCACTTTCCAACGGACTCTTGTGTGATAGTGGGAGTTTCTCCCACAGGCAGCCACATAGTCCACAGTCAGCTCTGTCTCAGTGTCCCCTTAAGTCAGCCTTGCCTGCGTAGCCCACTGCCTGAATACATCCAGGCCCTGGTCTACTGCCTCGCCTCGGAGGAGCTGGCCTGTGCATTCCATTGTTTCACTGGTCTGGTTGTTCTCGTTGGTATTTTCTTTAATTTGTTGGTTGTTGGAGTTCCATGCCAGTTTGATTTTCTGCCACTTCTGGTTGTTTATTAATTTTAGATTGGTTGTTGTCCTCCTTTTGGTTGTATAAGGAAGTTTTGGTTGTTGTCCTCCTTTTGGTTGTATAAGGAAGTTAAGGGTTTCTACCTACACCTCTATCTTGGCTGGAGCTCCTGCTTCATTTACCTTTGTGAATGAAATGGCCAAGTCATTCTTTTCCATATGTATTTGCACAATTCACTTCCGTAAATATTAAAACATTACCACTTTAAACAGTATTTTATTACATTTTCAAAGCTAACAACCTTATATCTACACCTTGATTTTGTAGAATATACTTTATTTTTTTTTAAGATTTTATTTACTTATTTTTAGAGAGGGAAGGGAAAGGGGGAGAGAGAGAGAGAGGGAGAGAGAGAGACATCGAGACATCGAGACATCGAGACATCGAGACATCAGTGTGCGGTTGCTGGGGGACATGGCCTGCGACCTAGGCATGTGCCCTGACTGGGAATCGAACCTGCGATGCCTGGTTCGCAGCCCACGCTCAATCCACTGAGCTACACCCGCCAGGGCTCTAGAATATACTTTAATGTTTTAAGGAAGAAGAATGCATTCTCTGTAGAAAAGATGAAATGGAATCCTTTTGACTATTGATTTGAATTGATTAATTCAAACAATTCTGTGAAGGATAAACAGTTGCTTATCTAATTGAAAAATAACCACTAATTGAAAAGTTATTTATATTCATATAACACATTACCTGATTTTCTTGCAGAAGATATGAATTTTGAATTATCTTTGGGGTAAGCTTTTGGGGCAGGTAGTAAGTATGTCCTAGGTGTTAGTCTGGGATTAAAATTTAATGATTTTGCAATTGAGTTATTGTATAAAGTGACTGTAGAGCAGGGGTGTCCAACCTGTGGCCCAGGATGACTATGAATGTGGCTTACAAAAAACTGTAAATTTACTTAAAATATTATGAGATGTTTTTGTTTTCATTAGTGTAATTTGTGTATTTAATGTGTAGCCCAAGATGACTCTTATTCTAGTGTGGCTCAGAGACGCCAAGAAGTTGGGCATCCCTGCTAGAGTGACTATAGAGTATGAAGGCCAGATGACATATTTCAAAACCTAGTCAAAACATTGTTTTCAATGCAAGATTGTTATTATTAGAAATAGTAGTAGCATTGAGAATATGGGAATTTTTTTTTTAATTTGTTGAATTTAGAGAGAGGAAGCAGGGGAAAGAGAGGAAGTGGGGAGAGGGAGAGAGAGAGAAGTCGATGTATTGATTTGTTGTTTAGCTTACTTATGCATTCATTAGTTGCTTCTTGTATGTGTCCTGACCAGGGATTGAACCTATAACCTTGGTGTGTGTGGATGATGCTCTAACTGAGCTACCTGACCAAGGCCAAGAATATGGGAAATTCTTGTTTCAGAATTCCTTGATTAAATATTTTCTGTGGATGTTGATACTAATTCAGCCTTCTCCTGTTACTTCTATCTCCTTTAGTCACTCTGGCTGCTACTGCTGTCTCTAGTCCAGTATAAGCTTTTCTTGGCAAAAGAGAGATTTAATAAGCATTAAACAGAGGAGGTAAAGACTTGAGCCTTATTGTGATTCCCTCCTTCCCTCCCTGCCTGTCTCTCTCCCTGATTCATAGTAGATTGCAATTAGTGAGAGCTATAGAGGGAGAGCAGAGAATTATATAAACTTTACTTTTCCCAAATATAAAAACATTACTTCACAGTTCTTAGCTTCAAATGTGGAGATTGGATTTGTTTTAGATTCCAGAATTTCTTGAGTTTTAAAAATGATATGCACTGGATATTACATAATATTTCCCAGAGGGATCTGTAGCAGAACCCCTATAATCAAATACATCCATATTTCTGAATTGAAACTTATTAATAGGACTTCTGGTCAAGATGGCAGCATAGGCAGACATGGCTCTCCTCCTCCTCCAATCACATCAAAATTGTACTAAAATATGGAACAGCTATCACTCAGAACCATCAGAAATTGAGTTGAATGGAAGTCTGACAACTACGGAGTTCAAGGAACCATGTACATCCATACTGGTAGGAGGAGCACAGATGCAGAACAGGCTGGTCCCACATTCACATTGGTGGATAAAAATTTGGGAGGGATATCTCAGGAGTGAGGAGTCCCAGCCCCACACCAGGCCCCCCCCCAGCACCAGGAAGATAAGTCCCTACAACTTCTGGCTGCAAAAACCAGCAAGGATTGAGTAGTTGAAAGAATCTTCTGAAGTCCCAAGCAGTTATTCTTAAAGAACTCACACACTGACTCACCTGAGACTCACTCCCTCTGAGCTCCAGCAGTGGGGTAACAGCATGAAAGGCACCATCGGCATAAAGGGAGGAACTGAAGTGTCTGGCATCAAGGTGAACAGACGCCATTGTCCATTTTCTGAACCCTCCCCCACAGAGCAGGCAAACTAATGCCATATCTGAGACTCCATCAACCTGGCTAACACTGTTTGTCCTACCCTGGAGATTCCCTGAGACTCTGCCCCACCCATTTTATGGGCCCTCCCAAACTGTTTTTTTTTCCATATGAATGGCTGGTCTTTGCTCAGGCTTCACAACTTGCTAAATCCTCTCAAACAAGCAACAACTGGCTTCAGTGAACCTCAGGCCCAACACTAGCAGCAGTTAGCCTGGATTCACAGCTTGGCTGCCCCTGGGAATCTCCAAGCCCAGCACAAGAAGCAGCAGTCTCACATTGCTTTATAGCTCAGGCAGGGTGAACCCGGGCAAAACTGAGGTAGGGGCTGACGTTGACCTGCACCACTCAGAAACCCCAGGGCCAGTGCACCTCGTGCATACCTACAGATCACGTCAGAGCACCAATACCCCTGCCCCTGTAGAGCTTGTACTCCATGGAGGGCAGAGGGTACTGGTCAGTGGTCACAACCAGTTCTTGCAGCTTACTGGCCAGGGAAGATCCCTCCCATTGATCTGCCAGTAACAATCATTGCTCAGCAATAAGAGGAGGGTGTACTCAGCCTACACAGAGGGCACACTTCAGGTCCCCAGCTTGGGTGATAGGGGAGGCTGTACCACTGGACTCTACAAGACATCTACTACATTAGACCGTGATACGAGACAGGGAGTGATAGATGCTGTACCTAATACATAGAAACAAACACAGGGAGGCTGCCAAAATAAGGTGACAAAGAAACTTCGCCCAAATGAAAGAACAGATCAAAATTCCAGGAAAAGAGCTAAACAAAATGGAGATAAGCAATTTATCAGATGCAGAGTTCCAAACTCTGGTTATGAGGATGCTCAAAGAACTTAGTGAGGACCCCAACAGCATAAAATAGATGCAGTCAGAAACAAAGGATACACTAAGTGAAATAAAGAACAATTTACAGGGAAACATCAGTAGAGTGAATGAAGTCAAGAATCAAATCAATGATTTGGAACATAAGCAAATAACCCAATTAGAACAAGAAGAGAAAAGAATCTGAAAAAACTTAGGAAAGTATAAGCAGCTTCTGGGACAACTTCAAGCTGTATAACATTGCATCATAGGGGTGCCAGAAGGAGAAAAGGAGCAGGAAATTGGAAATCTATTTGAAAAAATAATGAAAGAAAACTTCCTTAACTTGGTGAAGGAAGTAGACATGTGAGTCTAGGGAGCACAGAGAGTCCCAAACATGATGTATGCAAAGAGGCCCACTCCAAGACATATCATAATTAAAATGCTAAAGGTTAAAGATGAGAGAATCTCAACAGCAAGAGAAAAGAAGTTAGTTACTTAAAGGGGAGTACCCATAAGACTGTCAGCTGATTTCTGAAAAGAAACTTTGCAGGCTAGAAGGGATTGGCAAGAAATATTAGAAAAATGTTCATGAGAAGCAGGGAGCTAAAGCCAAGATTGCTTTACCCAGCAAAGATATTAAAATTGAAGGGCAGATAAAGAGTTTCCCAGACAAGAAAAACTAAAGGAGTTCATCATCAACAAATCATTATTATATGAAGTGTTAAAGGGACTTATTTAAGAAAAAGCAGATGATCAAAACTATGAACAATAAAATGGCAATAAATACATATTTATCAACAATTGGGTCTAAAATACAAAGTAACAAGAAGTACAGAGATAGAATCGTGGATATGGAGAATGTTTTGATGGTTGCCATGTTGGAGGAGCATGTGGGGGAATGGGTGAAGAGGTGGGGGAATGGATGAAGAGGTGAGGGAACTAAGAAGTACAAATAGATAGTCACAGAATAGCCGTGGGGATGTAAGGTACATTACAGGAAGTGGAGTTGCCAAAGAACTTATATCCATGACACATGGACATGAACAATGGGTGGAGGATTGCCTGAGAGAGTGTGGGGTGTTGGGTAGAGGGGGCAAAGGGGAAAAAATTGGGACAACTGTAAGAGCATAATCAATAAAATATAATTAAAAAAGAAATATATTAGCATATACATTGAGTGGGATAAATGAGGACAATAATTATCCTCATTTCAGTTCAGCTCAGGTTTTAGCACTAAATAAGTTGTGTTAAAAATTCAGTTTTCAGAATTTTTGGAGTTATAGATTTTTTGAGTAAGGGATTATGTATCTCTCCTCCTTTGTTTTAATGTTTCCAAGGATCTGTAGAACCTGTTCCTCTGAATCAAGGAAGAGACACTGTTCTTTCCTTTTGATATTTGTGTACCATATGTGTGTGTGGTTGAGATTATTATATGTATGTGTGTATACATATATATGAACACTTTACACAAATACATGCATATATGTATTTTATATATATAAGTTTAGGGGAACGTGTATAATATTTGTGTGTGTGTGTGAGAGAGAGACAGACAGAGGCGTGGATGTAGTGGTGGGGAGTGGTGAATTGGCTGTTTCATCTTTATGCTAGCTATGGTTTGGTTACTAACATGGTGTGACATAAAACCTTAATTTCAGTTACACAGCTTTGTTAGCACTTAAGCTCATCAACTAACAAATTTTCTTTACAAAGATAAAACCTAGAAATTCCATATAAAATTACAATCAGAATATCCTGTGTGTCATACAAAATAACAGTAGAAAAAAATTTTAAAAGCCACTATAGGATATGGCTTAAACGACTGTTTTATGAATCTTAAAGGAATCTAAAATGTTTTTGGTGGTATATAGGCACCCAAAGGGGCTATTTCACTTCGTCTGTTTAATAATTAGTGCATGGACTGTGGTTCAAGACAGGAAATGAAGAATACATGAGCCAATTGTAGTGGTAACAGGAATTTTGGTAAGCAAAAACTAATGATTCCAGTTGGAAATAGGCCAGAGCATTGGGGATTAACACTCTCCCCTTATGAAAAATTGAATGAGATCTCAGATGACCTCAAGAGACTTTGAAAAATATTCATACTTTAATATTACTTAACTGTTTAAGTACCAGTAAATGTGGTAGAAATTACCATTTTTTTGCATCCAGTTGTAGCAACTGAATGACAGGTCCAGAATCATTCAAATGAAATGAACTCTTGGGTTCGAATGCTGTATTTCCTTTTTAAATATCAAAATCTTCAGTATTTCTTAGTATCTCAGTATTTCATTCCTACATCTTTACAAAAGTAACTATAAGAAGGTATACTTTCATATACTTCCAACACTTTTGTGATGCTTTTTCTCCAACCTCTGTGTTCTTTGCTGACAACAGCAAGTGTGTGTACTTTGTGAGGTCAATAAATGCTGATTCCTGCAAGAAGAAAGCTCTTAGGAAGTGTACTTAGACTTTGCGAAGAGGAAGCACAAAGAATGAGGCAATTGAATGAGGAGTATTGAAAATGATTATTTAAAAGAGAGTCAGAAGCCAAATTAATAATACTTCCCCTTGGTCTACTGATTTTCATATATATATATATTTTTTTTGTTTTGTTTTGTTTTTTTTTACTTACCTGGTTAGTTTATGTAGACACATGGTTAGTAGCAAATTGGCATTATCAAATTCTCCTTTTTTTCATACCAAAAAAACTAAGTAAGTATGCGTGTAACTGTAGTTCTTGTCTCCATAAATAATGTACTAATAAACTGGAGCCATATAATTTAAGATTATAAAATAGATTGCATTTAGTGAAGAAAAGTCTGCCATATCTTTACCCATGGTCCCTACTTAATTAAATCTATTTCTTTTATTAATCCTTTAAGGACACCAGGGTATATGAATTCTCTTATAACCTGTTTGATTCTGAATAATTATTATTCTTTTTAAATGAGCTCAGTGACTAAAAAGTTACTTACTGCAGTGTTTTGTAAATGATGGACTTTCAATGTTAAATGTGGTAAAACCAACAGGACCAACTAACTGTGAGGCTGAGGGAATTTTGGTTGTGAAATTTTTAGTTTTTATTAAATGGTATGTTTTGAAGAATGGGCAAAAAGGGAGAACATTTTGAAATTATGCCCAACATTTTCAATCTTTTGTCAGCCTTTGTGATGCTATAGATGACTGCAATTTGTATGACTCACATACTGTTGAGTTTTCCACATGGCTTAAATTCTTTACAGAAACAGTTTTAAAAATACAGCATGAGAACAGGAGACCATATTTATTTTATAGGACTTGAAAACTAGTGATCTATGTTCTAAAAAGATGAAAGTGGTTTTATGCAAAATTATAAACAAATTGCCTTATATTACTGCTTGCATTTCAGTTTTTTTGGTGAATTATTAATGTTGACTAAAATTCACTGAATATGTTGACAGAATCAGAATAAAATTGAGCCTCTGTTGCTAAATAAAATTTAAGTGCTACATTTTAAAATAAAACTTTACCCTTATAGACTGTTATGTATGATCTGTGTTTCCATGAGGAAATGTTGATTAAGTAGTTTCCATTTTGGTATTACAGTATGTCCTGTTGTAACTTGCTGACTGTGGAAAAATCTTTTAAGTCAAAAAGAGCAGCTCAGCTTAAACCCTTAGTATTTATTATGGCAGAAACCAGAAATAGAAGTCTACCAGCAATTTTATAATCTATTGAATTCCTGCATATCTTTTGTAGTAAATTAGTTTTAAACATTTTTAAAAGAGGCTGTTGACCATAGAACTGAGTTACTTTGTATATTCTTATATACAAAGTGTCTTTTTTTACTTTACTAAATATATGTATGCAGTTTTTTAATAGGAGGCCATATCCTAGCATGACAGATTCTTTGTTTTGTGTAAGAGACACTGTTAGTCTATAATATCTGCTAATTAACTATAATTTTGACAAGGTTTGTTTGTATATAATATTTAGCAGGATAGACATTTCAGATAAAGTCTTCAAAATCTATTTTCTGTTAAATAGCTCACTTTTGGATCTTTGGGTTTTTTGAGTATTTTTTTACTATCCTTAATAACAGAATCTAGATTTGTAATATTAGTCAAATAATTAAGACAAATTTTTGACGATAAGGCCAATTTCTAAATTTTAATGTCTACCTGCAAAGTACAGTAATTCAGCACTAAGTGAGATGAAGTCTTTGCCTTTAAGTTGTTTCTAATAAGACTGTACAGTATGGTTTTTGTCCTCTGAATAAATGTTTTACTTTTCTCAGTGCTTGCTTCTATTATCAAGAGATCAGGGAGGATAGGAAAACCCTTAGTAGCTGCTGTTTTATACAAAGTTAAGGCTCTAGTCAGCGTTAATTAGCTATGGAGTCTTTATTATGTTACAGTAGTTTTGGTACATGATATGATCAATAGTTTTTACTTTTAAAAAGTTGGCATTTTAACATTTTAGTGATGTTAAAATTTTTACCAGTTTCCAGTGTGCTATAAAGGGAACTGAAATATGAGTGACACTTGGAAAGAAAAGCTGTTTTGTGTAGTCTTGATATGTGGTATTCTAATTTAAATTTGTGGTTTGGAAGAATTAAATTTGGACTTTAACATCATTCAGAAGTAAGACTTATGTGCATTTTCAGTATAAACCCAGGAAATAAACCACGAAGCAAAGATTGGTTTTTGTATCAGAATACAGAGAAAATATGACTTTTGAAATGCCTTCCAACTATTCAAAGTAGTAAACCTCTCATTTATCAACTTAGAGTTAAATTGGTCCTAATGGTATATCCTATATCATGTGTGTTTGTATGTTGTCTTAATGTTTGCAGTTAAGTGTGCTTCAAAACAAGTAAAGCATATAAGCAATAATTATTGAACAAGAAAATTAAAATACTACTTATGAAAACAATCACAATTGTTTCATTGTTTGTACTTTAGTGTTAGCAGAACACCTGATTTTTTAATATTGTAGTAACATTTAATTTTCTATCAGTAAAAAATATATTTCTGTTTGAACTGTTTAGTGACTATTAACATGAAATTGCGGTGCACAGTATGACTTTAAATGTTAATCTGTAGTTATATGTAGGACATATGGAGTATGCATAGAATATATTCAGGGTTTTAGTCACATTTTTTACTATGTTTTGAAAGAAACATTGAAGCTAACATGAATATAGTAGACAATTAATATTTGAATTAAACTTCGAATTGTATGAAGTATCTAGTAGTGCACCTGAAAATTAATTCTAAGTAGTGACCTTGAAAGAGTCAAGATCAGCAACTCTGACTTCTTATGAAACAGAGAGCCTTCTCTTTTTTATGTGTGGTGAAAGATGTAAATATACTATTTTAATTCTTAACAGTTTGATTTACAGATAATGGTGAATACTAAAGTGTTATTGAACCTGTATGTAAGTAAGCACACAACTACAATTCAATTCACAAAAATATTTTCGTCTGTGTTTTCTTGTGTATATGTACTATAATATTTCAATACAATAATGATATGCTTATTTAAGAAGATTTGGAAAGTACAGAAAAAAGGTGAAAATGACTTTTACCAAGATAAGTTAACTGTATATTTTCCATGTGTATGTATTATATATTATGCATGTATATACCAACATTTAGATTGGAATTATACCACTTCTGTGTGATATTAAATTTTAATATTAAATAATGGTTATTTTCTGTGAACATATTTATATGCTGAGGTAGAATTTATAGGGAAGCACAGTTTTTGCTTTAGAGAAAAAGTTAGCAAACTTTTTCTCAAAGAGACAGATAGTAAAGTAATTTTGGCTTTGCAGGCCAAGAGGCAAAATTCAGAATTAAACATAGGTTCTCATAACCATTTAAACTATAACCATTAAAAAAATTTAAAAATCACTCAGTTTGCAGGACTGACAATTGTCTGGATTTTGCCCATCAGCTGTAGCTTGCTAACCTCTGCTTGAGCAGATTATTTGCTTGTATTTTTTAAAAATATTTCACAATGGGTGTGTGTGCATGTGTGTGTTTAAATCTTTTTTTTTTTTAAACAAGTCTTGATATTACTACCTCACAGGCACTGAACCAGCCTGTATGTTAAAACACAAAGACCCAGACTGCAATTCCAGTTTTATTGTTGCAGGAATCAGGTTGCTGGCTCCTAGAGGGAGGGCTGACCTTGGCTTACTAAAATATGGTTATGGCTGCCTCCCCAGTATAAGAGTAAATGAGCTTAGAAGTGAACATAATTCAGCCTTTACAGGAAACAGGAAAAGTGTTGTACTTGGGTCTGGTGCCTAGAAGATAAAGATACTGTGTAGGAGGTGTTAGGCCCCCCTAAAAGCGTTACTTAGCCTTGAAATGTCAAGGCCACCCTCCCGAATCTAGTTTTCCTTGACCTGGTTGTATTCCCTCGTTAGTATTGATTTCTCTAACTTCAGAGTTGGAACTAAATAACAAAGTTTATTATTATTTATGGATATAAAGGAGTAAATATATAAAACAGAAAAAAGTAGCTAAAATATATCACATGTACTTTTTTCTTGTCTTGGGATTAAAAATTGTGTCTGAAAATATATTCAGTAGGAAAAAATTGTTGTAGCTTTGGTATTGCAGTGATACTGTTTATTGTTGAGTGTTTGCTTGTTGTTCTTTATGGTATCTTCAGTGGAAAAAAATGTGTTTGGAGAAGAACAGTAGATTTAAAATAAGATTTCATGTTGTTATTTCAAGCTGTATCCCTAATGATATGATACAAAAGCCAAAATGGGAGGCAGATAAAGATGGTGGTATAGGTAAATACAGCTTGTCTCCTTGCACAACCACATAAAAATTACAGCTAAACTATAGAACATGCATCATTCAAAATTGTCAGAAATCGAGCTGAATGAAAGTCCTACAACTATAGAATTGAAGAAGAAACTACTTATGGACTGCTAGGAGGGGTGGAAATGTGGAACAAGCTGGTTGTACACCCACATGTGGCATATAAAAATTGAGAAGGATATCTCATGAGTGAAGGCACCCAGCTCCACACCACACCTCCTCCAACCCAAGGTTCCAGTACCAGGAAAGAGAAGTTTCCATAACTTTTGGCTATAAAAACCAGTGGGGGTTGAGACTGTGGAAAACAGAAACTTAAGGACTCCCTGGCAGTTCTCTTAAAGGGCCAGCACAGTGACTTATTTGGACTCCCTCTGAGCTCCATTGTGGGGGCAGCAGTGACATAGGGGGAGGAATTCAGTTGTCTGCCATCAGGGTGAGAGCTAGGGGGCAGCTTTCTCTAAGACAGAAGTGCCTTTTTCTGAGCCCCCCCCGCCCCTCCCCCCCACACACACACAGAGGTGCAGAACCAGACTGTGACGCTATATCTGAGATTCAGTCAACCTGGCTCACACTGTTTGCCCCACTGTGGTGATTTTCTGAAGCTCTGTCCCACAGAGCTTTTGAGCCCACCCACACTGTTTCAGGGCTTTTCTATAGGAATGCCTTGTCTTGGCCCATGCTTCATATCTTCCTAAATTCTCTCAAACAAGCAGCTTGTGGCTTTAGCAAGCCCCATACCTCTTGCTAAGTTGTCCCAGACCAGGCAGTAGCAGCAGCTTGCCTTGGTTCAACTTGGCCTTGCCTGGGCAACTCTAAGCCCAGCATAGAGTCATCTGCAGAATACTTGTGTCTTATGCTATGTGACCCCAGACAGAATACAGGTGGTGGCTGACCTTGGACGTGCCAACAGCAATCAAGACTCAACTACAACAGGAGATTGTACAAAGCCTACACAGTGGAAACACCTTTAGTACTCAGCTTGGGTAATAAGGAAGGCTGTGCCACATGTATTACATTATGTATTACGTTAGGCCACTCTGCCAAGGCTGGGAGATGTAGCAGCTCTACCTAATAAATAGAAACAGACACAGGGAGTCTGCCAAAATGAGGAGACAAAGAAACTTGCCCCAAATGAAAGAACAGAACAAAACTCCAGAAAAAGAACTAAACAGAATGGTGATAAGCAATCTACTAGATGTAGAGTTCCAAACACTGGTTGTAAGGATGCTCAGGGAACTTAAGTGAGAACTTCAACAGCATGAAAAAGGACATGGAAACTATAAAAAAAAAAACCAGAAATGAAGTCTACATTAACTGAAAAGAAGAATAATTTACAGGGAATCAACAGTAGAGTGGATAAAGCTGAGAATCAAATCAGCAATTTGGAATATAAGGAGACAAAAACCAATCAGAACAGTAAGAAGAAAAAATATTAAAAAATGAAGATTGTGTAGGATCTGCCAGGACAACTTCAAGTGAACCAGCATTCACATCATGTGGGTGCTGAAATAAGAAGAGCCAGCAGGAAATTAGAAACCTATTAAAAAAAAATAATGACAGAAAATGTCCTAACTTGGTAAAGAAAACAGACATATAAGTTAAGGGAACACAGAGAGTCCCTGGCAAGGTGAACCCAAAGAGGCCCACACCAAGACCCATCATAATAAAAATGACAAAGAATCTTAAAAGCAGCAAGAGAAAAGCAGTTAGTTACCTACAAGGGAGCTCACGTAAGACTGTCAGCTGATTTCTCAAAAGAAAGTTTGCAGACTAGAAGGGATTGGCAAGAAATATTCAAAGTCATGAAAAGCAAGGACCTACAACCAAGATTATGCTACCCAGCAAAGCTGTTGTTTAGAATTGAACAGCAAGTATTGAACTCCTCAGGCAAGAAAAAGTTAAAGGAGTTCATAATCACCAAACCATTATTATAAATGTTAAAAGGACTTACTTAAGAAAAAGAAGATGAAAACTATGAACAATAAAAAGGCAATAAATACATATCTTTCAATGATTGAATCTATAAAACAAAATAAATTAGCAGAACAGAAATATAATCTATATATAAAGTTTTGATGGTTGCCATATTGGAGGGTGATTAGGGGAATGGGTGGAAAAGGTAAAGGGATTAAGAAGTATAAATGGTAGTTACAGAAATAGTCATGGGGATGTAAAGTATACATAGGAAATGGAGTGGCCAAAGAACATATATGCATGACCCATGGACATGGACAATGGTGTAGGGTTGCCTGAGGGAGTGGGGACGCTGGATGGAGGGGACAAAGGGAAAAATTGGCACAACTGTAATCAATAGCATAATTGATAAAATATACTTTTATTTTATTTTTTTAAAAGATTTTATTTATTTATTTTTAGGGGGGAAGGGAAAGAAAAAGAGAGGGAAAGGAACATCAGTGTGTGGTTGTCTCTGACACACTCCCTAACACACGTCCCTGTCACACGTGTCCCTGACCCGCAACCCAGGCATGTGTCCTGACTGGCAATTGAACCAGTGACCCTTTGGTTCGCAGGCCTGCACTGAATCCACTAAGCCACACTAGCCAGGGCAATAAAATATAATTTTAAAAAAGCCAAAATATTCTGCCTCCTTTTAGAACAGATTTACAAACTTACAGTACTGGACAATTAAATACCAAAGCTTTATTCAAACAAATTTCTGTCTTAAGATGGTTTTCCTTCTTGGTGCTTGTGTTTATTCACAGGAACATTTATAGGGATATGGTGTTTATATTTTTCTTTGCCCTCCTAATCAGCAGTTTAAAAATTTTGGAAACATGCATTTGAGTAGTAAATTCTAGATGGCATTTCATAGCTTCTGTTGCCTGTAATGCTGGAAATACTTATTTTAATAAGTATTAGTTTTTAACATGGGCAGATTTTGCTATTATTAATACTGCTGTACATGTCTATTGGCCTGTAACATCCTTCCTGCAGAATTTGGAGCAGAGATAGTATGTGTTTTGCTGTGCCGTTGTTTTCTTGGAGTATGTTTTGGAATACTGCTGAACTATTAAGAATTTCTTAACAAATTTGAGCAAGAACTCCTAAATTAAAACTTCCATATCATGCTTCAGATAAATTAACTAAAATTTTCAGGTGTTTGCTTTAATTTTCCAGTCTCATTATATGGGACTACTTCATGGAATGAAAGGTGATATTCCTGACCCCATTATCTTACTAAGTTGGTGTTTCACTAACAAATGATTTTCACAGTCCCGTTCATCCCTGCTTCTTTTGCCTTTTTTTCTCTTCTCTTCTCATAAATGCTCCCTTGCCATCCAGCGACTGGTGTCCTACATTAGACAAAATAAAATGGTTGACCAGATCTTGAGACATATGAAGAAGCTGAATATTGAACTTGCACAGAAAAGGATTAAACTTGTGACCTTATGTTATCTTTTATGTAATTCTAATTGGTACATTATAATGTCTTAACCTCTCAATTCAAACTTTTAACTGGTTAATAAAGTATGGGTCTATTTAAATAAAGTTTGGAGGAAATAAGATCTCATTAGTATGCATTATGAAAAATATCTTTTAGTCTGCAGGTATAGAGACCTGCTTACTGCTTGAATGGTGGTCTGAAGATTTAAGACATTTAGAGTTAATAATTTTCCATGGCCCAGTATTTAATATTTTTTAAGGAAATGAAAATAATCACTAATTTTTGTGTTTCTTAATTCTTTTTATATGGTGTTCTCAGAACCACAAAGTTAACTCATAAATAAATAATTGTATTATAGTGCCCATTTTTATTTATCCTTATTGACTGACATGTCTTATAACATTCAGAGTATAGGAAAAGTTAATTGATTTTAATAAGTCAATGAAGTTTTTAGTTTATTATGGAGACACTTTTGTTGTATGATTCCTTAGATTTTCTTAAAAATTGACTTTCATAAACTTTAAGCCTTTCTCTTAAATCCACACCCCTTTAAATTTTGTTGTCATATTCTTTTTGATCTTTTTTTGTTGTTTTAAAACTAAATTTTAAACCTATTATTTCTCAGTCAGCTGCCAGAATTTGAAAGAGTTTGAGTCACTCTTTTCAAAGAAAATGTCCTTAATGATTTTAATTTGAATTTACTATTGAAAGTCATTTAACATTTCCTTGTATGGTAATCCTTAATTAGTTACCTATAAATGTATTCCCCCACATAAATACCTCCTGATGTGACCATCATGTCATTGTGATTTCCATAAAGAGAAAGCAGGTCCTATTTTTTAATTTTAAAAGATTATTTTGTTAATTTCCCCCCAAATAGTTAAGATTACAGGAAGACATAAAGTTGAATGAGCTGCATCACTTAGCTTTTTATTATTAATTTTTGTATTAATTACAAATATATTTTTATTGTAATAGTTTTATAATTAAATATGGTTTAATTATTTTTAATAATGTTTCAGATGTATCATTTAAAATTTTTCATTAAAAGTTTTTCAGTTTTATTGACATATAATTGACATATAGCACTGTGTAAGTTTAAGGTATGTGGCATAATAACATACATATTGTAAAATGATTGTCATAATGAGTTAACCTCTATTGTCTTGTATAGATACAAAAAATAAAAAAAATTTTCCTTATGATGAGAACTTTTAGGAGTTATTCTTTTCCGTATACCATACAGCAGTGTTAATAACTACAGTCATCATGCTGTATATTATATCCACAGTATTTAATTTATCTTTAACTGGAAGTTTGTATGTTTTGACCACATTCATCCTATTTCTCCTTTTCCACCTCATCTCTGTTAAACACAAATTTGATCTGTTTTTCTGTGAGTTTTATTTTGAGATTCCACATAATGAGTGAAATCAAGTAGTATTTGTTGTTCTCTGACTTAATGTCACTTAGCATAAGACCCTTAAGGTCCATCCATGTTGTTGCAAATGGCAGGATTTCTTTTTTTATGTGGCTGAGTAATATTCTGTTGTATATGTACACTGCATTTTCTTTATCCATTTATTTGTTGGTGGGCATTTGAGTTTTTCCATGTGTTGGCTATTGTAAATAATGCTAGAGTGACCATGGGAGATACAGATGTCTCTTTTCATAGTGATTTTGTTTCCTTTGGGTATATACCCAGAAGTGAAATTGTTTATCATACGGTAGTTCTGTTTTTAATTTTTTGAGGAACCTCCATACTGGTTTCCATAGTGGTTGTGTGAATTTGCAATGCCATCAACAGTGCACAAGGGTTCCCTTTATATCCTCACCAGCATTTATCTCTTGTTTTTTTTGAAGGTAACCAGTGTAACTGGAATGAGTCATTGTGGTTGTGATTTGCATTTCCCTAATGATAGTGATGTTGAGCGCATCTTTACCTACCCCTTGGCTATTTGAGTATCTTTTAAAAAAATGTCTGTTCAGGTCCTTTACCCAATTTTTAATTGGATTTTGTTTTTCTGCTGTTGTATGAATTCTTCATATATTTTGTATATTAACCTTTTATCAGATACAAGATATGTAAATATTTTGGAGTTTTGTGGTTCCATATAAATTTTAGGATTTTTTTCTACTAATGTAAAAAAAAAATTCCATTGAAATCTTGATAGGGATTTTATTGAATCTATAGATGGCTTGGGTAGTATGGGCATTTTAACAATATTAATTCTTCTAATCCATGAACACTGGATATGTTTCCATTTATCTGTGTCTTAAGCAGAGTCCCTTTTTTTCTAATAGTGCCCTATAAAATTTTTAAGACTTTGAAGTGATATTTAATCATAGAAGCTTTTTAGCCAAAACATGATCAGGTTCTCATAGTATCATGGCTGTTCTTCTGTAAGTTAGTAGGGCTGTGTGAAGTAAGGCATTTTTTTGTAAAAGAAAGGAGAGCTCACAGGACTATTTTCTTATTTTAGATGACTTATATCTTGTGATAATGATATTTGATGTGTCATGTGTTACTGAGAATTGCATGAGAATAGAATTTAGAGGATGGTTTCATTTTCAGATAGATTAAGTACATGCATTCTATTTCGTCCATTGAATCCATCTATAAAACCTGGACAAAATGGATGGACAACTATTTAAGGATTCTGAAGAATATAATAACAGGTGGATTGGGACAAAAGCTTAGTATCATCAAACTGGCAGTGAGTTTACAGTTTTTTTTCCTTCCAGCATTCCTGAGCTTGAACTTTAACACAGTTTGATGGCTACAAGTGGGCCCTTAGGTTTAGACAAAGAGAGGTCCAAAAGAAGGCTCCTATTTTTCTGGCTTAAGGAGTGGGAAAAATAACTCCTAAATTTGGTATGAATGTGGAAATTCTGTTTTTTTCCTCTCTGTTCTTTCATGCCATAATCCCAGTTAATCCTGTGGTAATGGCAGCAGGGACTGTAACAGTAGCAAAATGCTGAGGGATGGCAACCTTCCTTTCCAGTTGACAATCTCATTATTTACCCCCCCCCCCACTGTCTTTTTACTGTGTTTCCCCAGAGCTGGTACAATAGCAGAATTGTGTGATCAGCAGATAACTTAAAGTCCCAGCATTCTTTGTCCATATTAAGTTATACCTGCAGCACAAGGTGACTTACACTGTTGCACCAAGTGTGAAAAACTGGGAGCTGGCTCTACAGACAAGGACGTGGTGGTGAAGGTGTTGTGTCTGCAAGAGATGTGGGAAATGAGAGGGCATTGTTCTACATGCCCCATGAAAAAACATACACTTCTACTTTTTACTCTCCAGAAAACTGAGCACAAAGGGGAATAATCAACTATGCTTTCAAAGAAATAGTATTCTTTTTTTAATCCCTTAGTGAGTACCTGTAAAATATGTAAAATCATATTCGATCACAATTAATGTTTAGATTACTTAACATGTCGAGTCTGTTGAAATAGAACCACATCTTTTGTATTCATAAACCTGAAACTTCTTTCTGAGTAGACACCATCCATGTTGATTGCCTACAGTTAATTGACCCCTTCACGTATATTTTTGACAGAGCACAGAGTATGTAAGGATATACTTTGTAGAGTCCTACATAGATATGCCCCAATCTGAAAAGAAAACTAAGAGAAGTTCCTACAAGTTTTTTTAGTGGATTGACAAACTGTCAATCTAAAGGGAAACTCAATTTTCATTCATTATGTCTGTATAAAAACTTCAAGTTTAACCAGGTAAAATAAAGTAAGCATAGTCTATGGATCTTCTTGTGCTATACTACTTATACATAATACTCAGGAGTTTGTTTGTGGGGAATGATTGAACTAAATTAATCTTTTATTACGTCCACACCTGGAAAGCCAACAGATAACATGAACTCTGAATCTACGAAAAGAAGATCAATTCTAAAAATTGTGAATTGGATTTATGGGGGAGCTTGAGAGATCATCGTTTAAAAAGTGTACTTCTAGAGTATACCACTACTTAGTTAACAGCAAGTTTAGAAAAATTAAATTTTATACAAGAGAAATCTATTTGATAAGGTCCTTTTATATGAGAAATTTAACCATTTCTTCATTTTTGAAAACTGTTCAATAAACCCCTAATTTCCTTGGGTTGAGATAACCTGATGATGGTATCCTGTAAAGTAGCAGACAACTACAGTCAGTTGCATTCCAGGTAGTTATGTTATATAAAGTCACTAAGTTCCTTTTGCTCTGCCATAAACTGTTGATATTGGACAAATCTCTACATTTCTAGGCCTAAGTTTCTTCCCATGTAAAATGAGGCAGTATTAGATCATCTCTAAAGTCTTTCCCAGTTCTAAAATTTTGTGTCTTTTATATGTAATGGTAACTAACATAAAAATAAGGTGCTGACAGATTGAGATATAGCTTCTGAATTATCAGGGAAAACAATGTAACTGAAAAATAGTTTTTTAAACATAACATTTTTTGAATATTTTTTATTGTCTTAATTTTTAAAAATGTTTTATTAACCGTAATGGTATATTAACCATCACATTAACTATTTTTACTGAACTTTTCCCCCCCAACTAATCCTGATGAATGGAAGTTTATTTTTTAGTTGTCTTCACTCCCTTAGGTATCAGTTTTGTATTGAAGTCCTTTTTATTATACAAATATTCATAATCCCTGCTCTCCACAGGTAGAAGTTGCATAAGGAAGCAAAAGTTTTCATGACCAAAAATATTTACCTATGAAATCATCTCCATTCAGACATATCCTCATCTAGAATGTCTGGCCATGTCTGTTGAGCCAAACCTTTTTTTGGTTGCTCTCTAGTGACAGAGTGCAAACTGAGCATAAAGAAAACTTGTAGGTAATATAAAAAGTGCAATATTTCACAAAGTTCATGGAACGGCCATTGGAGGATAGTTTCAGTCATATGCACAGCCATATGTAGATGAGGTTGTGACAGATAAGTGGAGGAGAGAAATTTACCAAGAGAATGACTTAATGACTCAGTAGGTGCTTCAGGAAAGAATGGTTTAAATATAATAGAATTAAGAGGAAGCTTTGACCCTGGCTGGTGTAGCCCAGTGGATTGAGCGCGGACTGCGAACCAGGCATCGCAGGTTCGATTCCCAGTCAGGGTACATGCCTAGGTTGCAGGCCATGACCTCCAGCAACCACACATTGATGTTTCTTTCTCTCTTTCTGCCTCCCCTCCCTCTCTAAAAATAAATAAATAAAATCTTAAAAAAAAAGAGGAAGCTTTGTTGAAAAATTACCTTTGTTTAGATAGTGTTCTAAAAGTCAGCTGACAACTGAAGGATGCTATTATACAGTGTCATTTAAAATTGTGACCTCCCTCTCATTTTGTTCATTCTCCTCCCAATTAGCACATGGCTATAAAAGTGACCTAAATTTTGTGATATAAAATGAAATAAGCTTTTTTATCTTGAAATTAAGGTCTTAAACCTTTATTTTTAGTAGTCATTATAAAAATTTGATCCTGTTTTTACATGGATTCATTAGGTAGATTTTTTTTGTAATCCAGTACCAGTTATCCTTGGTTAGTGAGAATTCTGTAGATTTATAGCCAAAGATGAAAATGATGGGTTTCTTGGTATGCAACACCAGTTTTATTTTTTAAAAACATTTTATTTATTTATTTTTAGAGAGATGGGAAGGTAGGGTGAATGAAAGGGAGAGAAACATTGATTGGTTGCCTCTCGCATGGCCCCAGCCAGGGACTTGGCTCTTGCACAGCCTTGTTCTGTGAATGGGGATTGAACCCACAACCTTGTGGTTTGCAGTCCAGTACTCAATCCACTGAGCCTCCCCAGCCAGGGTGTGTGCAACATTAGTTTTGACATCAGTGTTACAAAGCATTTATTGAATATTTCTTTGTACTTGTTGGGTATTATAAGTGTACTAAATTGATTTCTTTGCTGAGAGAGAAAGAAAGAAACAATGAAAACATAAATCAGGGTCACACATAGACAAGCAATAAAATCAATTAAGCCCGTGAAGGACATCTCTAAATTTCTCAAATTAAATTTATTCTGTGCTTCATGAAGTTCAGGGTCCCAAAGTAGATGTCATTTTCATCCCTGTCTGGCTCATATACTTAACCTAAGTTGAAATTAAACACTTCCGTAGAATTTTTCACATAAAATTTGAAAATAAAAATGAACCCATATGTGTGTGTGTGTGTAAGATCAGGTGTTCTCCCTCCCACCCTCCCTCCGTTTCTCCCTTCTTTCCTTGAAATGAGCTATCTGAACCTGTATATTTGAAGGTAGATATAAATAGTTGGTCAAGGAAATCACAGGAACTCTATAAGTAGGCAAGTTTGGTTTAGAGGTAAAGCTTTTTTTTTTTTTTAAAACTCAAATGTGAGTTTGTATACAGCAGATTCTCGAATAATGCCATTTCCTTTTACTGTTGTTGACATGCCATAGGAATTTAATTCTTGTTTATGTCAATTAGCCTTTAGTAAACTTGGTTTTGTTATGTTATTTTGCTGCAATTCCAAGAACCTATTAACAATGTTAAGTGAGGACTTCTGTGTTTAACATAGATATAGTAGCAAGTTTTGACTCTTTCCTTTGTATGTCTGATTTTGTTTCCTTTTGCATGCAGTATTTGTTTTACTTGATTGTTACTCCTTCCCTTCCCCCTTTTATAAACCCCTTGATGATAAGTGAAGGCCAGGAAAGGTACTAAGTGTAAAACTTGGATCCAAGTTGAGAACATTAGTACATTCATTTTATTTGCTGTTGGGGAAGCAGAAGTAGTGTAAACTCTGAGACTTAAATACAAGATATGTAGCTTAACTCAGTAAAAAATGAAAATTCTTCAGATAATTTTTCAAAAAAGTCACATTTTAAGGCAAGTCTGTCTTAACACTGACATGACAAAAGAATAGGAGGAAAGAGACAGACAGAGACACTTTCATTTGCAGAAGAGTTTTTAACTCACAGTTGGTCAAAATTCATCTCTTTTGTAAGGGAAGTCTTTTTTCCTCTTTAAAGCAAAAGAAAAGAAAATAGTTATTGCCTAATTTGCTGATTAATCTAAACACAGCCCTAGGGCAAGTGAGAACCACCTGGATACTGGGGTTCATGGATAGGCTGATGCGATCAGTCTAGTTCTAAAAGTTTGGAGATCCTCTTAATTTTAGAGGATGGTTAACAAGCATTCCGGATGATAGGTTCTCAGATGTTCTTGATGCTGTATTTCTTAAAATAGAGTTTCTGGCAGTTCATGTGACCCCATATTTATTTAGTCTTAACTGTGACTAAATAAAGTGGATCTGTGAGCTAGTTTAGGTAGAGCGGTGCTTTTTGAAAGGTTTTAGGAGGTGAGAAATGCCTACGATTTTTTTCCTTTCTTAAGGCAAAAAGGGACTGTGCTGGCTTTCTACTGGACTTAGCTTGCTCCCATCTGTATAGACACTAAATAAAATGCTTAATAAAAATTTTGTTCACTATGGTAGTCATTTTAATTTTTTGAAATGGTTAAATGTTAAAGAAACCAGCTGTGCTTTACCGAAGAATGCTCCTCCTCTCTCCTATTATCCATATTTCCTGAGTTGGAAAAAACTAATATTCATTTCAGATATTTACAGAGTCTTATGGCTTTCTGTGAATTTTTAAAGAAATTTATGATTTTAAGCACTTCTAGGAGATTCCATTTTGAGTGCCAGCTATGAAAATAGACCTAAGAAGTGTTTTCTTACATTTCTCCATGTAATTAATTCATGTTCTAACTTTGCTCCTTGGAATGAAGTTCATATGAGATGATGCTTTTACTGATAGGATGTCTGAATCATTTCTAAATTTTTGTACTCTGCTGTTATACTTTTAGGAAAGTATCTTCCTCTTAAGCAGAGATTTTAACAGGAAGAATATTTTTCTGAATTTTAATTTGCACAGACAAAATAGAGTACTTACTTGGGGAATTTTTATTATCATTATAAATTGAAATATAAAATGACATAAAACATAAGATCATGAATAACCTAACCTTTAACACACTAAATTATATGTTCAATTACTATTATTTGGGTTAAGAAGGAAAGAAATATTTTCCTGGTCTGTAAGAATATATACTGAGGTCATTAACATGTTTAAAATTTGTGGTCTATTGATCTTTTTTTCTTTTAAGGAAAACATTTTGATTAAGTTAGCACTGTCATAGAAACTGTGGACTTTTCATTTAACAATATTTTTTCTCTAGCTATAAGAATGTGTAAGTGGAAACTACTATAGGTATTTTAGTTCTTGTGTGCTGTACAGATCTGCAAGTATGGCTCTTGAGAATTGTTGCAGATTGGATTCCATGGGAAGCCTGAGATAGAGTTTAGTTTACAGGATGTTCAGTGAGTGCCCTTGGGACCAACATCTGTGAAAAGGAAAGGAAGGAAGCAGAATTGTACAGAGGGAAAAGTTCAGTTGTGATTCAGTCCCAATGATACCCTTGACTAAGAGTACTGTGAATTCTGTAGCTAGAATGTCCCTTCAAAGTTGGGCTAAGATTACCAGGCCTTTATGGCTTTGCATGGATTTGTCATAGGATATGGGCTGCCCAGGAAGGGGCATAATTTTGGGCAAAAGCTACTTGCTCTTTTTAGCTCAGGCACTCCCAGCAGTTGGGGCAGTTAAGTCCTTAATTAAGAGGGATTGGGTGGCATATCACAATATCCTTCTTAGGAATATTTTCTTGTTTTTGATAGTTCTTTTCCCTCCCTCCCTCCCCCCCTCCCTCTCTCCCTCCCTCCCTCTCTCCCTCTCTCCTTTCCTCCCTTTATGCCTGCTTATTTTTCTTTATAGTTTCCTTTGTGATTCTGGGATAAGTTATAATACTTTTCTTTCTCCACTGAGCAAGGTTAAGAGGCTTGACTTTCTTTAACTGCCTGAAAGAGTTACTGAGAGTCTCTAAAAATCAATACTTTAAAAATGCTTTGAGAGCAATATATATAAAATGCTTCAGATTTCTTTCTTTGCAGAATTGTGTAATACTGAGTGAAAAGAAAAATAATGTGTTTCTCTCTTGTATTTCTCTATATAGCACAGGTGGCAAACACAAGGCCTGTGGGCCGAATACGGCCCTCCACCTTGTTTTATCAGGCAGCACCTTGTTCCTATGCAGCGGCAGTGCCGAGCTTCTTTCCCCTAGCTAAGAGTAGTTACATTTGTACAGTCCTAAAATTACATTTGGCCCTTTGAAGGCAACTGTGAGGCTGATGTGGCCCCCAGGGAAATGAGTTTGTCACCCCTGATATGCACAATCTCCCTGGTTGTCTTGAGGCATTTAGTTTGCCTCAAGTGGTGTGAATGAAGTGTATTAGGAAGGCAGAGAGAATAAAAAGATACAATATTTGGCTTTTGATTTTAAATTATTCAGTATTTATATATTAAGTACCTACTATGTGCCAGGTACTGTTAATAATTTGGGGATAATAGAATTTTGCAGTAAGCAAGTGGGCTTAACAACTAGGCATTTTCAGCAAGATGAAGCATTTCTTTCTTTTTTTAAAAGATTTTATTTATTTATTTTTAGAGAGGGAAGGGAGGGAGAAAGAGAGAGAGAGAAACATTAATGTGCGGTTGCTGGGGGCCATGGCCTGCAACCCAGGCATGTGCCCTGACTGGGAATCGAACCTGCGATTCTTTGGTTCGCAGCCCGTGCTCAGTCCACTGAGCTACACCAGCCAGGGCTGAAGCATTTCTAAAGTCCTTCTGCAGTGGCTCATGTGGATTAAAGTGGAGTTGAGGGGAAGGGATAATGGTTCTCTGTTATTTTTATTTTAAAAGCATGCCTTTGAAGTTTCTCTTGTACTTGACTCTTCCAGATGAAAAGACGGGGGTCTCAAATTATTGGGTAACAGTTGAATTTATGGCTACTGGAATGGGTCACATGGATTTTTCTCTGGCTCTTAGGGAGGGACATACCTTAGGCCCTGGGAAGTAGCAGGGAGGGAGGGAGGAGGGGAAAGGGAATAAGACATGATAGGATATTAATGATTTTTGTCTTTTAGAACTGCCCCCAGAACCTTCCTCTGGAAGAAAAACTTATTGGTGCAGCGCTCCCTAACTGTAGCAGGTGCCGTAAATTTAACTGCTAGCGCTGCTGTTCACTCCCAGGTGGTTCTGACCATGATTTGATTGTCATTCCTATTAGCCTTACTGAGAAGTTTGTTTGGAAAGTGTATTGGAAACAGAAGGGAATGTCCCCAACCCCTATACCTCCCACACAAAACACCTGTCAAAACCTTCAGATGCCTTCCCTCCCCCATTCCAGTAGCACTTGTTCAGTCATTCCTTGAAGTGGCCGAATGCCACCTGGCTGACATTTGGACAAACAGGAGAGGTTCGACTGACTTTTTGTAGGCAGTGATCAAGAAATGAGGACTAGGTTCAAACTAAATTGAGAACCCTAAGGCATACTAACCTATTAAAAAACCACATTTGAAGAACTGTCAACTTGTACCAATGACTGATTTAGGTCCTACTTGGGGACCTCCAAGAGTTGTAAACAGCTCTCATTTTCAGGGGCACCTTTAAGCACTCCTAACATTGTACTTCCTGTATGGGAGCCAGATTTTAACTTGCCTCCCTACCAAAAACATAGTGACTTGCACCATAGAGGAGTTGTAAGAGACCTTCGGGTATTTAGTGGAATTTGTAGTTTTCAAATGATTGTAGAGATCTTTCCAACACTAGCCTAACCTTGATTACTTGGGGGAACTTCTTGGAGGAATGGCTGATTCATTATTTACATGTACTCTGCGGGCAGTTACCCCTATGACGGAGTCATCCAGTTAAGTTCAGTGTTATGAAATTGATCCCCGACTTTAGCTGAAGTGATCAGGATATGACCTCATCTCTAGATGTTATTCAGGTCAGCCTCAAATCACTGGTTAGGATTGTTATGGGTGACAGGATTACCTTAGATTTTTTTGTGGATTACAAGGCAGATTTCTGTTTAATTGCTAGTACTTTATTTATTTATTTATTTATTTATTTATTTATTTATTTATTTATTTATTTATTTATAGAGAGGGAAGGGAGGGAGAAAGAGAGAGAGAGGGAGAGAAAGATCAATGTGTGCGGTTGCTGGGGGCCATGGCGTGCAACCCAGGCATGTGCCCTGACTGGGAATTGACCCTGCGATGCTGTGGTTCACAGCCTGTGCTCAATCCACTGAGCTACGCCAGCCAGGGCTAGTACTTATTTCTGTACATCCGGATTAATGATTCAGTCTAAATGTAAAGGTCAGTTCAGACACATGGATTTCTACAGTAGACCCTGATGGTTTATGGGATTTGCTCAGCTCATTTGTTCCAGGACCTTGGAGGACCTGGTGGAGGTCAGTACTGCATGTTGGCCTTATCCTGTTGCTTGAACTTCTGCTATATAACAGCCTTAGTTACACGATTCTTAAGACAAATAAATTTGGTTTTACCTTTGTTGCTCAGGTTAATCAGCTTGGTTGATAGAATGGGATGCTTTAGAAAAATTTGCCTAGAACCCAAGATAGTGTAGAAACAAGGGGTACATGGTTTGGAGGTAAGTTTCCATAGTCCTCTTAGTTTTCTTCATGTTTGGCAACAGAGACACTGAATGCCTTTGTTTGGGGCTCTCCTTTTAAGGAAGCTTGTATAGTAAACAGCCTTGGAAAATACACAGTGTCTCTCTGGAGTAAAGGGCAGGGATATTGACTGTTCAGTATAATCAAGATAACATCTCTCTCCAGAGCAAAGGTAAGTAAGTCATGGCTCCCTAAACACAGACTTCCTCTTCTCTAAACCCACTTTGTATGTGCAGACATTCATTTGGGCTCATCCATGTTGCTGCCTTGGGATATGACCAGTAAAGCAGTTTTTGCTGACTAAGGAGTCTCAATGTCTTTTGCTTTCATTCATGACACTGACAATCTACCTTGTTAGTTTACAAGTACAGCAAAATCTTAGACCTTTCAGATTTCTTAATATTGAGATTATGGGTACTCTCTCTGCAGTATGCATGTAGGGGGCCCCATATCTCTATTTGAAAAATCTGTTTGAGTATCAGTGCAAATGTCAAATGCATATGACTTACAGTCTGGCAGTGCTATTTAAAGGTATGGTATATTACCTCTAGTACAGGGTCACAAAACTACTGCCTCAACCCTTGGTGCTAAGTCTGTCTGACTGCCTGTTTCTTGTAAATAAAGTTTTACTGTAATACAGACACACCCTCTGTATTTGTATTGTCTGTGGATACTTTTGTGCTACCAGACAGAATTGGGTATTTTCACCAGAGACCTTATGGCCGACAAAGTAGAAAATAATTATCTGTTCCTTTGAGAAAAAGTTTGTAGAGTGCTATTCTAGCAGCACTCTAGCCCAATGTTATTTCCGAAATTCAATAGACTTGTAAAAGTGTGTCGAAGTAGATGTACAAAGATGTTCACCACAGAGTTGTTAAAATTAGTAAAAATTTTAAAAAGCAACCATCAAAAATTGGAAACAATTTCAGAAATTGTGGAGTCTAGTTTTATTGGGTGAACATTGACTCGTTCTTCAGGTTTTCACAAGTCATACGTTGGACTGAACTTTTAGTAATGAGTCTGAGATACCACATTACAACTTTGACTTAAATATGCATGAGACACAATCTTCTTTCTCACCCAAAATAAGGGGTTGTCAGATAATACAATTTGGGAGACAAGGTAAGGGACATCAGATAAATTTGTCCAGCCTCTGCATTATTGCAGGTTCCAGGGAGTGCAAGGATTGCCCAGTAAGAGACTGAAGTCCTGCTGTTAAATTTTGCATTTTAATGTAAAGGTTTTGGAAGCCAGTCAGAAGTTAGTCTTTGAGAAAACAAAGTGAAACAAAACAAAAACCAAACAAAACAGAGGTTGCCATTGTTCAACAAGGAAAGTATTGCTTCTGATGTAGATAAGCCATATTAACTACCAATTCTTTTTTGGTAAGGGGACCTTCTGATTGTGTGCTCAAGTGTGAGGGTAGAGCTCTTAAATTAGGTGGAAAGCTTATATTGGTTGATTTAGGAGAGATTTAAATTGATTTTATCTTAATGGGGCTTTAGTAAGGAAATCAAGACCAAACTGTTTTGGAGTTTGGTAACCTGATGAGAAGGGGAAGAGTTCATAGCCTATTAGTAACTTAAATTTTAGGAATCCAGTTAAGGAGAAAGAAGGCAGAGTTCTAATATTATGGCGGCCAGTATGATAAAAATTCAGCTTTTAGTGGGCAATATTGAAGATGTTTCAGAAGTGTTGTGCTTACTGTCTCTGGAGGGGTTGCTTTTTAGTTATAAATGTAGTGACACTGTTTTAAACATATTTTTCACAGTCTTAAAAATTTATAAAAATTTAACTATATATAACTATATGTGCATTAGTATCCTCATAAAAAGAGGGTGTGTGAAATAGGGTTTGTCCCAGAAAAATCTAGGACGTGTGTCATGTTTATGTAGTCCAATGTTGTTAAGACTGTGGTATGGAGATAAGTGGTGAACCTGTTTTTTGAGGATAGGAGTGAGGACAAATGTATTAAGTGTATCTTGTGGATTTCTTGCAGAGTTAAATATGTTGTAAATTTTGTTGTTTTTATTTCTTCAAGTGTGGAGCTGGAGCAGAAATATCTTTCATGACAAGGTTTTGACTCATGTTAGTAGGGCTTTTTTTTTAAGTGCTTTTTCCTTTTGAAAAAAATGTAGCGGTAGGGAGGAGACCTGTTGTTATTTAACTTGTTGCCTAATTCCATAGATTATATTTTGTCTCAAACATTAAATTTCCAAATGTTCAAGTGACCTAAGGTAGACAAGCAACGTAGAAAACTGTTATGTCCGGCTCTGGCTGGGTAGCTAAGTTGGTTAGAGTATCGTCCCAATTTGCCAAGGTTGTAGGTTTGATCTCTGGTCAGGGCACATACAAGAAACAACCAATGAATGCATAAATAAGTAGAACAAATCAGAGTTTCTTTCTCTTTCCCAAATTAATAAATTAAAGAATTAAAAAAAAGGAAAACCATTATGTCCTGCCCAAAGCTAATACAGCCAGGTAGCTGAATAACACTTGGAAAATGTGCTCAACTAAATAAATAGATTGGTTAAGTGGTTTATTTTTCTGTATGGGCAGTTAGGTAAGCATGCTATTTCAGGTGGCAGACGTGGAAGAGCTTTGGGACTATGTGTAGGTGGAACAATGCTAAGCTTTCTTTTAGTTAATCAGGGAAGACTTCATGGAAGAGGATGAGTAAGTGTGGATAAGGACCTGAGGGTGGTATGGCTATTAAGGAGTAATCTGTCATTTTTGAAATTCAGGATAATGAGCTTTAATTTTGTGTTACATGAAGTGGATAGAGGAGGTAAACATACAGTTTTTTAGAATTGATATATGTTATACTAATTTCATGTTTAGTTCTTTCACCATATATTTTTAAAATTAGATTAAGAGCATTTTGAGGATGAAAATTATCTTTTCTTTTTCTCCTGTGCCCCACATAGAACAAAATTATAGACTCATGTGAGTAAAAATTTCAGTTTTTTCTTTTTTAAGAAAAGGGAAATTTAAGATTTCAAATATGGAAAGCTCAAGCATCTTGTGAGCTATTAGGCATAATGTGAGTAAAGAGCAGATTTGGGCCCTGTGGAGCTGGGGTGAAAGCTTTAAAGTAGTTAGCTTTGAGGCCAAGATGAGGTCAGAGTCACACTGAAATTGGAGGGCAGGAATAAGCTTCTGAGTGTAGTAGGTTAGCCTAGTGGTGGGACAGGAGACATTGGTATTGGATTAGTATGCAAGGTGTGGATCAGAATTCTTACCAATCATGAGTAAACAGTTCCGGAATTCTGTTCAGAATAAGATTCATGCCTCAGAGTCTGATAGGAAAGCACATTCACTTAGGATAGGATCCAGGATAAAATTCTTGTTCTTTACAAAGAAGTGACTTCTTTGGTCTTCCTATGACTTTACTACAGTAACCGAAATCTAGAAGATATAAACTCTTATATTTACTATACTGTATTTTTCAGGTTTGGGCTAGAATTTAGGAACTGTGTTTCTGAATAATTTTAAGTTTCTTTTTTTTTTTTTTTTAAATAATACACCCTGGTGATCATATTTCTTGGATGGATCCTCTCAGGTCATGGGACTGGTAAAAGGAAATAGGTAGTAATATTTTGATTTTATGGAATTTCTGAATTGAAAAGAGAACAGACTACTATTTCTCGTTCATACAGATGGGAGTGGAAAATCCACACAGTGCCATGCCAGGTGATTTTCCTTTTCTTCAAGGATATTGAAGCTTTTCCTTTCTCTGTGGATGGATAGAGGCATTAAATGCTGTATTTGTGCCATTGGAGGAATGTAAAAAACTTGTTTTGGTTGTTGTACTGAAAGGTCAGCTGGATTATGAGAAATAATCTCTGACAAAATTTTCAGTTTTTACCTCAACTAGATTATTTGGAAAAAATTGGCCTGTTTAATAGATTTTGTTTAGGCATGGGGCTTGGTTCCATTCAATGTGGGCTTTGTATATTTATTGAGTACCTGATATGTACCAAATATTTCTCTAGGCACTTTATACCCATTATTTCACTTAATCCTCATGGGAACCTTAAAAGAACGATAGTGGTATTTCCATTTTTAAAGATGAAGTTATTGAAACTGTCTTTACCAACCCAGTTAATCAATCGTCTTCATTTCCCCTGGAAAATGTATATACTATACTAACTGGTGACAAATGGCTCCATTGGTCACTTAATGCCTAATCAGTTATACTCTAGTATGCTTCCATATTTCTGCTTCAACCATGTATAGTATCCTTACCAAGAGTCAGTTGTCTTTGTTTCCAAAACTATTAATAATCACTTAAAATTAAACAAATGAATAATTTGGTTTAATTTTATTAAAAAGGTTGCTTTATGAAAGCTGAGTTGAATATTTGGAAAGACTCAGTGACAAGGAGGTAAAATACTTGGGATTGAATTAGATGTAAATGAGATGGAGTTAATAAATTGAATGAAAAACATAAATCTGGAAGATTCTGAATTTATTTCTTTGCAAATGCATTAGTTTCTGCAACGCTTTAAATAAACAATCTGAACACCATGGAGGATGTATTACAAGAGAAAGGGCTTTGTGGAACACTCAATAAAAAGATCCTCATTCTGCATTTGGAACCAAATGAAAAATAAGACACGAGAGTGACATGAAGATTAAAATGTCAGCTTTATTAATGATACAATGATTAGAGTTTATGACTTCAGAACTGCTGCTGCCAAAAGAGCTTGCCAACATTTCAAAGAAAATACCCGGAATTTCTGTCTTCTACCATTCCAAGACTTGATTGGAAGAATAGTGCCACTTACTAGTGTTGGCAGATTTATTACTGTTTTAGCTCCACATATTCAAGAAATTTGCACACTAGTCAGGAAGCTCACTCATCCTTGGGATAGGATAGGTAAGGGGGAGGGGAAGAAGTTCTTTCAGGTAGAGGCCCAAGGCTACTAAGTAAAGGCAACTCCTACATCAAAATATGGGGTTATGTTATATGTTTAAAAAATATTTAAGGTGCCCTGGCTGGCGTAGCTCAGTGGATTCAGCGCGGGCTGCAAACCAGGCATTGCAGGTTCGATTCCCAGTCAGGGCACATGCCTAGGTTGCAGGCCATGTCCCCCAGCAACTGCACATTGCTGTTTCTCTCTCTCTTTCTCCCTCCCTTCCCTCTCTAAAAAATAAATAAATAAAATCTTTAAAAAAATATTTAAGGTAATGCTTGGCTAATTTAGCATTATCTTTCCTTTAATCTCCTTTTGCACTATGTTCATATGTTATGTAGCTAAAAATGAAGAGCCCAAATCAAGCCTTGTCCTGTCTGATTTATAAACCTTTTCACTTTTTAATATATTACACTTGTTGCGGTTTCTTCTGAGTACCCTTCTCCTTCCCTATTCATAGCTCTCTTTACTTATGAGCCAGTTCACTGAATTTTCCCCTTGGGCCTTTGATTACAGAGCCTATTTTGTTTCATTCAGGAGAATAACCCTCAAACTGAAGAGCTTGTATCAAGCAACATAATAGAATAGAATTATAGCCTACAGTAAGGGAAGAGAAAGAGAAAATTATCACCTAGGATCTTTGAATACCTGAAATAACATCTGGTCTCCAGATCCAGACAAATTATGTTGAGAGAATTTGTGGATATCTCCTCATGCAATCTTTTTATTTACAAAACTAATACATGCACATTGCTTCTTAAAAAGTTACTTAAAAAATACGTGAGTTAGCAATGTGGTAGAGCATAAAAGAAGTAAATGAAACCTTAAACTACATAAATCAAAAAGTGGTGTCAGAATCATAGATACTAATGGTTCCATTGTCATCTTAGATGGGGTGATGAATTCATTTTCATACTTTAAGAGGGTCACTCATCAATCATAGTGCCTAGAAGGGCCTGTTTAAGAATGGAGTTATTGAAAAAGGTACAAAGGAGTAATAGTAATTGGGGTAGAAGACTAAGTGCAAATGGGACCAATAGTCTCCATGTGTTTTAATATGCCATATAGAAGAAGATATAGATGTCTCTGGTGTTCCTCTAAAACAGTGGTGGGAGCCCTGGCCAGTGTGGCTCAGTTGGTTGATCCTAGTCCTGTAACGAAAAGGTCATGGGTTTGATCCTGGTTAGGGCACATGTCTGGTTTGTGGGTTTGGTCCTAGTTGGGGTGCTTGTGAGAGGCAACCGATCTGTATTTCTCTCTCACATTGTTGTTTCTCTCCCCTCTCTCCCTCCCTTCCTTCCCCTGTTTCTAAAATCAGTAAGCATGTCCTGGGGTAAGGATGAAAAAAAAAAAGTGGTAGGAAAACTTTTTGTGAAGGGCCAAAATAAATATTTGGCGCTTTATGTTGCAACCATTTGACTATGCCATTGTTACATAAAAGCAGCCATAGACTATATGTGGTAAACAAATGGACATGGGTATATTCCAGTAAAACTTTATTTGTAAAAAGAGACAGCGGGCCAGATTTTATCCAAAGGCCAATTCCTGCTCTTGAAGAACACAGTTTCCTTCTCAGTTTAAGAGAGAATTTCCCAAGAGATTGTGGAAAGACTGTCTCGAGAGGTGTGAGAAACCACCTTACTGATTTATTATAACCATTCGTCTAATATGCTGTTGGCAGGACTTTGTGCTAACTAGAAGGGAAGACCACATGACTCCTTAGACTTCTGCTAACTTTTCCCGTTATGCTTTTCTAACTGATAGTTCTCTGATTTAGTTGTTTGAATACTTGCAATTTAATGGGAAAAGATTCAGTTCAGAGAATAAGTCTGTATTAAACTTCGCTTTCTATGAATTTGCTTAATTTCATTTTATTGAATTTAATTTACATACACTATATTTACGTGTTTTATTGTATGTATGCATTTTGTTACATGTAGTAATAAAATATGTCATGTTTATGCACTTAAAATGTGTACATTTGTTATGTGCATGTATACAATAAGTATATGTATATATAGTATGTACATGTACAATAAAATACACACATTTAAAGAGTATTATTCAGTAGTCTTCATATTCATTTTGACAGATGTATAGAACATGTCCATCTCTCCAGAAAGTTGCCTTATACTCCTTTGCAGTCAGTTTTCCTTAACACTTGTTTGTTGGAAACTACTCCTCTGATTTTCATTACTATAAATTAGTTTTTGTCTGTTCTAGAAATAACTTCATAATAGTGGAATTACACATAAATAAACTCTTGTATCTGTCTTTTTTGATTCAAAATGGAGATTCATCTGGGTTGTGACATGCATTAGAAATTAGTTGTTTTTTTATTGCTGAACAATACCTTTTTATATTACAGGTGTTTATCCACTTACCAGTTGATGATATTTGAATTATTTACAACTTTTTGGCTATTATAAATAAAGCTGTTGTGAAATTACTATACAGACTTTTTAAGGACATTTGATTTTTTATTATTCTCATGTAAATATCCAGGAGTCATATTCTAAGTGTATGGTTAGTATTCTATGGAACGGGAAAACCTCTTTTTAAAGTGTTATACCATTTTACACTCCCACAAGCAGTGATTGATCTAGTTGTTTAATATCCTTGTAATACTTGCTATAGCTAGAAATAACACTTGCTGTTTCTTCTTTCCTCACCTCTTAATCCCTGGCAACCACTAATCTGTTCTCTGTTACCATAGCTTTATCTTTTTGAGAACTTCATATAAATGTAATAATACAGTATGTAACATTTTGAGACTGGCTTCCTTCACTGAGCATATTACCTTTGAGATTCAGCTATAATGTTGAATGATTAATTATTTGTTCTTTTTTTGTTCCTGAGTTCTATCACATTATGTGGATGTGCCAGGTTCTTTATCCATGTTAATGGATATTTATATTGTTTATGGTTTTTGGAGAATATTATTAGAATGCCTGTGAACATTTTTGTACTAATTTTTTTTGTGAACTTAAGTTTAATTTCTGTATGCTAAACACCCAGGAGTGGGATTTCTGGGTCTTGTGGTAATTGTGTGCAGTTTTCTTTTTTTTAAATGAATACTTCTTATTTAGGAAGTAATTACATTCATTAAAGTAAATTTAGAAAGAATGAGCAGGAAGGAAAAAAATCAGACAAATATTACCCAGTCTCTCTACGGAAACCTAAACACTAAAAATTTCAGTGTTTCTTTTTATTCTTCCTCTTCTCCTCTTCTGTTTTTACCTAGCAGTGATCATATTGAAATTATAATTTAATAATTCATTTTTTCTTTTAATTGCATTATTTACATGTAAGACTCAGCTTACTAGACAGTAATTTTCTAATCGGCCTGTGGCACAGTATCTATCATGTACATAATCACAGTGTAGACATGAGTAACTATAGTGGGGTTTTAGGCAGTGCAGCTGGCTGGTGTTAGGTATTTTGAAGTAACCAACTTTTCTTTACTGATATGACTGCCATTAGGCCACCGGTGGCAAACATAAGGCCTATGAGCTGAATCTGGCCCTCCACCTTGTTTTATGTGGCACAGCACCTTGTTTCTACCTGGTGGCAGCACCGAGCTCCTTGCCCCTAGTTAAGGAGTAGTTACATTTATATAGTCCTAAAATTATATTTGGCCCTTTGAAGGCAACTGCAAGGCTGGTGTGGCCCCCGGTGAAAATGAGTTTGACACCCCTGCATTAGAGTGATGATGGACCCTTACCAACTGCCTGAGCTTGGGGATACTGTGGTTGATGCCAGACACTTGCTTTGCCAATTGAACTGAATAAAGCCTTAAGGTAGCAAAATATTTGTCATTGTTTATAATGTGAGTTATTATTTCTGGAGTAGACTTTTCATCTAAACCTCAGTAGGATAATAGGGTTATTTGTATTCATGAAGCAAACAACATAGAAATGTTTCCATGGAGTCATAGAAACCAGATGCTACTAGCTCCATATTTTTCTACTTTTTTACTTTTACTTATAAGTTCTGTGGACCACGCCTGTTTTCAGAATGTTGGCTCTTGTCGTGTGATAGCCAAGGCCTTGATGTGGCCTTGTAGAACTCAGATAAACACTCACTTTGCGTTTGACTGAAGTGCTAGTTATTGATGCTTCTGTCACATTTATAGCCAAGAGCTTGGCTAAAAGGTCTGTTTGGCTCAGGATTTGGGGGAGTAGGTAAATCTTCTGAGTCTTTCTGATTTGGCATCTATTAGAAAACTTCATTAAGCTAATAGACCTTGTACCTCAGAATTTAAAATCAGAAAGCATGTGATCTTTCACTTGCTTAAAAAGAGGTAGTATCTTCTGGTTGGATAACATGGAGTAAACAGTCAACACCCCCTTTTTCAAATGAATGTAAAACCTGGACAAAATGCATGGTATAAGTAGCAGCAGGCACATTGCAGATTAACATCAGATTTTGAAATACCATCAAACCACCAGGATCCCCTGACCTAACCTAAGTGTAGCCAGAAACCTGGAATTGAGCATGATGGTATAGACAGAACAAGATCCAGAAGCCCTCTACTTCTGGCTTGAGGCGTGAGAAAGAGTAAAAGCTCAGAGAGTTGGAGTCAGTCACTGTTCCCCCCCACCTTTTGTTTTGTATTTTCTCACAATCCAGTTAGTAATGACATTAGTTTGCAATTGGAGTCTATAGGAACCCAATCTCTTGAGGGGAACTTTACTACCCTTTGATGCAGCTGTGGTTCCAAGAAGGCAGAGGCAAACTCTGTTGCTTTTTTTTAGTTTGTCCTCCCAGTGTTTGGCTGGAGACAGGCATAGTTGTAGAAGTAGATTGACTGTTCCTTGCTGGAGGACAGAAAAGAATATCCTCAGAAAATTGCAAAATGGCAGGGAGAAAATGAAGAGGAGAAATCTTAGATCCATGAAATTGCTTACAAACACCTGGGCTTACTTGTCAACTTGTGCTTATGCCACGTTGTGCTCCTAATTAGCATTTCAAAGGTTTGGAAACAGATTTGGGATAAAACTCCACCCAAGTGGCTGACTGACCACTGGGTGGTATACCCATGGGAAAAACCCAAATCGCATTGCAAAGACATTCAAAACTGAACTGACATTGGAACCACAACCTATAGAAAGTACATTGGAACTTACAGCTTGAACCTTACCAGGTCAGCTAGCTGCCTGTGAAAACAAAAATATTAATATACTCTGTAGCAGGGGTGTCAACCTATTTTCACTGGGGACCACATCAGCCTCACAGTTGCCTTCAAAGGGCTGAATGTAATTTCAACTCCTTAACAGTTAAGGAATAGATACCTTTATACAGTCCTAAAATTATTTCCGCCCTTTGAAGGCATCCGTGAAGCTGATGTGGCTCCTGATGAAAATGAGTTTGACACTCCTGCTCCATAGGATTTAAGAGGATCCTGAGTTTCATAGCATATTATTCAAAATGTTAAGGATGTAATCAAAGTTACTCAATATGCAAAGAATCACAACACGCTTTGGGAAAGGCAATGACAGACACTACTGACAAGATAATACAGTTGTTGGAATTATTTGAAAAAGACTTTAAACCAGCCATGATTAAACTTGTGAATAAGACATTGCAAATATCTCTGCCACAAGTGTTAAACTAAAAGTATCAACAAAGAAATAAAGATAAAGTGGAACCAAATAAAACTTGAAACAGAAAAGTACAGTAATCATAATGAAAAACTTACTGGATGAATATAATAGAGAATGGAGGTAGAGAGAGGCACTGAACCTGAAAGGTCAATAGAAATTTTCCAATCTGAACAATAAGGAAAAAAAATAACAAGACAAAAAAGAGCTTCAGAAAACTATCGGCCAGTAACATAAGGGCTTACTAACACTGGAGTCTCAAACAGAGAAGAGAAATGGCACAATTCAGAAAAAATATTTTAAAAATTACTGGCTGAAAACCATAATTGGACAACAAAAGTGGGGGAAAGGTCAATTTTACTATATGAGAATTTAAAAAATAGAATAAATTTTGGAAGGATGGCATTGTATCATGGTGGTAATGTAGACTCCTTTGAACTTGGGAATTACAGGTTTCATGTAATAAGGATGTTTTAGTCTTTCCCCTCCTTTCACACCTTATTACCTGAAGTGAATTATTGATTTGGTGTGAATAGTGGTGGCAGTATGTTTAGTTACTTTTTCTTCTTTATAGAGCAGTTCTTGGTGTATATGATAGTTTGGCTTCTTATATCTTATTTTTTAAACTGTAGAAGCTTTTTGCTTACAAGTAACTGCAAGGACGTCAACAGCCCTGAGAAAGAAGATAGGTTATTTTTCTACTTGTAAAATTTTATGGAACGTTAGTAACAATTGGCAGCTTTGCTTATTTAATTTTAAAAATGTGCCGTTAACTAAATACCCCTAATTTCATAGTTCTGTAGACATTTGGCAGGGATTGTACAGGTTCAAAAGGAAAATAAACACCAGAGTATCCATTAGAAGGGAAAATGAATGGAAATGATTCAGAAATAGATGTCATGAATTGACACATAAGACTCCATGTAAAAATGCTATTTGCTCTCTTAACAAATACTTAACCTAAGCTGTTTATCCTGAAGTTATTTAGTGATATGGTGGTGATAAAATTCAGGCATATCTAATATATATTTTAATTTAAGTTTATGAGTGAGCCACTTTGCATCATTGGTCATGTTAGTTTGGTAGTGCCTATTTGGATTAGAATATAGTTAATGGTTCTTTAAGCAAAATGGCTGCTTTTCTCTTGTGGATGCTTGGTTTACCTAAATGATATATATCAAAGTTGATCAAATTTACTTCAGTCTCCAAGGTAGTTTTTTTGCTGTTCATTCAACTATGAAGGAAGAGTGTTTAGTTTTCTCCTTTTCTTGTCAGTTGATGGCTGGCTGTCAAATGGTTAGTGGACTTGAACTGTGAGCTACTGAAACTCAAAGATGCTCATGTTACTGACGAATGATCCTTATTCATTGCTTTTTTCCTCTTTTGCTCTATGTGTTGTCTCTACAGTTTACCACTTCTAGGTGGGCAAGAAGTAGTTTTGGAGCTCAACTTGATAAAATATTGCCACTTGTGGAAGGGAGTATAATGCTGGAGAGGCAGAAAAGTGAAATTGATAATTAACATGTAGTTTTCAGATAATTTATGGATTTCACATGTTTATGCTTGTTTTTTAGGGATGTGAATAGATTTATAAGTTATGACAAATTCAACATAGAGGGCATTTTAAAGATTTCATTTATATGTATAATCTGTATGTACACATATACATGTATGGATTTATAAGTATATGTAAATAAATGGTTCATAAAGCATTTTCTTGTACAAGGCCTGTCCAGAAGGTATCCAGCCATGTAATATGAAAAATAGAGACATCTGTTGAGGAAGATACAAGATACAAGAAACACTGTACACAGGACAATGACACCTCAGCCCCCTTCAAAGTAAGTACCTTGGGACCTAACATGCTTCTCCCAATCGCCATCAGCTAGCTGCCCCCATCATATTTTCCTGAATCTCACCAACAGT